>OY992539.1:195534917-196134917 GCA_963921195.1 Pegoplata infirma
TTAGATTAAATTAGAGATGGGCGCTGGTCACGTGATGCACCTGAATTACGCGTAAATCTCGCGTGAGTGTGAGTGATTTTCATTTCAATCACGTGATTGTAACTGAGCGTGAGTTGAAAAAAAAATTGAGTGAGTGATTAGTGAGTGCGTTATTTATTTTTTGCGTGAGTTTGCATGATTCAGATTCAATTTTATTTTAAAATTGTCCAAATGAATTTTGAAATTTTCCAAACATAATTTAAAAATTTCCCAAACACAATATAAAATTTTCTATATGTCTTTTTTATTGCACCCTATGCTTCAGTGTAAGTTAGAGGAACATAAACACTGCACAGTGGTTTATTATCGTTTTTTTTTTTTTGGAAATAATTCAGCCATTCAGTAAGTACTGGACCGATTGCAGTAAAATTTATACCAGTTATAGCTAACGTAATTTCAAGATTAAGTTTGAACGGAGGACCCAACATGTCGAATAGGGGCGCCACCAGGGGCCCCTAAATTAGGATACCTTTTGCCTACAAAGGCTTAAAGTTCTGGCCAATTTGTTGTTTATTATCCGATTTTTTTAAATTTTTTATTAAAGCGCTAGTAAATACCTAAAATAACATGCTTAAAGTAGTCGTTATCTCTTTTAGTTCCCGATTTTAAGCCATTTAAATTGGGAACATTTTAATTTTTTTCCGATCCCGGTCCAGTTTTTCAGGAATAGGTTGGTCACCTAACGACCGATTTTTTTCAAACCTGAATTTTTAGTTAGCTAGATAAATTTGTGATATTTTAAAGTCAAAACGAATAAAATAATTTTTTTTTGTTAAAAAGTAACATTATTTTAAACTTTAAAAATAAAATCCAAAAAAAAATCAAGATTTGTTGCCCAAAAAGTACCAACACTCTTTTGCTTCCAGATTAAAAGTTTAGTTCAGAACATATCAATTTTTTCTATTGACCTGAAAGGCAATATCACGTAGATGATTTTTAAAAAAAAAATCATGTCAAAATTTCTTATATTGAGCTCCCCAACCTTACCGAAAGTTGACCCATTTTCAACACAAATTTCATCTTAACCCCCCCCCCCCCCCCCCTAGGAAAAAAGTGCACGCCTCTATTGTGCCTACCAAAGCAAACATAGATTCTTTTATATATAAGTAGCTTACAACATGAATAGCTAATAATCCCCGCCTTTAATATTACCGTGGCAGAAAAAATTTAAATTGTTAACAAACAAATTGGGAATCGGGAGATTCCTTTCATCAAATCTTTATAATTTTGTTTTGTATTTACATTTGCTATAGTAAGACCTATATACATTTAAAATTTCATTACAATATCCTCAAATACACAAACTTAATTGCATATTGAAAATTTACTTGTCAAAATTTCGACCAATATTATGAAAAAAATTTAATTTTGTATAGGAGCCCCCTTAAGAAGTGCAGTAAGGGGGTTGGTATGTTCTGAAAAAATTTGAGGGGGGGGGGGATAATTGGGGTCGGCCATATACTTTACCCCTCTAGGGTGAACCATGTGAGAACTATGAGCTGATGTCATAAAAAAAATTTAAACACAAAAATGTAAGGGGACCACCTTCAGAACTGAAGATTGAGGGTAGTAGGTATGTTCTAAGAAAATGTTCGTATTAAAAAAATATTGGAGGTCGGTCATACATTTCACTAGTCTAGGGGCAAACTTGGGGCAGGTAGAGCAGTTAGGAGTGAGGATAGAGAGTAGGTTTGTTCATTAAAAATGTTGTGTTGTAAAAATTAATAGGGATCGGCCTTACATTGCACTCCTCTAGTAGACACTCCGAGGGGGCATTTTATATACATATATATTAGAGTTAATTTTGAAAATTTAATCTGCGGATATCATAATTTTTTTGAAGGATTTAGGGGAACTAAAAAGAATGGCGGTATTTTTTTGGAGAAAAATTTGCTCCTTGGGGTGGTTCAACGCATCTGAAAACGCGAATTTTGAGCTGATTTTTCAGCAGAGCTAAAACGGCTGAATATATCGCAAATCTGATTTCATCAGTCGATTCTACAGCAAAAAATAATACAATGGTCATTCTTCGAACTCTTAAAAAAAGTTCCAAAAACCCACCACAGAGGGCGGAAATATAAGGTTTTTCCATTTTATTTTTAAATCAATTTTTTAAATATGCACAATAAAAGGGCATTTTCAGCTTGACAAAATAGTACTTAATTTTCCGTTCTATCACAACCCGTTAAAAAGTTATCAATTTTCAAAAATGGACAAAAACACGTTTTTTGAGAACTTTGACCTCAATTTTCTCGAAAACATGACGTGATAGAAAAATTTTAAATCTAGATTCAGAATCAGCATCGAAATGGTAATCGAAAACGAGTTTTATGATCCAGAATATCATCCTAAAATATCACAAAAAAATGCTCTTAATAATGCACAAAAAATGCGTTTTTTGTGAACTTTGACCTCAATTATCTCAAAAACCTGACGTTACGGAACATTTTGGAAACCAGATTTTGAATCAGCATTGAGATGAAAACCGAAAACGAGTGTCCAGACCGCGGACCCATCCAAAAAATTTTTAAATTTCGGTCAGTGTTTTATAATTTTTCCATTAGAAAAAAAACTTTGAAGCCTTATAACTTTTTAATGGGTTGTGATAGAAAGGTGCTTTTGATACCAAATTTCTTAGCAAAATCTGCCTCTTCATCGTGCATGATTAAAAAAATAATTAAATTTTTTTTTTTTAAAAATCGATTTTTACGCCCCCTGTTGTGGGTTATTGGAACTTTTTTTAAGAGTTCAAAAAACTGCTATTATTTTAATTTTTGGTGTAGAATCGACTGGTGCAATCAGATTTGCAAAATATTCAGCCGTTTTTTCTCTGCAAAAAAATCAGCTCAAAATCCGCGTTTTCAGATGCTTTGAACCACCCCAAGGAGTGAAAATTTTTCCAAAAAAATACCGGCATTCTTTTTAGCTCCCCTATATCCTTTAAAAAAATTATGATATCCGATAAACAGATGAAGTGATATAGTCACGAAACGAACTCTAATATATATCCCAGCAAAAAAAAATCGAAGTGGTGCAAAAAGAATAAGTGATTCACTACATACATAGTAGCTATATGTGCCGATCTTCATATTCCATAAGAAGTACTTTTATAAGCACTTCCAAAACTGCTAAAAAAATGCCAATAATAACAACTTTCACCAGTTCTTTCCTCAATGATTTATAAGTACAATTTTCATATGTGTTTACAAATGCAATTGAAAAGTACAAATTTGTGGCACTTATGTTAAGTATTGAATTTGTTTTGTTGAACATTTTTTTTATAATTTTCTCTGATTTAATAAAAAGTTAAATTTTATAAATGAATTAACTCGATATGCCGCAAAAGCGAATTTGTTATGTAAATTATGTTATAAAAAAATACAGTTTCCAGATTTTTGTTAAAATTACCAAATGACTCAAGAAGTGCTAAAAAGATAACAAAAAAACTGTTAGCCCTTAAAAAAGACAAGGGTTAAATATAACCAAAAAAGAGCTAAGTTGGTATTGCCGTTTAAAGGTATAAAAACTCTTCTAAAAATATACGATATCTGATTTAAAATGAGAGAATTACTTTTTTTATCTCTTCATTTTATTTATTGGATGTTTTTTTTTAACTACATGTATAAAAACATTTTTTTTATAATTTTTGGAGTTGTTTTGTAAATTATGTACAAAAAAACAATAGAGGTATTCAGAGTCTTGCTTGCCAGCCCTGGCACTGGTGGTAAAAGAGCACTTTTCAAAATTACTTTTCAAAATACATGTATTTTTTGAAAGAAGTACTCTTTTGCTACATTGCCAGGGGTGGCAACAAGACTCTGAATACCTCTAATAAAAAGTTTCCAGATTATGGTAAAAATCAAATGACTTAAAAAGTGCTTAAAGGGCTAAAAAAGATAACCAAAAAAAGGTGGTAGCCTTTAAAAAAAAGGGCTGGATTATAGCCACAAAATGACTAAGTTGGTATCGCTGTTGAAAGGTATAAAAACTCTTCTAAACATTAGGGTATTCAATTAATCGAGGTTTTTGGTTTAATCGGCTAATCGGGCAAATAATTAATCGCACTTAAATAACTACTTTGTAAGTTGTTTTGGGGTCAACTACTTTTTCAGTTAAATCAACTAACAATGTTAGTTATTTTAACTGACAAAAAAACAACTGACTTATGTAGTAAAAACTACTTACATTTGTAGTCAAAACAACTAAAATGTAGTAAAATAAAAAAATCAATATATAATTTGTTTTTTTAAAACATTTTTCAGAAAAAAAAAATTGAAAACCAAATTTTTTCCAAGTTTTTTTTTTTAAAAAAAGTTGTGAAAAATAAAAATAACAAAATGTTATGAAAAAGTCAACAAATAATTGACGAAACGTCGAGGAAAACTTGTAATATAAATGCATTTTTATTTACATTGAAGAAACCATAGGTCCGACTAGCTTAAACAACACAACAAAGATTAAAAAACTGACCAAATTTAACTAAATTGAAAATTTTTTTTTTTTTTTGGAAAAAAAACTTTAAAACTTTTCAGAGATAAAATAAATAAAATTAACTACTTTAAATAACTGTTACTAGATCACAGTACTTTTTTATTAGTTCAAAAAAACGATTTAAAATAACTAACAGAAATAGTTGTTTGATATTTTTCATACAAAAACAACTGACTTTGTAGTTGAAAACATCTAACTACTGTAAAATATACAAATAACTAACATGTAGTAACTTACATAATTTTCTGAGTGCGGGGTTGAGATTTAATCGGTTAATAATCGGATAAATTTGAATTATTCGGTTAACCGAATAATAAAAATTTTAATTGAATATAAAACTAAGAACTTTATGTATTTTTAAGAATTTTATTAATTTTATTTAAAATAAATCTTTATCCGATATGGCGAAGCTCTATAATGTTAGCCCAAATAAAGATTTTTTGTATGGCACCCTGAAAATTTACCCTAAAATTGATACCCAAATTGATGCCGGGCTTAGATGCACCTCTAATAGAGTTTCGAATTCGGTACTATTATATATCAACAAGACAAATTGGTTGGTTTTCAAATTTGTTTTCTTTTATTTTTTAGGGCCGAAATTGCAATAATTTTATCGATCGATATCTCCGTAATGAAAAAAGATATCTTAAGGATTGCAAAAATAATTTGAAGAATAAGTGAAGTATTTTTAGATGTGCTGAACTAATTATACATCATAAAATAATTCTCGGTTTTATAAGGTCCCGAACATTGCGAATATCTGAGTTTATGCAGTACTGTCAATCAGATAAATCACTTCTAAGGCCAGATTCGGATTAAGCGCATGAAAAACTATTAGAAAAATATATACATCCACATTTAATTAATAATTCCTATTAGCTAAACTAAATTATTAAAAACATCGATTTAATCTTAACAATTTCAAGTCTAAATATTACATAATAAATATTATACATTGTTAAACATATCGTTTTGGTTTTAATTATTATTTGTGTAAATACTAAAAAAAACTCTTAAAATCAATCACAAAAAGTCATGAAATATGTACTTATCAAGAAGTGATGAAAAAATCACTTCTAAATCACCATATAAAAATTACATAATCACATCCAAAATGCCAGGAAATATATACTTCTAAAGAAGTGATGAAAAAAGCACTTCCAAAAGCTCAAGTTATATTAACATCCCGATCACTACTTCAGAAGTTGTGATAAAGATGTTAATATATATGTACATTAAAGGTGTCCTAACGACTAAGGTAATTTTTCAAAATCACTTTTTAATACGTGGTAGGGTCCTAAATTGTAGTTTTGTATCTAAAAATGAGTGAGCCAAAATTTGGAAACAATCGGATAAAAATAACTCGTGCCGAAAATGGATTGAAGTTTTGGGACACTCTTATCTGATGAAAAAACACGTTTTTTCTAGTTTTTTGAAAAATATTGGTATATGCTATTTTTTGTTAATTTTTTTGTTAAGTAATATGAAAATGGTAATAAATTACCTTTCCAAAAAGCTTAAAGAAATTCAAATCGGATGAAAAATAAGCATTTTACGCATACATGCCCCAGACCATTGCATGGTTTTTAAAGCCAA
Organism: Pegoplata infirma; assembly: GCA_963921195.1. NCBI lineage: Eukaryota > Metazoa > Arthropoda > Insecta > Diptera > Anthomyiidae > Pegoplata > Pegoplata infirma. The sequence continues at coordinate 195,541,044 of OY992539.1, forward strand.
AATTTGAAAATTTTCAAAATTTTTAGGCAAAAAAATAAAAAAAATTAAATTTTACTTTATAATTATATTAAATACATGTTATAGATAAAAACTAACAGATATGGTAGTCTAACTTTTTTTTCATTTGGCCTGGTAGTGATATAATTTCCGCGGATTCCAAAGAAAATGAGATTTTCTAAAATAATTTAGCAAATATGGGAAACAATTTTCTGTATTGTATTATACGAAGTGAAATACATAAATTCTGTAAATTTTTTGAGAATTCGGGCATCTTTAACCCCTTTTCGTCGAGGTGAAATGACAAATTTGAGACGTTATACATTTCTATAATACAAAATATCTGCATATATCCGATTTCTCAAAAGTTACAGAATTTACGTTTTACACTTCGATCCGCACAATAGAGCACAAATTTTCAAAAATTTGCTTAATTATTGTAGAAAAACGCATTTTATTTGGAATCCGCGGAAATTTTATCACTACCCGCGCCAAATAAAAAAAAAGCTTGACTACCATATCTGCTATTTTTAATCTTAAACATGTTTTCAATTTGATCATAAAGTAAAATTAAATTTTTACTATTTTTTTGCCTAAAAATTTTGAAAATTTTGAAATTCTGGCTCTAAAAATCATACAATGGTCTGGGGCATGTATGCGTAAAATGCTTATTTTTCATCCAATTTTAATTTTATTAGTCGTTTTGAAAAGGTAATTTAGTACCATTTTCATATTATTTCACAAAAAATTTAACAAAAAATGTCAAATACCAATGTTTTTCCAAAAACTAGAAAAAACGAGTTTTTCGTTCTTATAAGAATGTCCCAAAACTTCAATCCATTTTCGGCACGTGTTATTTTTAGCCGATTGTCCCCAAATTTTGGCTCACTCATTTTTAGATACTAAAGAACAATATAGGACCTTACGAGGTATAAAAAGGTGATTTTCGTTTTTAAGGACACCTCTAATGTACATACTAAACACTAGTGATATTGTGTGTCACGCCCATATAAAATTCATCAGTGTTTCAGCTGAAGAAGAAGTACATCTGGTTCATAAGTTGTGGTGAATTTTGTAGTGAATGGTAAGCTCTTTTTTTGCTGGGATATTTCATATATTTAATTTTTTAATATTTCATTAGTATACACTTAGGTGTACTAAAATTAAATAACAATAACATCTTTTCTTTGTTTACAAAAAATTGGTGGCCAAAAGAATTGGAGGTCAAAAAATTTGGATTTCTCTACTGTACTTAAAAATTTTCATTGTTTGTCTGGGTTGATGAAAAAATTGCTTGATTACTGAATTAAAACTATTGGACAGTTTTTTAAATTTTTAATGTTTAAACTTGAAAAATCGACTTGGAAATATTTTTATAAAATGTTTTGGAAAATGTCTATAAATAATTTCATTTTCCAGATCGACCCTCGTAGCACATTTATTATTTACACAATCTGACGCTATCAAGCTTAAATTCAAGATTTATAAATTACCTACATAACATTTTTTAAATTAATACTCGTTTGATAATAACAACGTTGAGTATTGTTAACTTTGTGTTGCATCTACTATAAAAAATTGCATCTACTATAAAAAAGTTTCCAATGTATTGTAGCCCACTGTATGTATATTAGAGATGGGCGCGTGAGTGAATTTTGACTCATGCACGCTCACGCTCACGAATTTAAAATATTGCTCACGCACGATCACGCACGACATTTATTTGTCTGCTCACGTTCAAGCACGCTCACGTAAGTAGTTTTAATTTTTCTCACGTACACGAAATAATCACGCTCACGAAGACTCACGAAATTAAAATAACCACATTTTTGATTTACTTTTGTCGATTTTTTGCACAAAAAGTATTTGATTTATTTAAATAAAAATTTTGTATAAATTAACATCTAAATTCGATTCATGCGTGAATCACGAAAATCACGAAAAAATCGTGTCACGCGCGCATTTCTAATGTATATTAAAAAAAATAATTAAAAAACCCGAAAATTTTACAAATTTTAATCCCGGCAATTTTTCTTCAATACCGAATCCTGGGATTCAGCAAAACCAATCCCGATTGGAAGCCCTACTTTATAGAAAGACACATTTTGACAGACGGGAACAGACAACACTGATATAAAATAAAATTTTATGCCTCTAGCTCTTTAAATTTACGAATATACAGACGAATATTTAAAGCATTTATACAGACGAACATACATAGCTAGATCGTATTTCGTGAAGGCTCGAGAATATATCGCTCATTTACTTGCATAGTGTCATAACTCAAAAACGTGATTTTTGAGTTAATGATACAGAATTATTCGTTATTATTGTGTCAAAAATTCGTATTTATATCTTTTAAACTCCCCGTTTGAAAAGAGAACACGCCATTATTACATATTTTAGGTTATGACACTAGGCAAGTAAATAAGCGATATATATTTTTTTTAAACTGTTGCCTATGGAATGAGATTTTTAATATATCCCATTATTTTGATAGAGAGTAAAAAGAAAATAGTTGGAATGATTATTGTAAATAATTATTTTTATGGTAATGATAAGAAAAATGACGTAGAATATGAATATTGAAATACAGATTTAATTGATTTTCATTGACGTTAAAGCAGTACCGTTTAAACTAGTGCCTAACATTTCTCGGTATTCCCGGGAATACCGGTATTTCCGGTTCTGCTACCGGTTTCCCGGTACCGGTATTCCCGGTACTACGGTACTGACCGTAGGCACTAGTTTAAACCATAAGGGCACACTGGGCACGTGCCCAGGGCCACCTACATTTTCTTTCAGGAAATTTCTCAGAATCTAACAGATTTTTCGTAAACATCTGAGACTTTTTCTATAGGAGAAATTGTCCTATATCAAAAGTCTCAAATTCATAGAATTTTTTCCTACATAAAAAGTTTCAGATTGTTAAATATTTTTCGTACAGAAAAAGTTTTAGATTCTAAATCTCAGATTCTTAAACATTTTTCGGATAGAAAAAGTAACAGATTCTGAGGCATTTTTCGTATAGAAAAAGTCTTAGATTATGGGACATTTTTCGTATAGAAAAAATCTTAGGTTCCGAAACATTTTTCGTATGCAAAAAGTATTATATTCTAATACGTTTTTCGCATAGAAAAAGACTACAACATGTTTCGTATAGAAAAAGTCTCAGATTCTGAGACATTTTTCGTAGAGAAAAATTCTCAGATTCTGGGACATTTTTCGTAAAGAAAATGTCTCAGGTTCATAGACATTTTTCGTATAGAAAAAGTCTCAGATTCTGAAATATTTTTCATAAAGAAAAATTCTAATATTCTGGGACATTTTTCGTATAGAAAAAGTCTTTTTCGTATAGAAAAAATTTTAGATTCTGAGACATTTTTCGTATCTAAAAAGTTTCAGATTCTAAGACATTTTTTATATAGAAATAGTTTTAGATTCTGAGACATTTTTCGTATAGGAAGCGCCTCAGATTCTTAGATAGAAAAGGTATCATTAAAACCAATTATCATTAACAACGGGCCAAGAAAGTTAATATTTTTCGACTTATTAACAAAAATGTCCTAAAATTTTGGTATTTTACTCAATATGACGAAAAGTAGTGCATGTTTGGACACGTTCTTAGCACACGTAGATAGGTTTTCCAAAGACCTTTCATTTGGTATGTAACATGACTAGGTTTCTTTGCATAATATAGGAGATAAACGAAAAAAACTGAAAAATGGCCTCTCCTTTTTACCCCCTAAATATGAATTTGGGCCGCTAAAAAAAAATACGTGTCCCTTTATTTTTTTCTGATCTACAAAAAAAAAACAATTCCATAAAGATCCGCGGGTGACACTAGGGAGACTTCCCTTGTTAGTTCTTCAAGCGGGAACTTTTTCCCCGGGTCCGATTTTGCCCATATCCGAACTTAACCAGCCTATGGCCATGGGACGTATTCGTGCCAAACTTCAAGAGGGTAAGTCGTCAGACGGACCAACGGTCTTCGCCAGAGTCATATGGTCTATGTCACTATGGTCTTCGCTAGAATATCTTAGAATTGATCAGGGATCAAGAATATATAAAAACAAAGTGATCTGGCACCACTCTGTTAAGATATAATTTTCATTTTATATTCACTGACCTTGAATGCAATATGCATTTAATACATCAGAAGAATAAATAATCGCAAATAAGAAAAAAATATGTATAATGATTAAAATGTTTGTGTAACAGTTTCCTAGTTACAAAATTTTCCATTATTGGAAAAAACATGTCGATTGCGCAAAAAAAATCCTCACAAAATAATAAAATTTATTGATTTAAAATTTAAATCGAAATGTTAGCTCTTTTTATTAGTAGTAGTAGTTTTTTTTTAAGACCACTTAATGCATGAATAAGCAATTTTTTTTTTTTGTTCGGTCTACTTACACCCCATGTTCCCAAACCCAAAATGGGCATTGGATAGCCACTATTTAAATTCACATTTGGTACTACCATTTTGTTGAGTTTATTTGTTACTGTTATCACTTGTTTTATTAAAAAGTTAATAATTGTAAATAGCTTTGTTTTATAACTATTTTGATAAGGTTTTTATTTTTAAATTAATCACACACACGATTTCCAATTTCACCGGCAAATTATTATGAAAAAATGGAACTTGCTTAACAGCTGTTGGTGTTTATATACGATATCAGAGAACAAAGCCGATCGGCTAACTGCCGCGACTTAGCCGCCGCCGATGGTTTTTAGGTACTCCAGCCGCCGCCGGTTTGCTCGGCTTATTTCGGCCTAAAAATGTTTAAGCTGCCCATTCACTTGCAATATTATTGTTCAACTTTTCAAATTGTACAATAATATCGCTTGTGTGTATGTAATATTTACGGTTGTGCAATATATTGGAGAATATCAAAACACTTTTGATATTTATTGTACAAACAAGAATACTGCAATATATTTTATCAGTGTGTTGTCTATATTGTACAACTTTTATTATGTTATGTTTATGTTTATATCTTGTACAATATATTGGGTTTAAGTATTGAGCAATTTTATTTGCTGTGTAGGGTAAAACGACAATAATATTGTAAAATATTTTTTTTTTTAAGTTGAGCAATTTTATTGCAAGTGAATGGGCAGCTTTAGTCCCAATTTATACCCTTTTCACACTTATAGTGCGTTTACATTGGAATTCTAATCTAGTAAAGTGCGATTTTAATCTACTTTGTAATCTGTACCGTTTACATTGGCATTTTTTACATTTGAGAAGATTAGGATTGGCATTTAAAATAACAAGTTGGTAATAAATGTCTGTGACTGCGTCAAAAGACAGCGACGGTAATTAGTCGCCGTATGATTAACAAGGACAGTGACGGCGTTTACAATTAACAATTTAGGCGGCATAAACATTCTTTACGGCGTCATCAAAATGTCAGGGGGGTAATTATGTAACTTGATAGTCGTCAATCGTATCGTTTCCATCGTTATTCCATTACCATATAGTGTCACTTTATGGTAATAGAATAATGAGCTAACGATGACGATTGACGATTATCAAGTTACATAATTAGCCCCCAGGCTTTGTGTCGGTGTTTTTCAGTGTTGGAAAATGAAAATAACAGAAATACAGAGTTGTATCAAACTTTGCCGATTTGCGTTTGCCGATTAGAGTCTAGATTGAAAAAAATAAATTTGTATGGGCAATCTAATAGATTGAAGCTAGATTGGAGCCACAATCCACTTTAAGCTAGCTTAGAAGGCCACTGTAAACGCACTATTACAGTTTTAAACCGTTTTTAGCAATTATTTTTAGCATTTTCTGTCAATATACTGTAATAGAATAAAGAAAGTGCTAAAAATATTGTTGCTAAAAACACGTACAGTTTTAAATCGATTCACACGTACAGTTTTAAATCGATTTTAGCAGTAATATTTTTAGCACTTTCTTTATTCTATTACAGTATATTGACAGAAAATGCTAAAAATAATTGCTAAAAACGGTTTAAAACTGTAAGTGTGAATAGGGTATTATACCCTGTTCACACGTGCAGTTTTAAAACGTTTTTAGCAGTAATATTTTTAGCACTTTCTTTATGCTATTACAGTATATTGACAGAAAATGCTAAAAATAATTGCTAAAAACGATTTAAAACTGCAAGTGTGAATTGGGTATAAAGCCATGTTCACACTACAAGAACTTACCATGGTAAGTTGAGATGATTTTGCAATTTTTCTTTATGCTAGTACAATCTGAGATGATTTTGTAAATCACTATGTGATTTTGTTCAAAGGAAAATCACATAGTGATTTTAAAATCACGCTAGTCTGTATACAGTATAAGACAGGGTAATTTTAATTGCAGCAATTTTTGTGTTTCTCTTTTGAACTTGCCTTTTATGTTCACACACTGGCAATTCTGTTCGGCAATTCCAAAAATAAATGTGAAAAAACTCTACAAATTGAGAGTTGCGAATGAAAAAACAAAACGAATTGCCAATTCCTCTCACCTCTCTGCTATAAACTAATACCCTATTCACACTTACAGTTTTAAATCGTTTTTTGCAATTATTTTTAGCATTTTCTGTCAATATACTGTAATAGAATAAAGAAAGTGCTAAAAATATTGCTGCTAAAAACGATTTAAAACTGTACGTGTGAATAGGGTATAAGTCCAAATTTATACCCTATTCACATTACAGTTTTAATACAGAAAATGCTAAAAATAATTGCTAAAAACGGTTTAAAATTGTACGTGTGAATAGGGAATAAATTGGGACTTAAAAAAAATTGTTTTAGTTAGCCGCCGCCGCCGACAATTTTACGTCGGCTTCGTTCTCTATACGATTTAAGCAATAAAAATTGAGAGAAAACGCTTTTCTATGGGAGCTTTTAGAAATGTCAAAACTGTGCATGTGAAAAGTTTCAGTACACACAGTTGTATTTTATAAGGGGTTTTCACGATAGCTGGCGTTTTTTGGAAAAATTGCCAAACGTCAAATATTTTTAGCTAGCATTTTTATAGAATTCACGTTTTTAGTAGTATGTGAAAAATATATTGTCCCAATTCACAACAGGCAATTTTAATTGCGGCAATTTTTGTGATTCTCTTTTGAACTTGCCGTATATGTTTACACACTGGCAATTCTGTTCGGCAATTCCAAAAAGGAATGTGAAAATACTCTATAGAGTGAGAGTTGCGAATGAAAAAACAAAACGAATTGCCAGTACGAGCAAGTTTTTTCCCCTTTCCATTCCTCTTACCTCTCTCTCCTATAAACTAAGAATTGCGGCAATTAAAATTGCCCTGTATAAATTGGGACATTGAAAGTTTTTTCTTAGTTCTGTTTCAATTCATAATAAAATTAGGGGTTTTCACGATCTCTGGCATTTTAGTGTGGTAAATGGGAAATTTGCCAATGTCAAAAAATTGTACTACACGCAAAAAAATCCTAAGCTAGCGCTTGATAGATTTAGGTTTTTAAAGCTTTTTTAAGCATATTGATAAATTGGCCGCAAAGCTGTAAAGCATAATACACACGTTCAATAATACTGTACACTCATGATTTATCAATAAAAACCTAAAACCGGTTTTTGTTTTGTTGGATTCTCCTTGGAAAGGGAAAGTAAAATAGAGTTGTTCTATAAGTTGTTGCATAAAATATGTTATATGGAGTTCACACTAGCGACTTTAAACAAGTTGTTTAACAAAACACCAGTAACAGAATAAAAACGTAATGGATACAGAACAAAGACTTTTTTAAACATCTCACTTTTAAACACTTCAAAACAGCAAGTGTGAACGCCGTATTATGTAATTATGTTTTTAAGTATTTATTTTTTTTTTTTTATTAAATTTTCAAAATTTGTTTACAATTAATTTATATTAAGTTTACATTTATAAATTATAATTACAAATAATATTTTCTTTAATTACTTCAACCTTACCGAGAAAAATGTCCGTCGTTTCGATATAACAAAATCGACCAAGGGTTATGGTGGAAATCGAACACTAGACTCCCTGCTTCATAGGCTAGCACGCTATTGACTTATATAAATTAAATGTAAACTTATCATTTTACGTTTTAGCATTGTTTTTATTCTTTACGTTGCAATCGTTGTGCTATTATTGTCAGATGATTCTGATTTGATTTGAAGTACGGGTGATATTAGTGATGAAGGAATGTTGAGAGTCTAAACAAACGAGATAATAATAAATTTAGTTTAAATGTGGTTTCTTAAAATTTTTGTATATTGGTTTTTACGATTAGATATTATTTAAAAAATAGACGTATTTAATTCATGATATACACAAATGCATCAATTACTTATATTCAAATAGTGTTAACTGCAATTTTATCAAAAATAATCTGATCGCCGATTTAGTTAAACCATATGCATTTAAAACTAATAAATTATTTTTAAAGCAATTTTTTTAAATAGAATAAAATTTGTTTTTATGAAAAAAAAATATTAAATAAAAACAAAAATGTTGATGAAAAAAAAAATTATAAAAAAAATATTTTATGAAAAAAAAATATGAAATAAAATGTTGATGAACAAAAATATTTAATAAAAAAATTGATTAAAAAAAGTATCTGATGAAAAAAATTGTAACGAAAAAAAAATTTGATAAAAAAAAATTTATAAAAAAACAAGTAAAAAAGTTAAATTCGGCCTTGCCGAATGTAGTGATACCCTCCACAATTTCAAAAAGATTATTCCAAAAAACATTTTTTAAAAGGAAATTACTTAAAAAAAAATTTTAAAAAAAATTTCCGCGAAAAAAAAATTTTTTTAAAAAAAAAATCCGCGATTTATTTATTTTTTTGTCAAAAATGTGTTCGTTCTTGGTTAAATACTATTTGGTGTTGAATTATGTTCACATATGTCAACCAGCAGCCGAATTAAAGCATTTTGTATTTATAGGTTATGTTGAATGTACTAAAATTTTTGAGGTGTCCTTACATTTTCGTTCATAACTTTTGAACCGCTGAACCGATATTGCTCAAATGCAATACCAAACTTCTCAGGAGAACTTCCAATAAATATGTTAAGTTTCAGTCATATCCGTGTAGTATTTTGGTCGTGATCACCATTTCCACAGACAGACGGACATCGCTAGAATGTCTTAAAATCGATCGGGGATGAATATATATACTTTATGGGGTAACGGAATGACAAACTTATATATACCCTCTATCACTAAGTGGAGGGTATAAAAATAATAAAAAATAATTATGTTACGTTTTTTATCACTACCTGGTGAAAAACTTTTTTTATTCACCAGCAGGTGAGTTTTTATCCAAGTTACAAACGTTTTTGGTTTTAAGAAAATGAAAACAGTATTTCTTATTTTCTTTTCTCAGTCTTTAGCTTATATATTGAGGTACATCCTGCATCACTTTTAAAATTAGACACCAGCCTACAAACATTATTATGTAACCCAGGGGCGTATCCAGGATTTTATTTCGCAGGGGGCCCAAAATTTTTTTTTAGTTTTTTTTTTAACAAAAAATTTGCATAAATTTAAATTTAAATCAGATTATCGGGGCCTTTATGAAACCAATGCGGTTTGTTTTGACAACACTTTTTCACGGAAATCAGCTGTGTGTGTTTATGAATCCAGACATTTTTTTTATAGAAAAAGTCTTAGATTCTGAGACATTTTTCTTATAGAAAAAATCTCAGAGACATTTTTCTATAAGATCAGAAACTGAGACTTAATTTTTCATAATTTTTCTTATAGAAAAAGTCTCAGATTCTGAGACATTTTGCATAGAACTGAGACTTTATTTTTCATCATTTTTCTTATAGAAAAAGTCTCAGATTCTGAGATATTTTTCTTCACATTTTTCTTATAGAAAAAGTCTCAGATTCTGAGCCATTTTTCTTATAGAAAAAGTTTCAGATTCTGCGACATTTTTTTTATAGAAAAAGTCTTAGATTCTGCGACATTTTTCTTATAGAAAACGGCTCAGATTCTGAGGCATTTTTCTTATAGAAAAAGTCTCAGATTCTGAGACATTTTTCTTATGGAAAAAGTATCGAATTCTGAGACACTTTTCTTATGAGAAGTCTCAGATCCTGAGACATTTTCCTTATAGAAAAAATCTCAGATTCTGCAACATTTTTCTTATAGAAAAAGTCTTAGATTCTGCGACATTTTTCTTATAAAAAGTCTCAGATTCTGAGACATTTTTCTTATGGAAAAAGTATAAAATTCTGAGACACTTTTCTTATGAGAAGTCTCAGATCCTGAGACATTTTTCTTATAGAAAAAATCTCAGATTCTGAGACATTTTTCTTATAGAAAAGGTCAAATTCTCAGACAATTTTCTTATGGAAAAGGTTTCAGATTCTCAGACATTTTTCTTATGGAATAAGTCTCAGATTCTGAGAAAATCTTCTTATAGAAAAAGTCTATATATTATATTACATATTCTAGACATTTTTCTTATAGAAAAGTCACAGATTCTGAAACATTTTTCCTAAAGAAAGTCTCAGATTTTGAGACATTTTTCTTGTAGAATCTTGAACAGTTTCAATTTGAAACGGAACATTTTTCAGATTTTGAGACATTTTCTGTCCATAAAATTTTCAAATTCGCAACCTTTCAAAAAAATGTTTAGATTTCCAAATGGTTTTATATTTTTTTAAGAAGTTTTTTTTTTGACATTGTATTTGTTATTTTATGCCAATCTTAAAATTTGTAAAATCATTTCCAGGGGGCCCGGCCCCCCCTTTATACGCCACTGATGTAACCAAACTAAAGTTTTTGACAGGGACTTTTGAGGGGATTTTTTTAGTTGCCGCGGACACCTTTCATCCCCTCCATATTACGTTTAGAAATAACTGAAAAAAACACATTGTTGTCTGTCCTGAACATTTTTGATTTTGCAGATAGCACTATTTGAATATAGGCCCTCGAAGTTTACGAGTGAAAGCAAATATCAGATTTCGACAAAATTTTCGCTGTAACTGACTGACAAAGACGAACGTAAACCAAAAGCTGAGTTTCTAATTGATATTTCTCAAATTTTAATTGATTAATCTTAAATTTCAATTAACCCTTTCTACTTTTTTCCTCCAATTCTAAATATATGTTTTTTAATTTCAATTGATATACAAAATAGTGTATAAACGGACTATGTAATGTTTATTACCTTTCCCGGACAAGCGGCTTCATATTGATGTTTTAAACTCTCTATTTCATAAACACAAGTTGTCAGTGCAGTACGTAACTCACACAACAATACCATATCAGATCGCAATTCATTGAAGGCATTACAGATTTCTTCTGAAGGAGGTGGTATCGGATCTGTAAAAAAAATCCTTATTAACATCATTAAAACTATTCACAATTATATGAAGACTTACCAACTTTAAATTCTTGTATTGCTTGTTCTAAAGCCTTGACTTTACGCTGCCCTATATTAGCAGGTAATTTCATTTTTTGTGATCGTAATGATACTCCTGATCCACGTAAATCAGCAAATTTAATGCCACTTGTACCAATTTCAATGGCATTTACAACGGAATCAACTTTCGATGGCCTTGGTTGGTGGTGTAATTTTTTCTTATGCAATTTCTTTTCATATTTTCGTGCATTTTGTCCGTTAGTTGAAACATCGCCTTGCTGGTCAGCTTGTGATATCAGCTTCTGTAAGTCTTGGGTCTTGCGCTCGCGTTCTTTTTTACGTGCCTCAATCTTGCGCAATTCATTTAATAGATTTTGCTCTTCCTTCACTTGTTGGCTGGTCCTTTCAAATAGTTTTTTTAGTTGTTCCTTACGACGTCGTTCATGTTCAACATCAAATGCAAATGGTTTTTTGTCACTGCTGCTTCCTGTTGTACTTTGTCCCTTTGACTTTGAGAGTAAACCGATAACTTCGTAATAGCGTTCTTTTAAATCTTCTACAGTCTTAATACCAAACTGAGAACGATCCCAACGATCGGCCATTATGATAAATCGTAAATCGAATCTATAATAAAAAAAATTAAGAACCCGAGTAGAAAAAAAAAATTATATAGGGCAATATAAAATTATATATAGGGCAATATAAAATTATATATAAAGATATATATAATTATAAATTTCCATATAGTATGGCACACTTCACACTTGCGACCTTAAACAAGTTTTTCAAAAAAACACCAGTAACAGAATAAAAACGTAATGGACACAGAACACAAAACTGCAAGTGTGAATGCCATATAAAAGCTTATAATTCTGAAAAAAAGTTTTAGACAAATTTTCCGGTTCTAATAAACATTTTCAGAAACATATACAAATTCTGAGACATTTTCCTATAGAAAAATTTTCAAATTCTGAGTAATTTTTCCTAGAGAAACATTCTCAGATTCTGACACATTTTTCTTATAGAAAAGTTTGAAGATTCTGACAATGAGTAACATTCCTATAAACATATTTAAAAGTTTTAAGACATTTTTCCAATAGAAAATCTGAAATATGTTTTTTAAACAAAAATTTTAAGATTGAGACCTTTTTCCAATAGAAAAATTCTCAGTTTCTAATATTTGTTTTTACACAGACTTGCAGAAAATTTTCCTACTGCAAAAAACAGATATGGAGACATTCTGGGGCATTCCTTCCTATAAAATATTCTTAAATTCTGAGACATGGAAAAGTGTCTCAAAAAAATTAAAAGATAGAAAAAAAGTTTTCCCAACATTACCGTTTTGCTAAATCAAATAAATGATCTGTTTGCTCCTTAGACCATTTTTGGGGATTTGTTTGCACGTGGGCATTGTATTCCGCCACTGTATAGCTGGGTATTTCCAATTGTTTATTGAACTTTGCAAATGGATATTCTCTGGTTTCATCCGTTGTCCGTTTCCAATGATGAAAAACTGCAGCATCTTCTCTTGCAGGATTTGTAAATGGAGCCCACTCCCATTTACGCACCTTCTTCATGCCTAGACGGGCCTTAACCTGTTTATATCCAGAACCTATGCCTAAAGCTGTATCAGTAGGTAATAATGGTGGCGCATCTTTGTTATCATTATATAGTAAGGCAAAGACTTCTCTGTGCATGCCTTCGGGACGTTTAGATGCTCCTTTTGCTCTGATACAAATATAACAGATGAAATATGGTCAACATTTACATACATTAAACATTATTTAGGCTTTTTTTCATACATACTTTTCAAAGTTTCTCTTCTTGATGGCCAAAAAGGAATCCCTATTTATTTCCGGCGTATTAGGACGTTCTATGTCCAATATATCTCGTACATCAGTAGTCATTTTCCTTGATATTTTTTATTTTTAATAATTATTTTTTAATAAAATATGTGTAAAGTTCTTTTTTTCTTTTTTTAGTTTTTTTTTTCTTTTTCCACTCACATTCGTTGTCTAGAGTTGTAAAAGAAAAGACTTTTTTAGTACCGGGTACTCAATGTGTCTCTTCACAATACAGCAGCAAGCAGCAGACAGCAAAATTTTTACATGTATTAAGGTAGGAACAGAACAAGCCCGGCACGACTTTTTCCATACGATTTGACAGTTAAAAACCGTGACCGGCACGACAAAAAATTAAAACTTATTTTATTTTATCTCCGGGTTCTCTCAATCTCCCTCCCTCTCACACTCCAGGGTTACCGCATTTTCACAACAATTTTTAATTTTTTCATTCACAATGGTGTAACAAACGTACAGTAGTGCCAACTTAATCACATTGACTATGTGATAAGCGATTTTTTTCCGTAAAATTACTCTAATTTTATTAAAAGTTGGCACCACTGAACAAACAAATGACATTTTTTGCCGTCGCCGTCCCCCGTCATTGTTTTGGGCCTATATTCTCCGGCAACGGCAACCGTCCCCCGTGCCGTGCTTGTTCTGTTTCTACCTTTATGCAGACCTTCGAAATTTTAATTCACCATTCAATTTCTCAAATCAAAAATTTTAATTAATGAATTAATTCATAGGTTGTAAGTGGCTGCTGACGTTTTACATCAACACACGTAGACTCTGAGGTCCATTGTGATATGAATTAATTCATGCTTGAATAAATTCTTTGAATTAAATTTGAATTATATAAAAAAAAGAATTAATTCATGTTGTGAATAATTCAATTTCAATTCAAAGAATTAATTCAAGCATGAATTAATTTTTTTTGAATTAATTCATTTTGAATTAATTCATTTTTTTGAATTAATTCATTTTTTGAATTAATTAATTTTTTGAATTAATTATTTTTTTTGAATTAATTTTTTTTTAATTAATTTTTTTTTTAATTAATTCTTTTTGAATTCATTTTGCACGGTCTATTCTTTGTGCTGTCACTAATACTTACTTTGTGCTGTCACTAATACTTACACACAACAAATGCAACTCTGTGAACCTACTACTCATGTACTGTGCTCGCCTCTAAAGCAGGGCTGCCAGACTTGGGGATTTATTCCCAGAGTTGGGGTTTTCATGCTAGGAAAAAGGACAAGAAATCTCATTTGGGGATTGGGGATTTTTATGGGGACTTCAAAAATTATTTTGGGGATTTTTTGGGGATATTTGAACTTAAATCTATTTAAAACCAGTAGCTAAATTTAATGTTATCAACAATTTTTAAAAATAGTTTTAGTGATAAGCACTCTTTGGTGTGATATTAAGGAGCATATTTAGTAAAACTTGTATTTATCGGATGTAAAATGTATATTACCATTGCCAAAAATCGTTTATTTACGCGTTTGGGGACTTTTTAATTGCTAATCTACGAAATAAAATTATAAAATTACCATCCAAAAATTGTTTGTGTGATTAAAAAATTAACAAATTTTTTATTATTTGGGGATTTTTGGGGATATTTTGTTATATTTTTAGGGACAACGAAAAAAAGTACCTGGCAACGCTGCTCTAAAGATCAATTTATATTTTGTTTCATTCCGTACAGTTCCTCTGTAATTTGTTTTTGTCATTTCAAATAAATGAAACTTGTCTTGAATTTGGAGTGGTTTTTGTTTTTTTTTACTTATCGTATAAAAGATAAAACATAAATTGAAACTACGGAAAAAAAAAACAAAAAGAAATCCTAAAAAAATGTGGATTCATATTATTGTGTGTAAATAATTTGTAAAAGATGTAACTATAAATAGAAGACAAATATGGATCATGCCAGAACATGATCGCTTTAAATAGAAATCTTTAAAACTTTTTTAATACTGGTACAGCCATGGATCACGTATTACCAAACTCAACATTTGAGACATTATCTGATCCCTGGACTCCATTGCATGAATCTGCTGCAAAAGGTGATGATGGTAATTTAATAAAACTCATAAAAAAAGGTAAACAACCATTACAATGGAAAGATTACAAAAGTGGAAATACACCATTACATGAAGCAGCAAAAAATGGTTTCAGTAGATGTTTAATCATATTGTGTGATCTCATTGATCATATACAAATGAAAACACATATTGATTTGAAAAATAATGATGGATTTACTGCTTTGCATTTGGCCGCTCAATGTGGCCATAACCAATGTTGTCGTGAGCTACTAATGAGAGATTCCAGCCCAAACATATCTAATAATTATGGTGATACTCCATTACATACAGCCTGCCGTTATGGCCATGCAGGTGTAACTCGTATACTACTTTCTGCATTCTCTAATCCTCAAATACAAAATAATAATGGAGATACTCCCTTGCATATAACTTGTGCCATGGGAAAACGTAAGTTAACCAAAATTTTATTGCAAACATCGTATAACAATCTGTTGCAGATAAAAAACTTTCAAAACGAAACAGCGTATGATATAGCCAAACGTAAGAATCATAAAGAAGTCATAGCAATACTTCAGTCTTCCAAGTCGTCTTCATCATCAAATTTAGTAGAAGAAAATATTCAACATTGCAAATTAAATTTATTTTCTAATGATACAATATTTTCTCCCTACGGTTGTCAATTGTTACCCGAGACTAGGTCAATATTTTTAACCAATAACGAACATTTACCAAAACTAACATTAAAAAGTGGTGAACAATATTATTTCGATTTGGCGGGTAATTTGCAAAAGGGGCCCAAATGTGTAACCAATAAATGTTATTGTAAACCATTGATTAATAAATAATTTTAAAATATGAATGATAACCAGGGCAAGGGGGTTCATGTAAATACATATTTGTTGTTGTTAGCCAGAGAACAACTTAAAGTATTTATCTTCGCGAATCATCGAATTTGCTTAAAAATGGCATTGATTTGTTAGTGCATATTTTTGCATATTTTGATGAAAATGCATGTTTTTGCATATTTTGCTTAAACTACATATTTTCTTGCATATATTTTAATATTTATTAAAAAAAATTGATTTTTTTTTTGTTATTTTATTGAAATTTGCTATTTTTCATGAAAAATGTGCAAATCGGTTCATGCATTTTGATAAAAAAGAAATAAAAAAAAAATATTTTTTATTTTCAAAAAATTTAATCAAAAATTTCGCAATATAGTGGGAAAAATATAAATACAATTTTCATAGAGTAATTTCGTTCAAGGGCTGCATCTAAAAGACTGAAAGGAGTCTTTCTAATTGTTTTTATTAAACTGCACTGACAATGAGTTAAAAAAAAACTAAATTTATGTAATTTTTTTTCCGTTAAAGGGTACTAATTGCGCATCGTTTTGGGGCAAGCGTTTTCAAATTAGAAAAAAAATCCGAATTCGGGACGCGATAACTTACGTATTTGTAAATGTTTACACTATGGTGGAGCAAATTTAACTTTTTTTGAATTTCGAAAACGTCGGGGTTGGGAAGTTGCTCTTTAGGGTCGATATTAACACAACAATATTGGACCTGTAGGACCATGGGTTTTGGGTTTCTTTTTGACTTGAAAATAGGAAAGTTCCAAACAAAAAAGAATACATATTTTTGAAAAAAAAAAATAAGAAGTTAAAAATTTTTTTCACTTTTGATGAAATCTGAGTCGAAAAATTAACAATTACTATTCAATTGTAGAGAAAATAAAAACGCGCGTGGTATTCTTCTAGAAGCTTTATTTGATAATGTATAAAATTCAGTGTTGCTTCAATTACAGAGTCGTCTTAAAACTATTACTAATACTAGAGTTGCCAGATAGTTTACATATTTATTTTTCCCTTCCAACATCCTCACTAAAAATAAATCCTTAAACTAATCCTATGTCCTTAACAAATTTAGAAAGTTTCATATTACTCAAAGACTTAGTCAAAATATCAGCTTTCATTTCATCCGAACCCACTGTATCCAAAATGATCTTATTATTGACGATGGAATCCCTAATAAAATGATGACGAACATCTATATGTTTCGTCCTGGGATGATACGATTCATTCATTGCAAGTTGTACAGCTGCATGGTTGTCGCAGAAAATCTTGATGGGCTCAGATTGCTTTTTAAATAATTCCTCCTCAAGTCCCTTGAGCCATATGGCTTCTTGTACCGCAGTACCCATTGACATGTATTCTGCTTCACAAGTTGACAATGCCGTTGTTGGTTGCTTCTTCGATCCCCAAGTGATTGGTGCTCCTTGTTTCATAAATACAAAACCACTGACGGATTTTCTTTCATCCAAATCACTGGCATAATCGGCGTCGCAATAACCTTCCAATTTAACGTTTTGATTTTTTCTAAACATCAATTTATAATTTATAGTACCTTTTAAATATCTGAGGACTCGTTTTGCAGCTTGCCAGTGTTGTATACCATAGTTGTTGTTGAATCGACTTAAAAAGTTCACTGCATAGCATATATCAGGTCGTGTTAACTGTGCTGCAAATAACAAGCTACCAATCAGTTCCTGATACGGAATCTCCAACATGTCTGCTTTTTCTTTTTCGGTTTTTGGACTTTGATCTTTGCTTAATTTAACGTTAACATCCATCGGAGTAGAGACTGGATTACATGATGACATTGAGAAACGATCCAGTAACTTTTGAATGTAAGCAGTTTGATCTATTGTCAAACTTTCATTAGGTCGATGCTTAATTTGCAGTCCAAGGAATGATTTTGCTTTACCAAGGTCCTTAAGTTTAAACTCTTTTTTAAGTTCCTTAATTAACCAGTTCCTTTGTTCTTCATTGTTATAAAAAATGATCATGTCATCTACATAAACTGCTAAAATTAAAATATTCTTATTTTCCATTTTCGCATAAATACATTGGTCACTCTTTAGTTGAGTGAGACCAAGCTTCTTCAAAGTATCACTTAGCTTTATATTCCACATTCTAGATGCTTGTTTTAATCCATATATTGGTCTATTCAATTTCAATATCTTACCATTTGGAATTTTAAACCCCTCAGGTGCACCAATATAAATGTCCTCGTTCAAATCTCCTTGCAAAAATGCCGTACAAACATCCAAATGACTAACCTGTAGATCTTGTTCAACCGCAACGGAAAACAAATAACGTAAGGAGCTATATCTCATAACTGGTGAATAAGTTTCTGTATAATCTATAGTACACCTTTGTGCACAACCTCTTGCCACAAGTCGAGCTTTGTAGCGGACCACATTACCTTGTTCATCCTGTTTAATTTTAAAAATCCACTTTGTTGATAGTAATTTTACGTTCCCAGGCGGATCAACAACTTCCCAGGTATTATTTTCAATTAACGATCCAAACTCGTCATTAATTGCTTTTATCCACCATTTTTTCTCCTCACTGTTAATAGCTTCGGAATAATTTTGCGGCTCAGTTGTATTTTCGAATACTGCATACGTAACGTAATCACCCATATCGGGAGGACGTGAAATTCTTGTTGATCGACGGACAGTTTGGTTTTCATTCACCTCCTCACTTTCTCCTGTAGCTTCACTAGATGTAAAACCTAGAAGTTCATCATCTTCATCAGCTGACTCGTATTCAGATAAATTTCGAATTTGTTGTTCTTCATTTTCTTCATCAGAATCTTGATCATCATCACCCCTTTCAGAATGATTGGAATTTTCATCCAGTATTATCCTCACTAAATTTCTATCATTTATAGGAACAGATTTTTCAACCAACGATTCAACGTTACGATCCTCAACGGAAACACTTTCAGAATTATCATTTTTCGAAAAATACATTTGTTCTTCAATAAATACTACATTTCTACTTACATGCATTTTTCTTAATACGGGATCATACAGTTTATATGCCTTGGAAGATTCACAGTATCCAAGCATTATACATTTTCTGGACCTTGGATCCCACTTTTTTCTAAATTGCTTTGGCGTCATTACCATTGCCACGCATCCAAAGACTCTTAAATAAGATAAATTCTGTTCCCGTCCGCTCCAAACTTCCTCAGGCGATTTTCCATCTAACTTTTTGTGAGGTGTTCTATTTAACAAATAAGTTGCTGTATTTATCGTTTCAGCCCAATAAATTTTCTTTAAACCTGCATCATTTATCATAGTCCGTGCTTTTTCAACTAGTGTTCTGTTCATTCGTTCAGCTTTTCCGTTCTGCTGAGGCGTGTAGGGTGCTGACGTTTGATGTATAATACCGCTACTTTCACAAATTGCCCTAATTTCCCTGTTGCAGAACTCTAAACCATTATCCGAACGGAAAATTTTCATCTTTTTGTTAGTTTGATTTTCCACCATTTCCTTAAAAACTTTAAATTTGGCCGGAACCTCTGATTTATTCTTTAATATATAAATAAATACTTTATTGGAATAATCATCTAAGAACAGGAGAAAATATGAGCCACCACCCATTGATTTTTCCTCCATGGGACCACACACATCCGCATGTATCAAATCGAGGACATCATTTGATTTACTTGTTGATGATTTATAACGTAAATTTGTCTGCTTACCCTGTAAACATGGAATACACTTTCCTTTCCCCGAATTATTCGGTTCAGTACACTCAACCAGGAATTTTTTACCAATATTACCAGCGTGGCCCAATCTCTTATGCAAAAGTTCTTTTGTCACACCAGCAAAATTGTCTTGCGATGAGTAAATATTCAACTTATAAACGCCTTTATAAAGACTGCCACTCGCTATTATGTTCCCTTTATTACCAATGGTACAGCTTTCATTTGCAAATTGGATTTCATAACCCTTTTTCACCAACTGACTTACCGAAATTAAATTCGTACAAATTTCAGGTACGTATAGTACGTCCTCTATGGTAGCCTCTATCAATTTGTTGTCAACATTCAAATTTATCAAAATATCACCTTTACCCATAGCCTTTAAACTGCTACTGTTTGCCACCAATACGCTCTCATCCGATGAAAAATTTACAAAATTCTTAAAATGATCCTTACTGTTGGTCATATGAGCCGTAGCTCCTGAATCGATTAACCAATGGTCTCCATTGTAACTATATTGCGAGTTAAATGCCGCTGTTAAAGTTACAGCATTATTGTTTTTCGGTTGATTATGCTTTTGAGTCTTACAATACTTTGCTATGTGACCTTCCTTCTTGCATTTATAACAAACTATATTCTTCTTTTTGTTGTTGTTTGAATCAGCTGCTCTGTTAAATTTTCTGCCGCTGTACAATGCCGCATCGGCTGACGCACCTGAACCTGTTGCATTATTGTAGTTATCAAAATCCTGAAGAAGCTTAGTTTTGATGGAGTCTGCTGTTATTTCAATGTTACTGCTTTCTATAGCCATTATCATGGGGGCGAAATGTTCCGGCAAACCACTGAGTAGTAAGCTGCCCACCCATTCATCACTTACGAGCATCCCTATTTCATTCAACTTCTGGGACGTAGCTATTATCGTATCCACGTACTCACTGATGTTGACGCAATTGACCAAATGTGTTGTTGTCAATTTTCTCAATAAACCACACCGCCTTGTTAGACCAGAATCATCATAAGTTGTCTTCAACTTCTCCCACATTTCCTTAGCAGTAGCTATACCCTGAATGTGTATGTACAAATTCGATGAAATATATAAAACCAGTCTAGACATTGCCCTTTCATTAACAACAGCATCAGCCTCGGTACCAAGAATTGATTTCCAATAGCCCTGTAGCTTTAATGCATGTTCTGCAGCAAATCTCCATTTATGGTAGTTATCTCTACCCGTTAATTTTTCAATTTCCATAACCCGCTCCATGATTCGTGCCTGGGCCCATAACCTGATGAAATCTGAGTCGAAAAATTAACAATTACTATTCAATTGTAGAGAAAATAAAAACGCGCGTGGTATTCTTCTAGAAGCTTTATTTGATAATGTATAAAATTCAGTGTTGCTTCAATTACAGAGTCGTCTTAAAACTATTACTAATACTAGAGTTGCCAGATAGTTTACATATTTATTTTTCCCTTCCAACAACTTTGTTCGAAACTTTCCGATTTTCAAGTCAAAAAAGGAACCCAAAACCATTGTACTACAGGTCCTATATTTTTGTATATTAATACAACCCTAAAAGGCAACTTTCCCGACCCCGACGATTTCGAAATTCGAAAAAAGCTAAATTTGCTCCACTGAATTTCATGTTTTACGATTTTGTATGAATAAATATTAAAATAAATAATTTTTTAATGCATATTTTTTTAGTTTTTATTGCATATTTTTAAATTTTTGATACATATTTTTAGCGCTAAAAACGCGATTTTTAGTGCATGAACTTCCTTGCCCTGATGATAACTAAAACACTGTTTATATCAATGTGCAACAAAATTTAGGTCACCGAGTGTATGTTGAGAAGATAAAAAAAAATCAAGGTATACCATTTATAAACCATAGCCCCTTAAGGATGTTATCTAGTTTGGAGTCTACTTCTAAACTATATAACGTGAATAGATGTCTTCAGTTAAATTTATCCTATATATCCTAATTTTCCGGGTCCGTGGGTATGGGTTTATGCAATATAGGACCACAATGGTATAGTTAAAAAATTAAGAAAAAAAATCTTGTAAAGTCTCAAAATCTAAGACATTTTTTCTATAGAAAAAAACTTAGAATGTGAGACATTTTTTTGGAGAAAAAGTCTTAGAATCAGAAATTTTTTTTCTGTAGAAGTCTAAAAATCTGAGACGTTTTTGCTATAGAAAAAACATTTTTTCTATAGAATCTGCGACATTTTTTTCTTTTGAAAAAGTCTCTCAGAACCTAAGACATTTGTTCTACAGAAAAAGTCTCTCAGAATATGAGACATTTTTTCTATAGAAAGTCTCTCAGAATCTGAGACTCAGAATCTGGGACATTTTTTCTGTAGAAAAAGTCTCAGAATCTGAGATATTTTTTCTAAAGAAAAATCTGGGGCATTCTTTCTAGAGAAAAAATTCCAGAATCTGAGAAATTACTTCTACAAAAAAATTTTGGAATCTGAGACATTTTTTTATAAAAAATTATTAGAATTTAAGACATTTGTTCTTTAGAAAAGTATCAAAATCTGAAACATTTTTTATACAGAAAAAGTTTTAGAACCTGAGACATTTTTTCTATAGAAAAAGTCTCAGAATCTGAGATACCTTTGCTACAGAAAAAGTTTTAGAATCTGAGACTGTTTTCTATAAAAAAAGTCTCTCAGAACTGACAGACTTTTCTTTAAATTTAACGTGTCCTACTGCTCAGAAAGATTTTGTTTACTTATTGGCCTTTAAAAAAAATTAAAAACTTCAGTGGACCATTGAAAAAAAAAACGAACTCAAGCTTCGGGCCTCTGGGGTTTTGGTCTAGGTACTTGTCGTATACTTTTGTTAGTCCCATTGAAGCTTAACAGTGTAGTGTATTAATGCAGTGTATTAAAAATATTTTTAATTTGTAAGTTTTTCCTGAGTGTGAATTATCATGATATAACTAAGAAGGCTTAAGTCAAGATTTCCTCTACATCTCCAAATTTGATGAAACTTTGTGCATCGATTAAGAACTTCATCCTGAGTACAATGGTAACACATTTGTCGGGGACAAATGTGGGTGCGACTTAAAAGTTTCAAATTTTTTCACAAGGCCAAAAACTTTTGACGCCAAAACGCATTACAAACCGGAAGATGGGTTTAATGGATAGAGTTTATAATCCTTAAGCCTGGCCGACTACACGAAAAAAAAATTTTTTTATGTGGACGTAAACTTGACTTGTTCCAAAACTATTTTTTGGTAAATTTTGAAATTTTTATTGATTGTATTTTAAGTTTAAGGACCATTTATTAGTTTTTAAAAAATAGTTGTAATAAAAAGAAAAATCTATTAAAATTATGTATTCTTGTTTTTAGATTAATAAACAATGCAATCAATATATTATAATAAAACAGACAAGATAAATACACAAGAAATATTAGTTTTTTTTTTACAAATTTTACAAAGATTTCATTTGAAAATATTTTCCATCAATAAATTGACAAAATTGTACTAATGGTTTGAATTTTTGTACTGTTTGTGCTAAAGCCATATTCGGTAAATTAACCGTAAGTACCGAGAATAAATGTCCAAAAACAATAGCATCTAATTCACAAGGTTCTTCGCCATAAAAGAATGGTCCTTCGGTTTCTTCCAGTTTAAGCTGTAATGTTTCACAGCATTTTTCTACCTTATTGATGACATCATCAATATCCATATCATCCCATTGATATACTTTAAGTAATTTCTTTGCGTTACGCCTTTTAGCATTATTCTGCATTTTATTTAACGGCCATGGGAAAACACAACCATTGCGTGGTGCAGTAATTTCATTATATACACGATCTACAATGAAACTAATATAAAGTTCAGCCATAGTGAAGATATTTTCCGTTAACGAAACATATGTACGCATTTCAGCTTTTTCATCTTCATCCAACAACATGCCCATTGCTTCATTTTTGTTTTCTACGAAATTGACTATAGGTTCAAATTCAGAGAATACAAAGGAGCCAGATATAAGTACCGGTAATTTTGTCATTCTACCGCCGGGTGACATAAATTCAGCATTTGCACACGACCGGACTTCAAAAGGAAGTTTACACATTTTCAGGTATGCTTTGACAGCTAGACAGCTTGCATTTTCGGGTAGTAAAATTTGTTCTGCCTCATAGGGCTGGTAGAGAGTAGCATCTTCTGGCCATGGTTCGCTCATTTTTTCCAATGTGTTATATTCCCTTAATAGTTGTGATGTCTGCATTATAATTTATTGAATATATTTACATATATATCCTATTTCATATATTTTTAAATGCTTACACAATTATTTTGTTACTCCAGTGTTTTGACATATTAATTTAGGGTTGTAAAAGTATTTATTATTTAGGGTACGAGTACTCAGTACTGCCTATTTTTAATTTTGGGTACTTAAGCATAGTACCACAGACTAATACAGACTCGACATAAGTGACAGGTGTCAAAAAAGTATTCTTTAACCATATGGTTAATATTTTCAAATTATTCTACGAATTAGGTTAGAAAGAGAAAACTGATATAACGCGCCATAAGAAAAATGGATGCCAGATCGGTTTTTGTTGTTTCACTCACTCCTAAGTCGTAGAAAGGGTTGCCATGTTAGCGTAAAACGGACTAAAAATCGCTCTGTTTTCTCTCAAAATCGCTTAATTTTCCCCCCTTTTTTCTTATAAAACTCTACTGTCGAGTCTGTATATAGTCTGTGATAGTACTCTGTTTTTTTACTGTAAAAATTTCACTTTAGGCTCCTATACATTTCAAACAAATTGGATGACCAATGCAATTTTTCTCGTGCATGGAGCTGTCGGAAGGCTGGTCGTATGAAAAATCAAAAAGTTTATTTTTATATGGAGTTGACATTTTTTCCCCCGTGAAATCAAACAGAATACCTAATCAAAGTTATAAAGTAATCCATCGACCGTTTTGTAGATCTGGCATCACCAAAGATAATTGGAAAATTCTGGCAATGCCAGACTAAAGTTCAAACGTAAAGCAAAGAGAGACAAAAAACAATCTGCATTCTCACTGTAAAACTGGTATCTTCCATCTCGCTCACATTTCGATTTGTGATAAAATTTCGTAAACAATACCATATGGTTTTTGTTTACTACTTTTTCAAACGCCATTTGTAGGATAACTCTATTACTCTGTACCTAATTATAGCTCTGACCAGAGTCATAGAGTAGTCCAACAAATGGCGTTTGAAAAAGTAGTAAACAAACACCATATGGTATTGTTTACGAAATTTTATCACAAACCGAAATTCGAGCGAGATGAAAGATACCAGTTTTACAGTGCGAATGCAGATTTTTTTGTCTCTCTTTGCTTTGCGTTTGAACTTTAGTTTGGCATTGCCAGAATTTTCCAATTATGCCAGAATTTTCCAATTATGATGCCAGATCTACAAAACGGTCGATGGATTACTATGTCACTATGGCTCTGACCAAACAGGGTGAAAGTCTGGCATCTCTACGCTGATCGATAACTTGAGTCACCTATTCACATCTCTAGCCCATTTCAAATGTCATCAATAAGTTAACAACAAAATATTGTAAAAACACGCGAATTTGTTTTATTTAAAAAGAAATATGTTTTCCAATGGAAATGAACCACAAATTAAGTTCGGCGTTTATAAATCCAAAGAAGATCCTAATGAATTATTTGATAGATTGACCAAACCAAAGGTCCTAGAACTGGAACCAAGGCCAACATGTATGTCAATAATTTGAAAATTTGTTAAATCAAGTAAAATTAAGTTCTTTTCTAGTTCTAAAAGTTGGAGCTGTATCAAATGTCAAAGGATCTGCTTATATGGAATATGGTAACACTAAAGTAATGGCACAGGTGGAGCCACCAAAAGAGATCAGTAAATTAACCAACAGATGGTAATTAAAAGAAAGCAATTTAATGTATTTTATATTATTTTTTTCAAACAAATTTTACAGCGGCACTCTGGGTGTAGTTATTTGCAGCGTTAAATATGCACCATTTTCTACAATGGATGCTGAAGTAATAGTACGCAAAGAGACTTTTATGAGTGTAGCTTTAAAAAAAGCTTTAGAACCGGTAATATGTCGTCATGAGTTTGCCAATTTTCAATTAGAAATAAAGGTCTTAATCATAGACGATGATGGTTGTGCATTAAGTACGGCGATCAATTGCTGTGGAGTTGCATTAATTGAGGGTGGTATTTCAACATATGACCTGATAACTGCTTCAACAGTTTGTCTTTTAAAACAACAGGAATTTATAAATCCAACAGGTAATATAACACAAACTTTATAAAATAACTGTTACAACTATCTGTTAACTGTTAAAATTTGGGTGTAAATCGGCTAACCCATTCCGAGACAAATCGTTTTTTTAAGCAAGCAATCATTAAGAACCAGCCATGAACTTCTAGCAATAAATATACTATGTATACCACATACTGTGGTTGGAGGGTATATGCCATTCCGTATGTAACGCTTCGAAATGTCGGTCTAGGACCCCATGTCCCATTAGACTGGCATTTTTTTCTCAACTTTCGATTTTCCCAAGTGTCCGGGCAAATTTTTATTGTCCAAGGTCTAAAACTTATGTGGTACAAATTTGAGGTCAATCGGATTAAATTAACCCGTGGCGCCCGACGGAAATTTTTCAAAAATCCAAAACTTTGACCGAAGGGCGCCACGGGATAAAATGATCGGATTTGGCTCAAATTAGATTTTAATGAAAGATTGATTGTCCTAAGCTCTATGAAATGGCCGAGGAAAAAAAAAATTGTTATATTTTTTAAAAAATTTCTTGAACGTAGGAAAAAACCGCCATTTTTTGCAAATTTTAAATGGCGATATCTCGAAAACCGTTCGACCGATTTTAATTTTTTTTTTGATATTTGGCTCACCGCATCAAAATTAACAAATATGATGTGTCGAAAAAAATTTAATTTTTTTTTTCAATTTTTCAAAAATCCAAAACTTTGACCGCCGGGCGCCACGGGTTAATTCAATCCGATTGACTTCAAATTTGTACAACATCCGTTTTAGTCCTAGTAGAATAAAAAATGCCCGGACTTTGAAAATTGGAGAACAATTTTTTTGGCCATACAGAAAAATGCCAGTCTTATGTCCCATGCCAAACCCACAAAAGAAATATTTTAGTTATTTACACAAATTTGATTTAAACATTTCGCTACTTTTTATCCATATGGATACACTCAACGTCTAGGTCATCTGACAAAATTCAGGTCATAGAAATGGTTTGGATGTAGACAAATAATGATGGTTTAATATTTGTCTTTACAATGGATGTGTCTGGATAAATAAATTTACAAACCAGATTGTTCTGTAAGCAATTTTAGTTGGCAGAATTGAAATTTTAAAATAACTTTTTTAAGTTATTCTTTAGGGGGCCCCTGTAGGTTAGTTGGTAGCGTGCTAGCCTATGAAACAGGGGGTCGTGGGTTTGATTACCACCAAAACCCTTGGTCATTTTCGCTACAACGAGACGACGGTCATTGTTACCATTTCTCGGATAGGTTTAAATTATTAACAAAAAAAAAAAGTGAAAAAATGAAGTTATTCTTTATTTAAAATTTATCCGAGGATAATAAGCAAATTTATTAAATTTAATACATCGCAGAAATTATGCATCTCCAATAAGATAGATAACAGAAAACAAAATAACTTAAAAAAATGTTCAAAGAAAATAAACGTTAAAAAATTCTCAAAAATCGTAGAAACGTCGCAAAAGCTTCGTGTACAGCACATTTTGTAATAAAACATTTTACGAAATATACAAAATTGCAATTTTGAAAATATCCCAACCTATTTAGGAGATATATCCTGTTAAAGTTTTAGCTTTACTTTATCTCCGATGGGGGCAAAATTGGAGTTTTGAAAATATGTCAACCTGTTTTGGAGATATATCCTGTTACTTTGTCTCCAATAGTGGGCGGGCGCTGTAAAATTTGAAGCGAAAGGTTTAACCGATTTATACTAAATTTGTATAGATAAACATGTATTTCAATTACCTTTAAAATGAAAACCAAATTTCCGATCGGATTATTAAAAGTGGATATATAAGCAATTTTGTTTTAAAGTAATATAAAATTGTTTGGATTCTCCTCAAACAATGCCTATTTTCAAGAAAACTAAATTTAGGGCGCCGCCAGTAATCTGGAGTTGTTTATCAAAAGTAACTAACAAGAGAAGTCTCCCTGATGTCACCCTTCGATCTTCATGAAATTTGGATATGTTGTTCAGAACGACAATTAATTCGATACATTCTCTTTTAAAAAGACATACCTCACGGTGCTAACCAGTTAATATTTTTCGACTTATTAACAAAAATATCCCAAAATTTTGGTATTTCACTTAATATGGCGAAAAACTGTGCATGTTTAGACAAGTTCTTTACACACATAGATAGGTTTCTTTGCACAATATAAGAAATAAAAGAAAAAACTTGAAAAATGGATGTTTCTAACCCCCTCATTTGCACCCGCCATATTTGGGACCTGGCATTACTTTTGTATGAAAAACAATGCCAATGACTGCTATTTCATTGGCATTTTACATGAAAAAAACTAATGCCTCAATGCTAAGGTCCCAAGTATGGCACCCGCTATATACAAATTTGGTCCGGTAAAAATAATTTGTGTCCGTTTATTCTTTTTTTTCTGCTCTACAAAATGAAACCAATTCCCTAAAGATCGGCGGTGAGGCTTCCCTTGTAAGTTGGACAAAAAAAAATAAGGAACTAAATTTTTTAGATAAATGTGTCGGAATCTAAGAATCTTGTCATATAAAAGACAAAAATGCCTCAAAGTATGAGTATATTTTTAAAAGGAAATCTTTTTAATTTTTCCATTTACTATTTAGCTTGATAAATTAATAAATTTATTTTTTTTGTTTCTTAAATTTGTAGCTGATGTTGAAGACCTGCTTTTAAGTCTTACTGGCTTTGAAGAAAACGAAGTTTCCGTGGAAGAACATGGCATTGTAGTAACCGCAAGTTTATCGGCAGTGGGTCAAGTTTCGGAATGTTTTCAAAAGGGCTACATATTACCCGATACTTTGGAACGTTTATGTGATCATACTTTGACTATTAATCAAAGAATGTTGGATACTATACGTCATGTATTGGTAAATAAAGTTAAGAAACATATAGCTCTACAAGAACAAAATGAAGATGAAGTACTAGAAGATAACGAAAATGTAAATTAATTAAAAACGAATTTTTCAAAAAAAAAAAAAAGGAAGAAAATCAACGATTTTTATTTTTACATACATATAATGAAAAATAAACTGTTCCTGAATTTTAGCCTAAAAATAGAAATTTTGATGTAATATATAAGAATTGTAATCAGAAGAACTTTTATTCATCTGTTGACGCTTCCAAAACAGCACCGGAATAAGATAAATCCCAATATTGCTCTACTTGATGTTTTTGAAAAAATTCACGAGCCATTTTTTCCATTGGAAATATTTTAAATTTTATTTCTCCGAAATGCCGACGTTGACTAGTACCTTCCCACACTAATACACATGTATTAGGAGTTTCTTGGCCATCTGGTGCCTTAACAATATCTTCCTCCCATTTAATGCGATGTAGCATAAGCCGGCGATATTTTTTCTGTTGTTTAGGGCCACCTTCTACTACAACAACACAGCAATCACGAAATAGCACCACCGTACCAGTCATGTGTAATTGTTTAGCATTAGTTTCCACCTTGAACTTTTTACTGGCATTATCTTGAAGATCTTTTATGCGGTAGACACTGACGTGTACACCGCAGGAGGTGTCTTCTTTAATTTTACGTACTTTCTTTTCACTCTTCTGTTCTGCCGTTAGCTTTCTAGCATTATTTGCATCTTCATGGGCTTTTTGTCTCTTGGCCATTTGTTCACGCACATGCGCTTCAATTTTAGTTGGATCTTGTACCGCTTCAGTTCCTAAAACCCGCATGAGATTGGAAATACGTAATTTAGGCTCTGGTGGCTGTACGAGACCTAATCTAATCTTTTCTTGTTCTTCTTTCCAGGCTTCACGTCTGTTTTGGCGACGTAATTTTTTACGTTCTTTTTTGGTCAAGAATACCGGCAGATATACTGGTTTCAAAGGTTCATCTGGAAAAATCAAAGAAACATTTTTGTTTGTTAAATTACTTTAATAAGCTCTGAAACATTAATTGAAATAGATAAATAAACCCCCTAATTTTGTAAAACGTTGTTTGTTACAACAATAAATTCCATTAAACTTTTTAAAACATGATGCGTTGCGTTTTACGAAATTAGGGCATGAAATTCGTAAATGATCTATTTAAAATCAAAACAGATCAATTTAAATTCGAAAAACATCAATTGACCGTTTACGAATTTCAGTGAACCTTTTTCGAATTTCAATTTATTTTTATACCCTCCACTTACAAGGGAAGTCTCCCTGGTGCCACCCTCCGATCTTCATGAAATCTGCATATGTTTTCAGAACGAAAATTAATTTAACACGTATTTTTTTATTGGCCAAACTTATTTTTAGGGGGAGGGGTCGATTTGTACGGGGGTAAATTGACTCAGTTTTTTACGATTAACGCCTATTAATTTGAAATAAACATAGCATATTTGGTATCAGATTAAAGGTATTTAAATTGCTGACATCTTCATACAATTTTTCAAAATGTCCCCAAGGACTTGTCAGCAGTTGGTCAGCGGTTGTTTAAACGAATTGTTGGATGCCACTAAAACTAATGGACACTGCTGACATGTCATTGGGGACATTTTGAAAAATTGTATGAAGATGTCAACGATTTCTTAAAGGGAGAATCAGCAGTATGTTAGGGGTGATTTTATTTTTCCAACTGGAAACGTGCCAAAAAAGACAATCTTTTTGACTTAAAATTTTTGTATATTACTTAAAATGAAAAAAAATTGTGCACGTTGGGACACTTTCTTTACACTCATAGATATGTTTTCAAAAGATCTTTCGTTTGTTCCTTTCTGTTTCTTTCCCATTCATTTGAACCACCTAAATATGAATTTGGGCGCTAAAAAAATACGAGTCCCCATATTTTTCCTGCTCTACAAAATAAAACCAATTCCATTAAGATCCGCGGGTGACACTAGGGAGACTTCCCTTGTTAGTGGTAGAGGGTATTTATAAGTTTGTCATTCCGTTTGTAACTCATCGAAATATTAGTTTGGGACCCCATAATTATCATTGATCGATTCATTCTAGCGATGTCCGTCTGTTTGAAATGGCGATCACGGCAAAAATATTAACCAGATATGAATGAAACTTAACATATTTACTTGTTTTTGTCCCAAAAAGTTGGGTATTGCATTTAAGCGATATCGGTTCAGAGGTTCAAGAGTTATAAACGAAAATGTAAGGATTCATTTTTTTTTTTTTTTTTAATAAATAAACTAAAAAAAAAAGACTTACTTGGAGGCTTCATCTGTGTTGGATGTTCAATAAGATTCGTTATAGCCGATTGCCTAATGCTTATTTTACCATCTTCATCTTGTGTATGTAAATCATTAGTTAATATTACAGAATCCCACCACTCCATAGAGGGAACATCATCAGGTGTATCCTGTTTTGGAGCGATTAAAGCCAATTTCGTAGCCGAACTTATACCTGTTTTCCGAGCAATTTGTGAAATTTCATTTTGTAGCCTTTCCAATTGCGCTTTCATGCGCATTCTTTCGGCCATTTGTTGAAATTTACCTGGTTCGTGAAATCGCAAAGCTCTTTTATTACGATTACCCGGCTTAAGAGCTATACGATCATCAAAGAATTTAACCGAATCCTCTTGGGATGAAAATTTTTCGGTATGAGTTTGCGATTTATTGAAAACTTCTCTTTTCTTGGCTCGTATGTTGGCTTTAAGTGTGGGCGTTAGAGTTGGTATATTAATTGCACGACCAGTTTTATCAATCGTGCGACCCTCTTCATCTAATATCAAAGGTTTAGGGCGATCTGTTGTCGGAGCAGTAGGTGGTTGAATAAGATTTGCCAACGATCCGGAAAGTTTAGCTCGAATTTGTGCTTGTAGTTCGGCAATTTTTTTAGCTTTATCGACATCTTCTGGTGGTGGCTGTTTGGAAAGAGCTTGACTTGCCATTGCTACTGGTAGGCCAATTTGTGGTACTGATGCTAATATAGGGTCTTTGGATTTTAATTGAGTTAAAGCTCTTTTCCTTTCTTCAATTTCACGTTGAGCATTAACCATCATCATTTTAATTTGATTACTACTTAATGCTGATGATGCTGTAGTTAATGTGGGAGGAGCCACGGGTAACGATAATACCGGCATTGTGGGCACTATTGGAGGAACTATATTTGTCTTGTCTCCATTGGAGCTAGGTATAACTACATCAAATCGAGATTTTTTCGGTGCCTCCGGTACAGAAATTTCCGACTTTAATGATTCATCAGCTCCTCCGCCGGCACGTTTTTTTGCCTTTCGTTTATATTCATCTAAACGATCTTGTAGTTTTTCAACCAGTCTTGAAGAATGTTTGGCATCCAAGTA
This sequence comes from Pegoplata infirma, assembly GCA_963921195.1. Classification (NCBI taxonomy): domain Eukaryota; kingdom Metazoa; phylum Arthropoda; class Insecta; order Diptera; family Anthomyiidae; genus Pegoplata; species Pegoplata infirma. The sequence continues at coordinate 195,573,370 of OY992539.1, forward strand.
CTTTTCCAATTTTTCACACATACGTCGGCGATCATAGCCACTGTGAAGAGAATGTTCTATGGAAGTTATTACGGAACGTTTTTCCTCCTCGCCCGTGGTAGCCTTGTCAGCCAGCGATGCAATGTCATCGCGCAATTCATCAATCTCCTTACGCGTATAATAGGACATAATTTCACAATTAATATGGACTGTTTAATAATAACAAACGTATTTACCAATTAAAATCATTGAGGATATTTATGAAAATTTATCTACGAAAGTTCACCAGAAACCAAAAAATGCTGCTGCAAACGTTTACGAAATGTCAAAAAAAATATTCGATAAGTTATCGACCACTGAAATCAGAAACAGTGATGCCAACTTAGTGCTTTAGCAATAGTTTGAGAGAAATATATCGATTATTTTGTAGACCTGGCATCGCCAAGAATAATTGTCTATATCTGGTAATATCCCACAGTGTCTCTTCACGATACAGCAGAAAGCAACAGACAGCAAAATATTTTATACAGCAAACATTGAAAGGAGACACTAAAGTTCGAACATAAAGGGCTAGAGGTGGCATATTTTCGATTTTTCAATCGAGATTTGTCTCTCGAGTGAACGCACCCAGAGTTGTAGAGTAAGAATCGACCATTTTGTAGATCTGGCATCACCAAAAATTATTGAAAAAATTTGGTATTACCACACTAAAGCTCAAAAGTAAAACCAGTGGGTACCGGGTTGGTTGGCTACCATTTAATTTCCTCTCTCAATATTTAGTGTAAGAGAATAATCACAATTGGAGCTCGAATCATTTTTCCGCAACTGTTCACATACGTTTTATATGAAAAGAAAATTCCACCGCGTTTTTCCGCCAAATTAGATTCAATTCTATTTTTATGAGGGCAATTGCGGGTAACCGCTTGCCACTCCTATTGTGATTATTAGGTGTGTTCCAGAACTTTCCGGGTAAAGTTCGGTAAAATGAGAGAAAATCAAAAAACCTCTCACGATACCACAAAAATGCACAAAAGTACGGGAACGCTAAAAACCACATTTCAAGACCAAAATAATAGAAAATGTAAACAAACCAATAACGCTAAAATATTTTCGTAAGAAAAATTACTTTAAACAAGAAAACAAATTGTAAAAGTTTATTTTAATAACAAATTATCTTTTTTTGTATTGAAATAACACATTTCCTTGGTTTAGTTCTTTATTTTATTTAAATGTCCAATTTAGCTTCACAAAAAAAATCAGCTGTTTTTTCAACATCTGACTGTTACCAATTTACCCGAAAAAAAAGTGCGGGTAAGTTCGGTAAAATGAGAAAGTAATTTATTCTCTCAAAAACTCTCTCATTTACCCAATTTTTGCGTACGGGAACGCTTTTCGGGCTGGTTTGGGTACCCGCGTGCACCCGCGGTAACGTTCTGGAACACACCTATTGTCTAAGGTATAGTCACAGACTAAATACAGACTCGACAGTAGAGTTTTATAAGAAAAAATGGGGAAAAACTAAGCGATTTTAGGAGAAAACACAGCGGTTTTTAGTCCGTTTTACGCTAATATGGCAACACTTTCTACGACTTAGGAGTGAGTGAAACAACAAAAACCGATCTGGCATCTATTTTTCTTATGGCGCGTTATATTAGTTTTCTCTTTTTAACCTAATTCGTAGAATAATTGGAAAATATTAACCATATGGTTCAGAACTACTTTTTTGACACCTGTCACTTATGTCGAGTCTGTATTAGTCTGTGGTATAGTACTCTGTTTGATTTCACGGGAAAAAATCTGTCAAACTCCATATAAAAAAAAAATTGGCAACGCGAGGATTGTAGGGAAATTGTAAAAATGTTGTCACACATTATTATCACAGACTAATACAGACTCGACATAAGTGACAGGTGTCAAAAAAGTAGTTCTGAACCATATGGTTAATATTTTCAAAATATTCTACGAATTAGGTTAGAAAGAGAAAACTAATATAACGCGCATTAAGAAAAATAGATGCCAGATCGGTTTTTGTTGTTTCACTCACTCCTAAGTCGTAGAAAGTGTTGCCATGCTAGCGCAAAACGGACTAAAAACCGCTCTGTTTTCTCCTAAAATCGCTTAGTTTTTCCCCATTTTTTCTCATAAAACTCTACTGTCGAGTCTGTTTATAGTCTGTGTTATTATTATGCAAAATAATTTTAATAGAGATCGCATTTTTTTGTTTACTTTATCGAAAATAATCTAAATATTTATGAAAATATGGCAACATTTTAATATCAAAAATTAAAAGAGAGAGAGAACCCGACACAAAAATAAAATGATTTTATTCAAGCGGTTTTCGGTCGAGCGTTTTTTCATGCCAAATTTGTATGAAAAAAACGTCACCGACATTGTTGTGCGGGGACTTCTAATTTGAAACCGTCCCCATGTCATACTTGTTCAATTCGTGGACCAATAGTATAAACACGACAAAGTAGACTGTTCAATCAAAATGACTATTAGGGAATTCACATGGGTATCGTATTTGGTGTTGTATGTTGTATGTCCTATCTAAAAACAGGGTTGGTTAAACTTTAAATTTATAATACGACACTTACACGATATGACGATACAACATTTATACATCTGTTTTGTGTGCTATTTTCAAGTATGCTAACATGAAGAGAATCTAAGAGAAAATTATCAAATGAGAGATAAATAATTTTTACTAACCCTGTTTTTAGATACGACATACAACATATACAAAAAATACGATACCCGTGTGAATTACCTATATACTAGTGGTATTCATTTAACCGTATAAACACCTCGTATACCGTGTATATCTGGTTAGTTTACACAATTATTGTCAAAAATATTTTACGAGGCCTGATATATTTGTACACATATTTTGGTGCGTAAACTTGTATCGTATAATCACAGACTAAATACAGACTCGACAGTAGAGTCACAGACTAAATACAGACTCGACAGTAGAGTTTTATAAGAAAAAATGGGGAAAAACTAAGCGATTTTAGGATAAAACACAGCGGTTTTTAGTCCGTTTTACGCTAACATGGCAACACTTTCTACGACTTAGGAGTGAGTGAAACAACAAAAACCGATCTGGCATCCATTTTTCTTATGGCGCGTTATATCAGCTTTCTCTTTCTAACCTAATTCGTAGAATAATTTGAAAATATTAACCATATGGTTCAAGAATACTTTTTTGACACCTGTCACTTATGTCGAGTCTGTATTAGTCTGTGGTAGAGTTTTACAAGAAAAAATGATGGGAAAAATAGCGATTTTAGGAGAAAACAGAGCGGTTTTTAGTCCGTTTTACGCTAACATGGCAACACTTTCTACGACTTAGGAGTGAGTGAAACAACAAAAACTGATCTGGCATCTATTTTTCTTATGGCGCGTTATATTAGTTTTCTCTTTCTAACCTAATTCGTAGAATAATTTGAAAATATTAACCATATGGTTCAGAATTACTTTTTTGACACCTGTCACTTATGTCGAGTCTGTATTAGTCTGTGGTATAATTATACAGGTTTAGGATTGCCAATGTTTAAATAATTTTGATATTTTTTTGCTATTTTTTGCTTTTTGCAATTTGGCAATCTTGTTAAAAATGACAAATATTAAAAAAATAAAATAAAAAAATATTTTTGTTTACAGTAAATTTATTAATTAATTTAGAATTAATTAATTGTTTGTATTCTTTGTTTTTTTGTGGCATTGTAAATTTTCCAAATATAATAATTAGTTTTTTTGTTTTGACAATTGTGTAAATAATACCAGGTAATCAAAAAGGGCATTCATAAAAACCACCTCGTATAATTATACAAATACAAGTCGCGTATAATTATACGGTTAAATGAATACCACTACCACAGACTAATACAGACTCGACATAAGTGACAGGTGTCAAAAAAGTAGTTCTGAACCATATGGTTAATATTTTCAAATTATTCTACGAATTAGGTTAGAAAGAGAAAACTGATATAACGCGCCATAAGAAAAATGGATGCCAGATCGGTTTTTGTTGTTTCACTCACTCCTAAGTCGTAGAAAGGGTTGCCATGTTAGCGTAAAACGGACTAAAAATCGCTCTGTTTTCTCTCAAAATCGCTTAATTTTCCCCCCTTTTTTCTTATAAAACTCTACTGTCGAGTCTGTATATAGTCTGTGATAGTACTCTGTTTTTTTACTGTAAAAATTTCACTTTAGGCTCCTATACATTTCAAACAAATTGGATGACCAATGCAATTTTTCTCGTGCATGGAGCTGTCGGAAGGCTGGTCGTATGAAAAATCAAAAAGTTTATTTTTATATGGAGTTGACATTTTTTCCCCCGTGAAATCAAACAGAATACCTAATCAAAGTTATAAAGTAATCCATCGACCGTTTTGTAGATCTGGCATCACCAAAGATAATTGGAAAATTCTGGCAATGCCAGACTAAAGTTCAAACGTAAAGCAAAGAGAGACAAAAAACAATCTGCATTCTCACTGTAAAACTGGTATCTTCCATCTCGCTCACATTTCGATTTGTGATAAAATTTCGTAAACAATACCATATGGTTTTTGTTTACTACTTTTTCAAACGCCATTTCTTGGACTACTCTATGACTCTGGTTGGCACTTCTGAACAATATTTAATAGATGTACTACCTTTTAGAGCAACTATGAAATGTCATTCATCATTCTTTTTTAGTTTCATTCGTTTGACTACGCCATATTTAAAGCCGCTTGCTTTTGTGAAAAGAACTCTTGTTATTTTGTGAGTGTTAAAAAAAAAATAGTTGTGCATAAAAATTCTGTGCAAATTTTAACGTGTTTTATTCAGTTTATTAAAAAAAAGTTAAATTAACTATTAACAATGGCTTCGGAAGAAGAAAATGAAGAAACTTTCCAAGGTAAGTGAGCAAATTTGTGTTTATTAAATACAAGCCAAAAAAAGTTGGTGCTTTTGAGAAAAAAAGAACATTAAAAAAAGCACGTCGGTGCTGGTCACACGAAGTGACAGCGGTGTTAATGGTCTTCGTTAATGTTCCAAAAGCAACGCCAAACAAAAAGTGGCTTAATTATTTGTAATCTTAATTTTTTATGGTACTCATGTGGCTTTAAATTTAATAATATGTAATTGTTAAAAGTTTAATTTCTTTTAAAGTATTGTTAGGAAGTATACAAGTTTTTCATTGTTTTTTTCGCAATTCTGTACTCTCGCATTCCTAAATTTCCTATCTCTTTCTAACAAGTGTGTTGAAAGGAGAGTGTTGTGAGAGAAGTATATGTATTTTTTGTTTTGCTTTTTGTGTGGAATAAAACCTAAATTCATACACATGGTTTTATAGTTTAGGAAGATATTAAGGAATTGAAACAAAATATTGCCACCCTTTTTTGATAGTGTTTGATATTCTAGGGGAACAAATCTATTTTACTGGCATTTCTCCAATTTTTTTTGGAACAGTCCATTTGGCAGACATTGCTCCAATTTCTTTTTTTGGCATATGTTAAGATTAGGGCCTTGGATCCTAATTTGATAAAATTTTCTAGTTTGGTAGAGGGGTCAAAGATACATCGAGTGGCACCAATTTCAAGGAGTTAAAGTTAAAATGTTTTTCTTAAATATCTTAAAAAGTACTTATCCGATTTGAATGAAATTGGTATCATTCGAAAGCTTGAAGAAATTTCTTTCGAACATTCCCTTACATGAAAAAATTTCATTAACCCGTTAAGCACCAAAACGCGATTTTAATTTTTTTTTTTTTTTTTAATTTTCAAATATCTCACAAATGTAACGTATATAAGGTCATACAAGGAACACATAGGTGTGTAGCCAAGTTCCTAAGCTTTCATTTGGTCTTTTATTCGAATCTCTAACTCTTATAACACCAGAGATATAAAGGGTTAAAATTTTGGTGCTAATTTTTGGACTTAACCAGCAGAAAAGCTTTCTTTAGCGAAGCCGCTAAAGGAATCTATGGAGTTTGTAATCCCTAAGCCCGGCCGAAGGCCGCTACGCAGAAAAACTTTATTTAGCGAAGCCGTTTGGGCTGAACCTATGGAGTTTGTACGCAGAAAAGCTTTCTTTAGCGAAGCCGCTAAAGGAATATATGGAGTTTGTAATCCCTAAGTCCGGCCGAAGGCCGCTACGCAGAAAAACTTTATTTAGCGAAGCCGTTTGGGCTGAACCTATAGAGTTTGTACGCAGAAAAGCTTTCTTTAGCGAAGCCGCTAAAGGAATCTATGGAGTTTGTAATCCCTAAGCGCGGCCGAAGGCCGCTACGCAGAAAAACTTTATTTAGCGAAGCCGTTTGGGCTTAACCGATGAAATTTGTACGCTTTCTTTAAAATTAAAAAAAAAAATAAATCGCAATTTCTGTATTCTGGTTCTCACTTTAGTTTTAAAACATGTTTTAAGAAATTTATTTATGCTATTACAGTATATTGTCAGATTAAAACAAAAAATGTAGTTAAAACCGTTTTCAGTGGAAAAAAATTGAAGCAATGCCAGTAGAATAGAGTAGTGTAAAATCAATTCTTAACATAACAAAAAAAAAATCTAACTTTGACCTTTAATATCTCGGTTAATTTTAGAGCTACAACGCCAGTGGTTGGCTCAAATTAAAGCTTCATATCTTGGCTACCAATCAGTTTGGTCTAAATTTTTACTTATATACGTGCAGTTTTGAGATATCAATCATTTTTTAAAAAAAGTCATGACAAAAAACTTTTAAAGCGGGTTTTGGTTAATTAAACTGAGTCACACCTTCGACATTATTGAAAGGTATTTGTATAAGCTTTCGAATGCAACTAATCTCGTCCAAATAGGACAAGTAGTTTCTAAGATATTTACAAAAGAATTTTTAACTTTAAAGCCCCGCCCCTCCGAAAGGGGGCGTGACCGCTCCTTGAAATTGGTACCACTCGATGTATTTTTGACCCCTCTACCAACCCACAAAATTTTATCAAATTTAGGGTCAAGGCCGCCATCTTAACAAGTTCCGTTTTTTCTTAAATACTTCAAAAACTACTTATCGGATCAAGACGGTTATGGTATCGTTAGAAAGAGTAATTAAAGACCTTTCCAACGGGGTGCAATATGAAAAACGGCGCTGTAAGTCTAAAACTTACTGAGATATTAAGGGTCAAAGTATGCAATGATAATGGGGCATAATTTGAAAGACGATATAAAAATTTTACAAAAGTTCGGTGTATATTTGATTCCTTATAAACAAAATTATTTGAATAACGCATTGAAACAAAATGTTTCCCAATACATCTCCTTAGAACCTTTCGCTCTAAAATTTCCATTTCCTTAATAACTATTGGAGAAATGCTGAACCAAATAGGGAAACCATATAAAAAGTTTTTATATGGTTTTTATTAAAAACACGGGTCTTATACTCGTTTTTTATAATAACAATTTAGCACTTTGTGTTAAATTTTTGTTGCTGAGAATTTTACCAAATTATCCCATTATCCTATATGCTTTAACCCTAGGATGTTCAACTGGGCTTTTCGATGCCCATGTTGATTTTGAGTAGTCGCCATTAACACCCACCAACACCCCACGCCCAAGTCTGAGCCACGCATTACCAATTAGTGTGGTGCAAGTCTTCTACACGCTACACAATCCCAGCAATCAATTAAAAGCTTAAAAGGGGAACAAATTGTAAGGGCCTCGCCAGGCCCAGTAGAGTCACTTACCACTGCCCAGGCAGTCAGACATCCTAGGGTTAAATTGTACTAGCCTAGCATGTTAATTAAACTTTACAAGTTTAATTTGGTAAGTAATACCAAGTAATACCAAGATATATTAATTTATTTTTAAATGGGATTTCCTTACCATCGAGTAAAATTTTAAGCCTTTACTCTCCGGAACAACAAACCTCCGAAATTTTTAATCATTAAGAATAATTTTATTAATACCCAACCATTTAGATTTTTTCAACAGGTAAGTACTTTAGATTTAATAATATACATAATATGTATTTATATTTTTTTTTGCAAAATATTCCGTTACAATTAAGTTAATTAAATAATAGGTATTTTTTAATAATAAGTGCATAAAACCGTGTATATTAGCAACTACCACTACCATCACTATGGCAATTAAATATCATATTTTACGTTTACAAACGCCAAACTCTAAAGTAGGGTTGGCAATTTCAATTTGACATTTGATTTAGAGCAATCAGTTGTAAACCATCATTGTATACAAATACAATAAACTGTACTACACCATTTTTAATTGAAATTGAGAAAATTCCAAATGAAATTGAGAACTTCTATTTGAAATTGAGAAAATTCCATATGAAAATGAAAATTTCCATTTGAAATTGATAAAATTCCATATGAAATTGAGAAATTCTATTTGAAATTGAGAAAATTTCAAATGAAAATGGAGCTTTCCATTTGAAATTGAGAAAATTTCAAATGAAATTGAGATTTTTCATTTGAAATTGAGAAAACTTCATTTTAAATTGAGACTTTCCATTTTAAATTGATAAAATTTCATTTGCAATTGAGAAAATTTTACATGAAATTGAGAAAATTTCAAATGAAATTGAAAAAATTTCAAATGAAATTGAGAAAATTTTTATATGAAATTGAGACTTTATATTTGAAACTAGCAGGCCCGCCCGGAACTTCGCCCCCGGTAATATTAAATACCTGATTTAAGAAGGATCAGGATAAGAGTCTCCATTTCTAAAATTCTTCCCTACAGATTTTTTTTTTATTTAATTTTGATCGTTGAAGTCTTTCATAAAAACTATTTAGAATAAACATTAAAATTAAAGCAGCCCTGTTTAGCTCGGAATCATGTTCGTTTCGGTAAATAATGTTCTTGAAAATTTTCGAGCCCTTATATCGTAATTATTGAAACCATTTCATTCCCCGTTTCACTCCATTTCGTTCCCCATTTTATTCCATTTTGTTCTGAATTCCAATTCATTTCGATCCATGTAGGCTTCATTCTTTAAAAAAAAATAAAAGTTCCGCATTACAATAGTTTACCCTTATCCCTATTAAAATCTAAATTTGATTGAAATGATTTTTTGGGCTGGAGGATCCAACATTTCAAGTTACTATGACCAAATTTTCAGGAGATAGAAAAAGTTTCAAAGTTCACTACTTTGCACGTATTTGACCCAGTACAATAGGATTTTCCAAAAAGGACATTTTTCAGAATGTTTTGAAATTAGATGAGTAGTTTGGTAGATTTTAAAATTTTACGTCTTTTAACCTAAAGTGATCTTTAAAATGGGTGTGGTCAATGAAACCTTCCCTAACTCACCCTGAAAGAAAATTATAAATATTGGTGAAAACATTTTTGAAATCTCATAATGAGTTTCGTATATTTAAAAATTTTACGTAGATGAACCGAATCCTATGTCTAACCTGATGGACCCTTCTTAATATTGGAGAAAACATTTTTTAAATGAGTAGTTTCGGATATTTTGAAATTTTACGATTTTTGGGCAAAGGTGGGCGTAGAAGTAGGTGTGGTCGATGAGAGCTAACCCATGTCCACCCTGAAGCACAATTTTTAATATATGTATATTGGTGATAACATTTTTAAATCGGATGAGTAGTTTGATCATATTAAAATTTTACGTTTTTATTGCCAAATATGGGCGTAGTAATGGGCGTGGTAAATAAAACCTAGAATATTTCAACTCTCAAGGACCAAGTATTGGTGAAAAAATTTTGGAAATAGGATGAACATTTTTGGAGATTTTTAAATTTTAGTTTTTTTGCCAAAAAGTGGGCGTATAAGTGGGCGTGGTCGATAAATCCTTGCTTATGTTCACCCTGGAGGAACACTCTAAATATTGGTGAAAACATTTTTGAAATCGGATGAGATGTATAATAGATATTTAAATTTTAAGTTTTTAGGCCAAAAGTGGGCGTAGAAATGGGCGTGGTCGATGAAACCCAGCATATATCCACTATGAAGGACCATTCCAAGCATGTATTGGTGAACAAATTTTTAAAATCGGTTCAGTAGTTGTGGAGATTTTTAAATTTTACGTTTTTTGGCTAAAAGTGGGCGTAGATGTGGGCGTGGTCGATGAAACCTAGCCTATGTCAACCCTGGAGGAACACTCTAAATATTGCTGAAAACTTTTTTGAAATCGGATGAGTAGTTTCATAGATATTTAAATTTAAATTTTTTTACCAAAAGTGGGCGTAGATGTGGGCGTGGTCGATGAAACCCAGCATATGTCCACCATGAAGGACCATTCCAAGTATGTATTGGTGAAAAAATTTTTGAAATCGGTTCAGTAGTTTTTGAGATTTTTCAATTTTACGTTTTTTGGCCAAAAGTGGGCGTAGAAGTGGGCGTGGTCGATGAAACCTAGCCTATGTCCATCCTGGAGGAACACTTTAAATATTGCTGAAAACATTTTTGAAATCGGATAAGTAGTTCCGGAGATTACCCTCTACAAACAAACAAACAAACAAACAAACAAAAAAACAAACATACAAACATTACCTCTTTATAATTGGGAAAAGTACAATTGAAATTGAGAAAATTTTCAATTGAAATTGAGAATTTCCATTTGAAATTGAGAATACTTTAAACGAAACTAACACTTTTCATTTGAAATTGAGAAAATTTCAAAAGAAATTGAGATATTTTGAATTGAAATTGGGAAAATTTCAAATGAAATTGAGAAAAATTCAAGTGAAATTGAGAAAATTTTGAATGAAATTGAAAAAATTTCAAATGAAATTGAGAAATATTCAAATTAAAAACTATGGAGATTTTCCCAATTTCATTTGAAATTTTCTTAATTTCATTTGAAATTTTCTCAATTTCATTTGAAATTTTCTCAATTTCAATTGGAAATATCTCAAATTCATTTGAAATTTTCTCAGTTTCAACTGGAAAGTGTTAGTTTCGTTTAAAGTTTTCTCAATTTCAAATGGAAATTCTCAATTTCAATTGAAAATTTTCTCAATTTCAATTGTACAATTCCCAATTTCATATGTAAATATCTCAATTTCAAATGTAAAATCTCAATTTCATATGAAAATTTCTCAATATCATTTGAAACTTTTTCAATTTCATTTGAAATTTTCTCAATTTCATTTGAAATTTTCTTAATTTCAAATAAAAATTTTCAATTTCATATGAAATTTTCTCAATTTCAAATAGATATTCTCAATTTCATTTGGAATTTTTTCAATTTCAAATAAAAAATCTCAATTTCACTTGAAATTTTCCTAATTTCAAATGGAAAGTCTCAATTTCATATGAAATATTCTCAATTTCAAATGAAAAATCTTAATTTCAAATGGAATTTTCCCAATTTCAAATATAAATTCTCAATTTCATTTGGAATTTTCCCAATTTCATATAGAAAGCTCTCAATTTCAATTGGAAATGGTGTAGCAATGTAAGCGTTTACAGTGTAAATGTTACAACAATCTTTATTTACCATCAGTTTCAGTAACACGAAAGTCGTCCATCTTTAATGAGTTTTCATGTATTTTGTTTTTATTACAATTACAAGATTTTAGAATTAGCGGACGAATTACTCAATAGCGTGGTTTATTCAGCTGTTCGGATTTAAAAAATATTAAGCATATCAATAAATATTAAGCAATTACGCTTTTGGGCGACCACCATCCACCCGCATCACGAAAAGTATGTATTTACATACATATTTATTTTTATGATAAATGCGTTAAGAAATGATATTTTTTTTGTTCAGAGAGATTGCCATTGCATTGATTCAAATGTAACTGTAAACGCACTACTATATATTTGTATATACATTTTTTGGCTCAATTTGGCTCAAATTAAGTTTAAGTAACCCGGGATCTACACCTGAGAGAAACATCTTATGAGAACTAGGCGTCCCAGTAGGCTAGTTGGTGCGTGCTAGCCTATGAATCTGGGGGTCGTGTGTTCGGTTCCCACCAAAGGCATTGGTCTGTTTCGCTACAAAGAGACACTGGTCATAGTCACCCGTCTCAGGTTAATTTAGTATATGATTTGTAAAATATGATATGGTAAAAATTCAATAAATAAATATCTTATAAGAGAAAACAGAACATATTGTAAAAAAAACAACAAATGTTAAATTGTTTTTGTTTTACAACCGTTTTGTTCTCTCTCATAAGATATTTCTCTCAGGTGTAGATTCCGGGTCAAAGAAGAAATGGGCAAGGGAAAAACATTTTCTTGAACGTAGCATAGAGAAATAAAGACAAGAGATTGCAAGTATTTCCTCTATTCCTCTGGCTGGAATTAAAGGGAAATTTTTGTTTTTTTAAAGTCACGAAGTTTGTACTTTATTTGCACTTTTAATATATTTTTTTAAATTATATTGAATCGATTCATTAACATTTTAAGATCGTAAATTTTATAAATTTGTTTTGTTTAAAACCACGCAAAAGCTTCTTTTTTTTAAAGAAAACAAGTAAGAGTGTTAAATTCGGCTGTGCCGGATCTTTTATACCCTCCAACACGTTAAAAATTAAAAAAAAAAAATCGCAGGGGCGTTTTTTTTCGTGGGGGGGGGGGTCGGCGAAGTTGGTGGGGGACACCTGTACCCTAGACTGGGTCGACCATAAAGGAGAAAAAAAAAGTTCCCATTGTGCGGGCTTAATTTTAAAGCTTACCTCGAAAAAATTCCATAGCCAAAATATTAGATTTTTAGGTCGCGATTTGGTACCGCCGAAATCGTTATTTATTCATAGCTTTGTCATTTGATGTCCGATCGTTATAAAAAAAAATTGTTAGAAAGTCCTCAGCGAGTACTAAATTTGACCCATATCTGGTTTTTACCTCAGAGGTCATCTTCTTCTTATGATTGTTAGTTTCTCATCTTTCTACCCACTTATATGAATTTTATTTTTCCATTAAATTATAGCACTAAGAAAATCGTAAAATCCTTCCCTTGGAAGTATACAGTTAAATTAATTAACAAAAAAGTTACATTTGATTTAAGATTTTCATATACAATATAAAGAAAATTAGAAAAAACACTTGTTATTATGCCTTAAAACTATATTTAATTTTTTTAGTTTGTATTTAAATACATATGTACAAACAAGTGTTTTAAATCTTTTTCTATGGAAATTTTAAATCGAATGTAACTTTTTTGTTAATTAATTTAAGAGGGTACTTCTAAGGGAAGAATTTCATGAATTTTTTAGTGCTATAATTTAATGGAAAAATAAAAATCATTTAGGTGGGTAGAAAGCTGAGAAACTAACACTCATAACACGAAGATGACCTCAGAGGTCAAAACCAGATATGGGTCAAATTTAGTACTCGCTGAGAACTTTTTAACATATTTTTTTTACAACGATCGGACATCAAATGACAAAGCTATGAACAAATAACGATTTCGGCGGTACCAAATCGCGACCTAAAAATCTAATATTTTGGCTATGGAATTTTTTCGAGGTAAGCTTTAAAATTAAGCCCGCACAATGGGAACTTTTTTTTTCGACCCAGTCTACTGTACCCCCGCTATATATGTTTACAAATTATTTGTTTATGATATTTACGCTTAAATAATAAATTTATCGTTATTCTTAATAAATTTCTATAACCACGCCCCCAAAGGGGGCGGCTTGAAAAAAATCGAATTTTCTAACCCCCTTGGTCCAAGCGCAGGTCTATGAACATAATATAGCATACAACTGTTACATTTGTTGAGCAAAAATTAAAAAAAAACTCGTAAAAATATTGTATTTTTTAGGGGTCATTTTAGTTCTTCAAGGGGAAACTTTTTCCCCCTGGTCCGATTTTGCCCATCTTCGAACTTAACCTTACCAGTAAAATAAGAGATATTTTTGCCCAATTTCAGGAGTCTAGCTCTTTTGGTTTGGACTGCATCGTTATTTCTACAGACGGACAGACGGACGGACATCGCTAGAATGTCTTAGATTCTATCATGGATCAATATTATATATACTTTGTGGGGTCCCCGACCGATATTTCGATGTGTTACACACGGAATGACAAAGTGAGTATACCCCCATACTGTGGTTGGAGGGTATAAAAAGGCGTTTTTTTCAATTCCACTTTCATCCGATTAATCCCAGTCGAAAAACTAATAATTTAGCACTTTTGGAGGTCTACTGTTACATATTCTTACGTTGCATCCAAAAAAAATAGGACTTGATCCACATGGACCTCCTGATGCCAAAACTGCAATCCAAATTTTTCTAGCATTTTTCGTGTTCGATATATTCGCGTGAACAAATTTTTCAAATGTGAATATCTTGAAAACGGAATATGCTATAAAAATTTGGATTGCAATTTGGTATCAGGAGGTCCATTTAAAATCAAGTCCTATTTTTTTTTGAAAGCAACGTAAGAATATCGTCGCTGCGCCTAAAATGGAGTCATGTGTTTTTAATTTTTTTTTTTTGAAGAGGCCCAAGAAACATCCTTATTTGGTCCTTTCGCAGTAGAGATGCGCGCGTGACACGTATGATTGAGAGTAAAATTTATTTTTACTCACGTGATCGTGCGCGTGATTAGAAAAAATAGCTTCGTGCGTGAGTAATTTTTGTTTCGTAAGTGCGTGATTGTTTTAAGGAAATTGATTTTTTTTTGTGCAAGAAATTGGAAAAAGTTAAATGAAAATTTATTAATTGTAATTTTGTAAGCGTGATTATTTCGTGAGCGTCAGAAAAATTTTAGTTACTCACGTGAGCGTGCGTGACCTTGAGCAAAATTCTCTCACTCGCCCATCTCTATTGTGCAGTACTTTTTAGAAGCCAACTTTTAATCAACATTAAATTTATAATATTGGTTTAATATTTAGAACCAAATTTGGATGTTTGTTGGGCCAAAAGAATTGGAGGTCGAAAAATGTCGATTTCTTCTGTTTTGACGGGTTAGAGGGGTATATTGTCAAAATAAGAACGTAAATCTTTCTTAAACGTTATAAAGTTAACTAATTTTAAGGTTTATTACAATTCACTTATATTAATGTTAATATTCAAATATTGTATTATCACTTGTTGATGAGCACAAGCAGACGTGGGGTTATTGATAATTCTCTGATGATTAAATTTGCATTCGCACTAAAGGCGATGGTTTTTGTTTTCTTTGCGTTTCATTCTTCTCTTTTGGTTGATGATAGAAGTGAAGTTGGTTGTGATGATCATTGGGATTTATTCGGCAATGATGTAAGCCAGGGTTTAGTTGTTTAGTTTTTTTTTTGGGTCATTAAAAAAATTAGTTGATAAATTAATATAAATTAGTGAACTCTTTAAATTTTTGTTGTTTGAACTTGAAAAAAAAATAAATATTTTGTAAAAATTGTAGAGTCCGACCGAATATTCGGTTTCGGTCTCGGTTTCGGCCGAATATTGGGGTTTCGGCCTCTATTCGGTATTCGGCAAAATCTTGGCCGAATATTAGCCGAAACCGAAACTTTTTGGTATTTTAAAAAATATGTAAAAAAGTCGGTGAGTTTTTTGATTTCGTATTTCATTACACTTGTTTCAGTTCAATTGAAGAAAATGTTACAAGTTTATGCAATAAATGTAAAACTGTTTCAGTTCAAAAATTATTTTCTCCTAATCTGCAAATGAAATATAAAATTTTTTTGTAAGTTTCTTATCCTTTAACTTACGAGGTGGTGGTAAATTTTACCCCAGAGCTGTTTTAATTTAATTTTCTAAGTATCTTCTCATACCGTAATCGTTATTATTCAGTTGAATTTTGAAAAAAAAAATGTTGAATTTTATTTTAAATAAACAAAAAATAATAAAAAAAGAAGTTTTATTATATTTTTTTAGTGCAATTTTAGGGGGTACAATTTCACCTCGTTAGTTAAAGGTTAAAAAACATATTTTTTTTTTTCAAAAATACAACAATTCCTGTAGTTTAAAAGCATTATATTTTGTATATTATATACTTTTTCGGCCGAATATTCGGTTCGGTTTCGGTTCGGCCTAGAAAAGTGGTTTCGGTCGGACTCTAAAAAATTGTCTAGCGAATTGAATTCACTTTAGACTCATTCGATTTTTTATCATTCGACTTTTAAAAATCGAATGTATTCACTTGCGAATGCATCGATTTTCCTTTCGTTCAATTTGAAAAATCAAATGGCTTATCCATTAATTGCATAAAATACTTCAAAAAAACTAACCAAGATAGAGCAAAACGGAGCCAATTTTTTGTCCGTAGTATCGCCAACACTCTTCACACTTTTTGTCATGTAGGCAGTTAATATGTGCATTTTTAAAATTTTCGGGAACACCAATTTTTTTGGATTCAAAATTAGAGCCCATTAGGGTCATCGTATGTAAAGAGAGTTGGCGATACTATTGACGAAAATTTGGGTCCGTTTTGGTCTATCTATTTAAAAAATCGATTGCATTCGCAGTGGAATGATAAAAAATCGAATGCATTCGATTTTTCTAAATCGAATGAACAAGAAATCGAATGCATTAATTTTTTTTCCATTCCATTCAATCGAATGAATTCCAAGGACTGCACACTCAAAAAATTATGACGGTTGAATCCACTACAAAAGACAGTTAAAACTACTACATTTGTTGTTGCTTAGGCGTCCACTACATTTTACGGTAAAATCAACCAAAAATTGTTGTTGTTTTTAACTATTGATTACCAACAACAAAAAACTGTAAAAACTACTTCAAATTACAGTTGTTTTTACTGTGACTCAAATTGTCTGAATTTTTTTATTAACAAAAAAAAAAACTTCTAAACGTCAAAAACGGTTAAAATTATTTGGAAATAATTCCTGCACATCCGTTTTTCTAAAAATTTCTAGAAAATTATAATTTTTTTTATAGACTAAAAACAACTACATGAAACAACTGTTACTACAATGTAGTAATTTTTTGTATTTGTTTTTTAAAACGACTACAAAGAACAGTTGTTTGAGATTTTTCATGCAAAAACTACTGAAATTGTAGTTGAAAACAACAACTACTACTTACTACACAAATGACCGTCATGTAGTAACTGCAATAATTTTCCAAGTGGATTCAATGTTGATTTATGAAATCGAATGTGTTCACTGACTATGAAAATTGAATGGATTTTTTTGAGAATTCATTCGAAAAGGATTTTATTCTTCGAAGCTCTGGGGGGTTACCGCGTAACAACAATAAATATATTTTATATTTTCAAAAAATTTTGTAACGAAAAAAATATTGGCTAAAGTCTAGTTGGCAGACATTGCTCTGATCAAAAAGAAAAAAATACTACAGATAGATCTTTTAATGTTGAGTCCAAAAAAAAAAAAAAAATTGTCGGCGCCCCATGGTTCCCGAGTTATGGGCCTCCAAAGTTTGGAACTATAATTGGATATATCTTCTGAAATAATTGTCCGATCTGGTCGAGATTGGTTTCATTCGAAAGCTTATTGAAATACCTTTCATATGACATTTACAAAAATTGGATCCATTAACCCATTGGGATTAAAATAATTTTATTTCAAAATTATGCATTATTAACCTATATATTTATGTAACCAATCTTAAAGCTTAGAGCTTAAGCTTTAATTTGACATTAAGTTCGATCCATTAACCCTTATAGAACCGGAGATATCAAATGTTGAACATTGATAAAATTTATTTTTTTTATTTGTACTTCATTTTTTCGCATTTAATAACCTTATACTATATATTTACAAGTAGAAAATCGAAAAGATTTCTTAAAAAAATAATTCCATATTTTCAAAATCCCAAAAAGGCGAAAATCAGCCATATCTGGAAAGAAAAAAAAAAAAATCGCGCGTTTTTTTTTTTTCCAGATATGGCTGATTTTCGCCGCGCTTGCAAGCTCGCGCGATTTTTTTTACCAATAATGGCATTATTTTTTCTAAACACTATTTCCTATAATGTTTTAGAAACAGTTTTAATACTATATTAGAGGATCTATTAAAATTATATCTTTCTCAATATGATCTTCACTTTCTTGGCTTGTTGAAGATGATAGGGAAGAGTCTAATAAATTCTCATCACCAGAGTCAAATATAGACTCATCACCAGAGTCTAGTTCCAATGGATCTTCTTCGGCTAATTCTCGAATAGTATGACATTCAGTGCACGGATTCATGGGATTATATAATTGGCCAGCAAATTTCCAGAATTCGCTTAATATACTTGTAAAAAACGGCAATAAGTGAAACAAATTAAAAGAGTTGCCGAATTTCCTACAAATTCCAGCTTAATGAGGTAAACTTTTCATAAAATATGAACGCTTAAAATTGAAAACAAGCTGTTTTTTAAGCAACATGAGCGTTTTTTTAAAAATGGAACTTTTTCAACACTTAAATCAAAATATTCCAAAAAATAAATAAATAATCAATGTTCAACATTTGATATCTCCGGTTCTATAAGGGTTAATGGGTCGAACAAAATTTCAAATTAAAGCTTAATATCTAAGCTTTAATCCTAGTTCCATAAATATATAGGTTAATAAGGCATAATTTTGAAATAAAATTATTTTACTGCAAAAAGTCCAGTATAAAAATCTAAAATTTGCTGTTGCTCCCCAATGGGTTAATGGATCCAATGTTTTTAAATGTCATATTAAAGGTATTTAAATAAGCTTTCGAATGAAACCAATTTCGACTAGATCGGACCATTATTTCATAAGATATTTCCAATTATAGCTCCAATCTTTGGAGGCCCATAACTCGGAAACCATGGGCCTCCGACAAATGTTTTTTTTTTTGTTGGACTCACCTATTTCATCCCTATTTCTGAAAAAAAAAGGAGCAATGTCTGCCAACTAGACTTGTTCCAAAATATTTTTTTTTTTAATTATTTGCCAAAACAAAGATCGGCACTGTATATCAATTTATTAAATTTCCCAGGTGCAAATAAGAGATCTCTAGGTATTATGGAAATTTTTCAACAGTTAATGGTCATTTGCTTTGACGTCAGTCTGGCAGTATCAATTTGCCAAATTTTTATAACATGTATTTGATATGTAATTGTCGCATTGTCCGTGCATACAAATCATAAACGTACTTATTTTATTTTTGCATGTTTCACTGAATCCGTTTTTCATATTATGTATTAAGTTTTAATGATTTTAACAAAAAAAAAATCTTTTTTCTTCCACTGCAGTCTATGACGAAAATGAAAAAATGCAAAAGTTGAATTAATATTGTACTGTTTCATTTTCCATAACATACTTAATTTAATAACAACTTGACTAGTCCACAGAAATGTTTGAAATTAAAATTTGCAAATATCTTTTGCCTTTTTCTTTACCTTTAAGAAAACCTTGCTATCTCATTCGCACACACATATAGTAGATCATACCTTGGCATTACATATTTAGTAAACAATTAGTGCCATCTCTTTTTTGAGAGTACAAATGTTCTGTTTCACCTTGTTCCACCTACAGTTTCTTTGTATTTCTTGACAAAATTTGAGGAATGTAGTGAGAAACAACGATTCATTGTTGCTTGGACGTGGCAGCCATGACGTGATTTTTTCGACTTTGACTGAACGTAAAACTTAGAATTAATAAAAAAAAAATTAATTAACATATAGAAAGAATAAAAAAAAAAATATTCCTTTAAATTATTGCATTGCAATAAACTCGAAAACGTGTTGTATAAAATAAAAACAACGAAAATTTTTGATCAAGAGTTTTTAAGATAAAAGTGCCGGAACAAGATTGTACTACAAAGAAAAAATCTTCATAATTAAAAATCAAGTGCGTAATTATTGAAAGTTTTTTGTTCAAGGAAAAGTGAAAATTTTTGTTTGAATGATCAAAAAAATATGAAATGATTTTTTTTTTAATTTCCCCTTTGTGTCGCCGTCTTTAGCATAATGATTTTTTGGACATTAACAACGTAATTTTAAATTACATTTTTTTTTCTACAATAAAGTCTCGTTTCCTCACTATATAAAAAATATATTACTAAAGTCGCTTATAATTTGTCGCCCGTATAAAAAAAATGGTCGTGTTTTATGCGAAGTTCAATTGGATTTTTTATCGTTTAAATGTCGGTTTTATTAAAATCTAAAATTTTCGAATAAAACGTGTTTTTCTAGCCTATTGATAAAAAATATAAAATAAAAAAACTATTAAATTTGAAACAAATTAATGTTAAATATGGTAAATTTTTTTTTTCTACCTATAATGGAATGATAAAGAAAAATTTCATCAGTCACCAATATACCACCAACAAAAACAACAACCACCATTATCATCACTACCACCTCGTTCACTAGTTCTCTTCTCTTTTTGTGAATAGCAACAACAATGTATCAACCAAGTTAAAATATACACAGCCACAGTAAGCAAAATGATATTAAAAATAAGCACCAACCACTAATACCACCACCGTCATCAAAGACAAAAAATAAAAAAAAAAACGCAGCCAGCCATTGTGAAAACATATATTGGCCAAGTATACGCAACAACCTTGGTTTGAATAAGTATTTTTTTAGTTTTTGCAATTCCCATACTCTATTTAAAAATGATAGGAAACTGCTGGATTTTTCAAAATAATTGTTTTATTAGATATTTAATAAACATTTTTTTCAACAATTGTTGCAAATATTTCTATATATAATTTATATTTCTACCTTTCCTTTTTTTCTTTTTGTCCCCTCTTTGATTTTGTTATTTCGTGAAAAAAAATTAATCATCTCTTGGTTTCATTTTTCAATTCATTTCTGTGTTTTATTTCTCTTGTTTCATACTAACCAATTGAACGTTTGTAGTTGTTTGGGGGTTTTTTCCATTTTTTTTTTTTTGCAATTTACATACCTCTCTTTCCTACAATTTTTGAGTTTTTTTTATATTATTTACGAATGTCGGAAAATCCCAGAAACCAATAGAAATTTCCATGGATTTTTTAAATTATTTGAAATAAGTTTTTGGAATAGATTAGCCCAGTTCTCAATGTAGCGTACTTACACTGAAAATTAATCAGCTGTTTAATACCCTGTTCTTACTTATAGTTAAAAACTAATTTTAGTAACATTTGTTAATATAGTCTAATATAGCGTTCACACTTGCGACCTTAAACAAGTTGTTCAACAAAACACCAGTAACAGAATAAAAACGTAATGGACACGGAACAAAGACTTTTTAAACATCTCACTCTTGAACACTTCAAAACAGCAATGTGAACGCCGTATTATATGGCGTTCACACTTGCGACCTTATATGCTATTTACATATACCCCGAAATCCACTTAAATTTGGATTTCAAATCCAATTAAAATCTATACCGTTTACCTATGCTTTTTTGACATTTAGCGGGATTTTGTTTGTACTAACTCTGTATTTTCTTTTGATGTACACAGGGTTGTACATCAACCCTGTACACAGGGTTGTTAGTTGGAAAATTACCCAATTTTATAAATATTTCTAAAAACAATGATTTTTCTTTGCCGGAGCCAATATTTTTAATCCCACTAGTATATGTTGGGACCACAATATCAAAAAATGTGTTTTTATGTAGAGCTGCTTCTTTAAATGCAAGAAAATTAACATTTTTGCCAAGTTTGGGGCCGCCACCATTGAGTGTTTTTCTTTGTTAGGAAGACCAAATTGGTCAACTAAATTGTGCGTTTACCATTTGCAATGGTAAATTTTAAATGAAACATTGTTAAACATTGTTTTTATTAATCTTTTAATAGTTTTAAAAAAATAAATTTTATTTGTTTTTTTACTTTACAAAAAACAACAACAGCTGAAAAAAAAATCGTGTGCAGCGTTGTAAAAAAAGCATTAGGGATGATTATTTTCTGAAAACCCATAGTTGTACAATTAAGTAGTAGAAATTTTTTTGGGATTTTAAATTGCGATTTTACGATTTTCCCAAAATCCAAGTTTTTTTTTTGTATGGGATTTGACATTTGAAATCCAAAAAAGTAATTGGATTTACTTGGATTTTCATTGAAATCCCATTTTTTTTGGATTTCGAGGTATATGTAAATGGCATATTAAACAAGTTGTTCAACAAAACACCAGTAACAGAATAAAAACTAGAGTTGTCAGTCGATTAAGAATAATTCGATTAATCGATCAAACAAAACCCAACTCTTGTTCGAATAATTCAAAAATGACGATTTTCGAATAACGAATAAATCGATTAATTAATGTCGATTAATCGAACAATTTTTTTTAATTAAAAAATTAAATAAATACTTAGAATTTGATTTATTCTCATAAATTTTGAAAGATTTTATACAAAATGTAGGAAAGTTAAAATATATTGTAGCCATAGCCCTGGATAGCACATCCATTATAGAATTAGGGGGAGTTATCAAGTTTTTAATAAATAATTTAGAAAAAATTAATAATTCTTTTGCATCAGACTTACTAAAACGTATTGAAATATGAATTAATGAGAGACGTATAAAAGTGTTAAATACGTTAATAATTTTTCTAAATTCTGGAAATTTTCCGAGCAATAAAAGTTTCTTAAAATATTCTCCAAAAAGCGAAACAAAAGAATATGCAAATAAATTATACTCCAGATTATTTTATGTTGAAAGTAATCACAATAATTCAGATAAAAGTATTGAAATAGAGGAAGTTATTAGTAATGAAAATAATAATCTTTTTTGAGAGTTAAATAATTCAATTCAAAGTATTAAAAATTCAGAAAATATAAAGGACTTTAGCGATATATGAGACGATATGGTATATTTGGAAAAATCTGAAAAAGAACAGAAAAAATAGATAAACTTTCTTATGCTCTTCTTACTATATCACCTACTTTAACAATTAGCGAAAGAGTGTTTTCAAAATCTAATTTAAAAAAAACAAAAACAAAAAATCGTTTGAAAGCAAAAAAATTAAGTCAACTTTTATTTTTAAAAGATTATTTCTTAAGAACAACTTAAATTGTCTTATTTGACAAAAATTAAAATCATTTATGATATATTTTGTCTGAATATTTCAAATAATAATTTGTATTTGAATTATTTCTCAACAAGTATTAAAATCGACATCCATTAATTAAAAGAGATCTTAGTTATTCAATTTTTAAGTTTTTTTTAACTTTTAACTATTTTATTTTTAAGTTTTGTATGCATTTTTTCGTTAATAAAAATTTTAACTTTCTTATTTAAAGATTTTTTATATGAATTGTTAATTTTTTTGTTAATAAAAATGTTTTTTAAAATAATTTTTTTATTTGTTATTCTCTTCGATTAATCGAATAAATTTTGATCTTTAATCGTTTGATCGAACGAGGAAAAACAATTATTTGAATTATTCGAACAAAGTTGAAAGTCGAATAATTGACAACTCTAATAAAAACGTAATGGACACGAAACAGACTTTTTTAAACATCTCACTCTTAAGGGGCCATCAGATGACAGACAAATCTTACAATTTGTCTTCCAACCGAGCATTTTTTCTGAAAATATTTGCGAACACATATCTGAACACATGCTATTATTGACGCCATTTGCATTCGGTCGTTAGACAAATTGTAAGATTTGTCTGTCGTCTGATTGGCGCTTTAAACACTTCAAAACAGCAAGTGTGAACCCCGTATAATATGGCATTCACACTAGCGACCTTAAACAAGTTCAATAAAACACCAGTAGCAGAATAAAAACGTAATGGACACAGAACAAATACTTTTAAACATGTCGCCCTTTAATATCCCAGCAAAATTTTCGGTTGCAAAGAGGTGATTGTGGAACAACTTATACTTCCCTAGAACCTGTTCTAATTCTTGTGCAACACCGATTCTTATAGTTCAAATTTTTTTTTTCTCTTAATCTTCAAATATACATTTTTTAATTCTTTATAAAAATGATTTTTATACCCTCCAACCACAGTATGGGGGTATACTCACCTTGTGTGTAACGCATCGAAATATCGGTCTAGGACCCCATAAAGCATATATTTTATTGATCAGTGATCGATTCTAAGACATTCTAGCTATGGCCGTCCGTCTGTAGAGGACACAATACAGTCCAAAATAAAAGAGCTAGACTTCCGAAGTTTGGCACGAATATGTCTTATATTCCTAGGCAGGTTAAATTCGAAATGGACAAAATCGGAACAAGGGGAAAAAAGTTCCCCCTTGGAGAATTAAACCAACCTAAGAAAAACCCAATTTTTTACAGGGTTTTTTGAACTTTTGCTAAGCAAATGTAACATTATTATCTCGGAAGAAGTTCAAAATCGCAAGGGGAAGGTGCCCCCTAACGTGTCCCACCAACTCCCCCCAAAAAAACGACGCCCCTGGATTTTTTTTTAATATTGTTTTTTTTTACATTTTGGAGGGTATAAAAGATTCTGCACAGCCGAATGTAACATTCTCAATTGTTTTTTTTTTTTTAAGTTTAGTAAATAAATATTTTTTTTAATAAATGCAACCAAAAATTTTTTTCTTTGTATTTTTTATATTCCAGCGGGGCCCCAAATTCTTGTATGGGCCCCGTCATACCTGAAGACGGCCATGGGCCCAGGGTATAAGAAAAAGTCATTTTGTTTTGGTCCACCTCCTTTTGTGGCCGTGTATACTAAAAAATTATTTAAATACACGAGTACAAATTTTCAGGTTCTGACAAATCATAGGTAATCCTTGATGACATGTCCTAACATTGTCAGCACTGAATGTTTGCTTTAAGAGTGTGGAAAATTCCTCTAAGACGTCTAAAAGGAAATGTCTTCAGAATAGCAGTATACATATTAAAATAGAATTTTAAATCTTGGCGACTCTTTAATTTCCAAGAAAAAGATGGCAATATTATCTATTTATTTAAAATAAAATCAAAATCTAATAAGTAGAATAAAAGTATGTAATAAAAAGACAAACAATTTGCAAAATAAAGTTGGGAACAAGTAGTTAGATGTGGGACTAATAAACTGGAGGTTCCAGGTTCAAATCTAGTTGGGACTAAAAAAGGTGAAAAGTTTTTTCTAAATATGAGAATAATTTATAAAGGAAAATGGATAAAAGTAAAAACTAAAGGAAATACGAAAATTTTTTGTATGACCTTCGTCAGACAATTCCCCAAAGAAGTCTTAGGTGACATGTCCCCAGAAGGTCAGCCCTAACCACTGCTGACTTTGAGTGAGGACATTTTGAAAATTTGTATGAAACTGTCCTCAACCCAGTACATAGAGATGTTTTGTGGATGTCAGCAGTGACTCTGACATGTCACCGCTCCGTCACTGAGGATGGTTCGAGGACGTTGCCAACTGGGTATGTATACATTTTATTTAAATTTATATATAAATTTAAATAGAATTATATCTATCACCTTGATATGGTTGATTTTTATATGTTTACATTAGATAATTCTCCATATAAAGTACCTTAAGATTTACACATTTTTACATTTACAACAATACAATTCGAGAATAGGCCTCCAAATAACCTTTCGATTTGTATAAAATTTTTAGTGTCCGACCGAATATTCGGCTACGGCTTCGGCCAAAAAGCACTATTCGGCCACTATTCGGCTTCGGCCACATTTTTGGCCGAATACCGAATAATTGTATAAAATTTGTACTCACGTGTTGAAAAACACACTAAACACACTTTGAATCACATAAGTAAGCCACAAAAACATTTTATTAAGTGTTTTTGCAGCAAAAACAACATTTTACACTCTAAACAAATTTTTCGATAGAAAAAAATTACAATTAAAAAAAAAAAAATATTTGCAAAGATGCCTTAAAAACTGCTCAAAATAAATCGTTCTAAACAATATTTTTATACTTTTGTGTATTCCGCCAAGTGAAGTTTTACTTTTGGTTTTGTTTTTACTAAATAAATATTTTTTTTGAGAATATTCGGCTTCGGTTTCGGCTGAATAGTGAAAATTTGGCAGAATATTCGGCTTCGGCTATGGCCAAAAATGGTGTTTTCGGTCGGACACTAAAAATTTTCTTATAGTTCCTTTGGAAGAAATATAAAATTTTCATATATGTAGTTCCTTTGGAAGAAATATAAAAGCAGTCCAAAAAAAAAAATAAGAAATTTTGCTCCATTTCCTTCCATTAACCCCCCGAGATAGGACCTAAAAAACAGTTATATCTTAGATTTTGATTCTTTATAACATATGTATATGAATGGCAGAACAGTGTGAGCTATGGGATACCTTATTTGTTAGTGGTAGAGGGTAAGTGTTGAGTATACAAACAGGAAAGTGTTGAGGGTATTTTTTTTTTGATTCGGCATAGCCGAACAGCATTCGTACTTGTTTTATTATTTTTTTTATTTTGCAGCAACATTTTTTTTTTTGATTTTGTTTTTAACTTCCTCGACATGAAAACTTGAATTAAATAATTTTAATTTTATTATATCGTCGTTGTTTTTTTCTTTTTGTTTCTTTTTAAAATAACCATTAATATATCAGCCATTTACTAAGTGACTAAACGGTAATGTTAATGTGTTTGTTGCTGTTTTTAATATTGTTGCTCTCTTAATACCAGCAGCAACAACAAGAATATTCAACTCAAAAATTTAACAACATTTGAGGTCATGGTGGAGGGGGAAATTAGTTATTATTGTAGAGTTGTTGTTGTTTATATAAACAATAATAATAACAACAACACCAAATAATAAATTCAAAAATAAATTAACAAAAAATAAATATTTTTTTTATTTCGACAACATCGGCAGCAACAAAAATCTGTAGATATGTCTACAACAATAATCTATCTCTCTGAACATCACGACCAAAGTAAATGGCCATTAAAGCTTTGCATGATTATTTTTCATCTTCTGTGTAGAGTATTTACAGTATACAACAGAAGAGTTCGTACACACACAGATATGCATGTTCATAAATGTCTAAAAATAAAAACAAATCTTCAAATGTATAGAGACTCGAAACTTAAGACTTTTTTATATCGGCAACATATCTTCGAACCTGAAACTTAATTAAAAAAAAAAAATAGAGGAAAATGGTACGGAATATTTTACAAATACCAAGATCGTAAACAAAACAATTGAAAGGCAATTTTTGTAATGTAATGTCAAGTACCACAGTACTTGTCAAGTAGTAACTACTTTTTCAAGTACTTGAAACTTGTCAAGTATCAAGTACTTTCATCAATACTTGTACTTATTTTTTTTTATCAAGTACAAAGTACCCAGCAAAATTTTCTGTTCCAAATAATCGGTTTCAGAACGCATCAAATTACCCTGCAACCGGTTCTACTTAACATTCCAGAATCAATGATTTTTCTTTGAATTTGTCCCGAAAGCAATCGTTTTTGAGAGCAAGTAGTTTTTTTGAAAAATAATTTTACATAGAAAATGTTGTAGTGATTACCATGGAATATATTCAAGAATCTATTGAACCAGGAATTTGTTCCAAAAAATTTTCCTGGGTAGTTAAATACTTGATTTTTTTCGGTACTCAGTAAGTACTGAGTATTTCCCATCTATGATTGGAATCTTTGAATTACAAATAGAATTTTTGAATTACAAATGGAATATTCGAATTCCAGGTATTTCAAATAGAATTTTTGTATTAAACGTGGATTTACGAAAAGAACCTTTGAATTAGAGCGGGTGCCATATTATTCTTATGCTTAACATGCTGATGTTAGGTCAAAACTAGGGCTGTCAAACGGGATCGGTTTTTTAAAATCCCGGGATTCGGGATTTGAAAATCGAAATCCCGGGATCCCGGGATTTTTCGGGATTACGGGATTTTCCGGGATCCCGGGATTTTTCGGTATTCCGGGATTTTTTGGATTAAAATTCTTTGATTATAAAAGTAAAAAAATAGTAGACTCTTTATGTTTCAATTTTATTGTGTATATTAAGGGGGCTAGGTGGGTTAGTTGATAGCGTGCTAGCCTATTAAGCAGGGAGTCCAGGGTTTGATTCCCACGAAACCCCTTAGGTCGATTTCGCTACCACGAAATTATTAAAAAAAAAAAATATTTGTAATTATTCTGATTGTTATTTAAAGGCAATTAAAAAATTAAGTATACGCCACTTATGCAGTTTTCAAGTAATTATTATTAATAAATATTTAGCAATGAACTAAAAAAAGCCTTGAGATGGAAAATGACAACTTTTATTTGCTTTTGGTTTCATCCCATTTCGATTTTGGCCAAAACCTGCAAACTTTGGTTAAAGGGCTCCGTGACTGTGGCTTAATTGTTAGTGCGTTGGACTATTATTCAGCAAGCCTGGGTAGAATTCTCAGCTCAGCCAAATTCGTGGCCAGCTACGTTGAAAATTAAAAAAAAGTTTTAGTTTTAATTTGTAACAAATGTAACAATATTGAACAAAGTTGTATTTTTAAAAATAAATTCTCAAACATTTTTAATATTTCAAAAATCCCGGGATTTGTAAGCGCAATTCGGGATTCATTTTATGACAAAAATCCCGGGATTTCGGGATTCGGGATTTCGGGATTGACAGCCCTAGTCAAAACTGCAGTTTATATAAGTTCGACTTCCAAATTTCTTAAAATGTATGTATACTTTTCTGGATCACTGTATCTGTATTCAATCTTGTATTGTTGGTTTTTATATTTTATTATTATTTTTTGTATATAGCGCAGCAGCGCATTAAAATGTATTTCATATATGAACAAATGAAAAAAAAAACAAATGAGCACAAACAGCAACAATAATAAGCAAGCAACCTCTACATTTTTGACTACTACCACCACCATTACTACGTACGGCGACTACTACTGAAAAATGCCAAGAAGTGAAAGTATTGTATTTTGTGGCTGGTTTTGCTGTTGATTTTTTTGTTGCTCTTGTCAGCTCTCCGATAACTCAAATTGCAGTGCAGATCAGTGTTGCCAGGTCCTTTTTTTGTAGTTCATAAACGATCCTATTTAAACAATTATGCATTTTTTTAAATTTTTTACTATGCATTACTTGGTAATGCCTTACGTATATTGTTATTCATAGTTTCTTCCAAATCAAAAAATAAAACCGTTAATCTTGTTTAAATACCACTTACGGCAACACTGTTTTTTATTAAAAACTCAGCCACACCAGTCAGTCAGCCATACTACTATGCATGTACAATATTTATTCGTATATTTTTGTCTATTAAAATCTTGAAAGTTTGCGAATCAAATAAGAAGGCAAAGTTAAAACAAACTTAAAACCATTTCAACCAAATAAGCAAACAAAGACGTAAAAGAAAATAAAAAACAAATAAAAAATTAAATTCGAATCGGCCGTATCCATGAATACCCTCCACAATGCTCTTTTTAAAGCGATAGTAATATATCTAACGCAAAAAAAGAATTGATTTAAAATTTTTACAAGAAATATTTTACTTTGAATAAAAAACTCCAACAATCTAAATTTTACTTTTTTGTGTCCAAAATGGTTGAACCCCTTGACCGATTTTCCTAAAATTCAATAACAACCTGACCGAGAGAACGACAAATATATCACGCTTTGTCCGAACCGATTTAAAGTTCAATTTGCGATCACTGTAAATGTCTTTCTTGATTATGAATCTGGGGTGTCCTACTACTATATTTCGACAAAAATCAAAATCTTTCCCAAAGCCGTTTTTTTAAAAAATGGCATTAAAACGTTAAAAAATTGACATTTGAAGCTTATCTCGAAAACGATGAGAGATTTAAAAATATTATTGCTCTTGAAAAATTCAATGAAACTGCAGATTCACATTTTGTAATGTTTTGTTGCCAAAAATTGAACTTTTAAATTCCGAGCTGAAAACTTTGCGTTGTCTTTATTTTCTTTAAATTTAAAAGGTTTTGTAAAAAAAATATATTTTTGGAATATGTTTTTGATACCCTTCCTTACAGTATGGGGGTATACTCACTTTGTCATTCCGTTTGCAACGCATCGAAAAATCGGTCGGGGACCCCATAAAGTATATATGTATATTACACAGGGCAACACTTTTTTTTTGCATGGGTTCTGATAGCTAATTTTGGGTATTAGGGGTACGCTGATTTCAAATCTGGATACCGTTTTTTTGGGGCAACTCTAGTTTTCGAGATATAGCCTACGGAAACTTTGAAAATAGGCTGTTTTTGGCATGTTTGTGAGTCAATATTTACCAACACTAGTCTTACATCCAAAAAGTGAATGACGATTTTAGGTATGTTGGATATGCTGATTCCAAAAATGCTCTTTTGTTGAGTCATCTTTAGTTTTTGAGATATAGCCAAAATAAAATTTTTAAATTTATGACCTCTTTAATTTTGTCTGAATATTTATGCCCTTTTTAATAACTCGAAAACCAAAGCTGTCAGAAAAAACTTGTACCAATTTTGGAATCCTGGCATCCAATATAGTTAAGTTCGTGTTTAAAACTGAGGCACTGAATTTTTTTTTGGAAATTATAGCCAATCAAAATTGGTAAAAAACGCACTTTTTAGACTCTTTAACTGCGATTTGCTCGCAAACGCGAGCTGATGGAAACAATTGGATAACAGATTCGGAATCAGCACACTAAAATCCATATAAATCAGTTGTCAAAGGTCAGGCAAATTGAAAAAGTTCAAATTTTGTGAACCTGTGTTATAGATCCATGACATTCTGTGAATGTCCGTCTGTCCGTCCGTCTGTCTGTAGATGGCACGATGCAGCTGTCCTCCTGAAATTTGGCACGAATATGTCTTATGGTCCTAGGGAGGATAAGTTCGGAAATGGGCAAAATCGGACAAGGCGGAAAAAAGTTCCCCCTTGAAGAATTGAACCAACCTCTGAAAAATTGACTTTTTTAAATGTTTTTTTTTTTGTATTTTTGTTAAACAAATGAAACATTTGGTATATTTATCGCGATGACCCCATCGCCCATTTCGGGTAAATTGGTAACAGTCAGATGTTGAAAAAATAATATAAAGAACTAAACCAAGGAAATGTGTTCAATACAAAAAAAGATAATTTGTTATTAAAATTAAATTTTACAATTTGTTTTCTTGTTTAAAGTAATTTCTTGTTTAAAGTAATTTTTGTTTACATTTTATATTATTTTGGGTTTTTGCGTTCCCGTACTTTTGTGCATTTTTGTGGTACCGTGAGAGGTTTTTTGATTTTCTCTCATTTCACCGAACTTTATACGGCGTTCACACTTGCTGTTTTGAAGTGTTTAAGAGTGAGATGTTTAAAAAAGTCTTTGTTCTGTATCCATTACATTTTTATTCTGTTACTGGTGTTTTGTTAAACAACTTGTTTAAAGTCGCTAGTGTGAACTCCATATTACCCGGAAAGTTCTGGAACACACCCATTATAAATTTTAATTTAAAAGCTATCCCAAAAATATAATTATGAATAGAATACAAATTTTAAATCGCGAATACGAGAGTAAACTTCAAAAAACTGCTAGCATCATTGAATTCAGCGTATCCGAATTAGCTTTGATAGCAAGGTTTCCCGCTTGTTAATTTTGGCGACTAGCACAGTGGAAATAACCAAAAACGGAATGGGATGAAACCAAGAGCAAACAAAAGTTGACATAGTTTAGCGCTAGATTTTTTTACACGCATTTGAAGTTTGTAAACTTTTATTATAATTTTAATGATAATTGCTTGAAAACTATAAGTGGCGTATGCTTAATTTTGTAATTGCCTTTAAATAACAATTATACGCAACGGTACACAGTGATTTATTTTTAATAATTTGACTATTCACTAACAGCCGTATTCAAAATGAAGTTTTAGACACGGTTTGTTCACCCTGAACATCGAGTTCGTAACTAAAATGTTTTTAAGGCTTGTTCACTGTTTGTTCAAGAGTCTATTCAAAATGATTTTAGTTCAGTCTGCTTAACAAAAAGTTGACCATCCCTGTTTTAGTAAATCAAATAAGAAATAAACAAATGAAAATTATGAAAAACCACAAAAAATATCTTAATTTTTTACTAAAAATGGCTTTAATTATAAAAGCAAGTTGTGGAAATGTTTTTTAATAAAAGCGAGAGTTTTAAAATAACTTTAACTCTTTGGCATTTAATTTGTTGTTTACATTTTACAAAATCAATATGGCGTCAGTTAGGTAAGAGATGTTCAGCGTATGTTCAAAGTTTAAGAAAATGTGTTTTGAATAAGAAATCCTTAAACAGTATCTAGACAGTGTCTAGAATTTCATTTTGAATACGGCCATAAGTAGGTACTAAACCGATTGCAGCGAAATTCATACCGGTTACAGATAACGTAGTTTCTAGCTTAAGTTTGGACGTTGAACCTAAGGTAGGGCATGTTAAGTTCACAACAACATTTTATATGCTTTAAAATCACCAACTTTAAATGCGTGTTAAAAAATCTCGCGCTGAACTTAAAAAAGCCTTGAGGGGTCTGTTATGTAAAATATCAACTTTCATTTTTAGTTTGATCCCATTCCGATTCGGAAAATTCGATTTTGTATCACTGTGTAATTAAATCAATTTTTTTGGTCAATTTACAATTTTTACTAAATACATGTGAAACATTTTTAAATGCAGTTTCACGATTTTAAGTTTTAGTTTGATATGAAGCTGACAATCTATATGTCCCTCCCGCCCCCTCCCTACTCCTTCCTAATTTTGTAAAATTTTAAATACATTTTTCAATGATCACTGTACCTTCACATGACTGCATATTTGTTGTTAAAATTTGATTACTAAATATGAATAATGAATATTTTATAATTGTTTACCTTAATTATATATTATTTATTAAAAAACAAATGCATTTTAATACTTTTTTTTTATTATTATTTAATAATATACATACTACGTTAAAAATGGACTACTTTGTAAAAACGTGTGTTCTACAAGTCAGGGCTTGCATAACAAATATTGAATCTATTAAGTTGTCATATATAAGTTAAGTACTTTAAGCATAGACTAAACAGACACGTCAGTAGGGTTCTGTGACAATACGGGAGAAACAAAGCGATTTTCCGGAACAAATAAAACACGGAAACTCATTCTACCTCTCATGTATTTCTTATGACGCATTATATTTGTTTACCGTCTCCAACACAAACAGAAAATAAAAAAAAAAACAGAAAATAAAAAAATAAACATTGGTTCAAGAACACTTTTTTTGACACCTGTCATAAGTTTCGTGTCTGCTTAGTGTGTGCTTTAAGGGTACGCTAAAAAACAAATGATAGCAAAAACAAGTGATCGTTTTAAATTCGGCTGGGGCGAATCTCTTTTTAACACTTAAAAAAACATATTTGCAGGAGCGCCCTAGTAAAAATATTATGCTAATTTTACTAAATAGATCTAATTTGATCCGTAAAATGGTTGTATCAAATAATATCTAATTGTATTACTTTAGATCAAAAAATATAAAAATTGATACAATTTGATCCTGAATTTGGTCAAATCTAATTAGATCAAATTGATCTTATAATATCTATTTTTATATAATTTGATGAGCAAAACCAATATACGAATCTAATCATATATGGAGCAATATCTAACCATATAAAGTGGATCAACCGTATCAAAGTGATAGATACAATTTGATATAAATTTATACGGATGCATATTAACTCATATAAGATTGTATCGAATTATATATGATTAGACCAGAAAATTTTTACTCGGGCGTCATTTTTGTGTGTGAGGTTGTGTCTGTAGGGGCCATTGGGGGACACATTTTTCCTTGCGATAGATGTTTGCAAATTTATTCCTAATTTGCTCAAACGTAATACAACTTTATCATTATTTAAACTATATTTTTATAACCACGCCCACAAAACGGGCGGACCGAAAAAAAAACTATATTTTTTAAATTCCTGAGTACAAGTGCAGGACTTTGAACTCTTTCTAGCAAAATTGCATTTTTCAGAGGTTGGTTTAGTTTTTCAAGGGGAACTTTTTTCCCTCTTGTCAAATTTGGCCCGATTATGAACTTTACCTGCTTATATTCGCATAAGACATATTCGTGCCAAACTTCAGGAGGATGACTCTTTTATTTTGGATTGCAACTGGTAACTACAGACGTACGGACATCGCTATTTTACGGGATTCCAGTGCGATTTTTTGGTGTGTTACACACGGTATGACAAAGGAAGTAGTATACCCCCCAAACTGTGATTGGAGGGTATAAAAACTGTAATGATAGCAAAAAAGTTTGTAAATTTACTAGAAAACTACACCATTTACTCATGTATTTAATTCTAAAAAGATCAATTGTAATTCGAAAATTCTATTTGTAATTCGAAGATTCTAGTTGTAATTCAAAGATGCTACTTGTAATTCGAAGATTCTACTTGTAATACAAAAATTCCATTTGTTATTCGTAAATTTCATTTCTAAGTCGAAAATTGTATTTGTAATTCAAAGATTCCAATTGTATTTCAAAGATTCTAATTCTAAAAAGATCAATTGTAATTTTTGGATTTATTTAGTTTTTTGTTATTATGGAATTATTTGAAATATATCAATTTTAATTCAAAAAACATCAATTGGAATTCGAAAAGATGAATTGTAATTCGAAAAGATCAATTGTAATTCGAAATAGATCAATTGTATTTTGAAAATTCCATTTGTAATTTGAAAATTCCATTTGTAACGTGAAAATTCCATTTGTAATTAAAAAAATCCAATTGTAATTCAAAATTCCAATTGTAATTCAAAAAAGATCAATTGTATTTCGAAATAGATCAATTGAAGGGCTTACTGCAAAAACTTGATAAGCAACATTATATTTTTTCGTGTTTTTCGCCTTCTGCTGATGTCCCATTGACAGATTTTTGGCAAAAGTCTTGCTTTAGCCCTCCGTACAAGTATATTGAGAATAAAAGTTCTGCAAAAGTTATATTTTCTACATTATTTTAAAAGTTTTAAGGCAAAAACCACCATTAAATTAAACGTTGCTTATCGAGTTTTTACAATAAGCCCTTCAATTGTAATTTGAACAAAATCAATTGTAATTAGAAAGACATCAATTGTAATTCGAAAAAGATCAATTGTAGTTTGAAAATAAAACAATTGTAATTTGAAAAAAAAGAAACAATTGTAATTCGAAAAAAAAACAATTGTAATTAAAAACAAAAAAATAATTGTAATTAAAAGAAAACAATTGTAATTCGAAGTAGATTAATTGTTATTCGGCAAAGATCAATTGGAATCTTTGAATAACAATTGATCTTTTCCGAATTACGATTGATCTCTTTCAAATTACAATTGATCTTCTTCGAATTACAATTGATATATTTTTAATACAATAGATCTATTTTTAATACAATTGATCTTTTCCAAATTACAATTGATTTTTTTAGAATTAAAATTGATTTCTTTCAAATTACAATTGATCTTCTTCGAATTACAATTGATCTATTTCTAATTACAATTGATCTCTTTCGAATTACAATTGATCTTTTTTGAATTAAAATTGATATTTTTAAATTGCAATTGATCGAATAACAATTGATCTTTTTCGAATTACAATTGATCTTTTTCCAATTATAATTGATCTATTTCGAATTACAATTGATATTTTTCGAATTACAATTATTATTTTTCGAATTATAATTGATGTATTTTGAATTACAAATAGAATTTTTTAATTAAAAATGGAATTTTCGAATTTTAAATATAGAGTCTTCGAATTTCAAATAGAATTTTTGAATTTCAAATGGAATTTTTGTATTACTAGTAGAATCTTCGAATTACAAATGGAATTTCCGAATTACAATTATGATAAATCAATTCGAATTACATCTGTAAACAGTGTAGAGTTGTTTCAAAATACAGTTATAGATTTTTTAACAAAAATTATTTATTATTTCATGTCATTTAAAATTATTTAAATAATTAAAGAATTAAAATTAAATCACCTTGAAAGTTACATATATTTTTTTTGTATAACTTATGTATATTTCCTTATTTGCCCTTTCGTATCTTGAAGTTATGGTTTTTTATTTTTCGTTTCATTAAAATTTGTTATATATATATTTTTTTTTTTTTCAACTCTCATAAAACGTTAATTATTTAAACCACCATTTCCTACAATATTCCCCTCGTTTTGGAATTTTTTAACGTTTGGCATTGATTAACGTAATACATGTCTGTCTGTCTCTTGTGTAGCTGTGTGTATTTTATTTTTTATTTTTATATAAAAAAAATTATATATTTATAAGTTGTTGTCTCTACTTGTTGAATTTGCATTGTTTTTATACTGGTTTTGAGGTTAATTTATTTTTTTACTTTATTTTTATTTGTTCTCTTTTAAAACAAGCCAAGCTACAAAATAAATTCTCTTCTTGTCGCTTATTGGGTCTATTAGTTTGAACGCTTTACTATTTTTTTTTTAATGTTTTAAACATTTTTTGATCTATTTTAAAATCAAAGTGGTTGTATATTTTTTGATAAAAATAATAGAGTTTGAAAGCAACCAGTTTTTGTGGTCGAAACGTAACCGATACTATTCGATTTATATTCGTCTAAATTAATCGAATAGTATCGGTCTCAGAACCATTTGTAGGTAAATATTTGTATACCTTACACTTACAAGGGAAGTAAGTAAATATTAACAAAAATTTTTTGTTGTGGTTACAACAACAAAATACAAAAATTCCAAAATTAGTTTTCACTTTGTTCAGAACTTTTCGATTTTCAAGTCAAAAAAGGAAACAAAAGACATTGCCGTACAGGTCCAATATTTCTTTGTGGTAATATTGACCCTAAAAGGCAAATTATACGAAATAATAAAAGAAAAAAGCTTCACCCTAACGTACAGTGATGCCAACTTAATGACATTGGTAATGTGTTAAGCGATTTTCCCCCCAAAAAACTAAGCTCTTTTTATTAAAAATAATCACCACTAATGAACATGTTTGATGTCGCCGTCCAATGACATTCTATTGGTCCTATTTTCTCTGACAACAGCCCCCGTCCGACGTGCCGTACTTGCTCTGTTCATACTCTGACTCTCCTACTTTGTTTTTTATTTCATTACCTTATTTTTGCATTTGTATGATTCAATTTTTTGTTCTGTTAATGGTTTAAATAAATTATATTCTATTTTATTTCCGTTTCAAACTATTTTTTTTTTTTAAATCAATGTTATATCAAACTAGCTTTTTGTATAAAGTTCTTTGATCTTTTTTTAAACCTGATTAATTAAATTTGTATTTCTTCCCCTCTTTTCTCCTCTTAATTTTTTATTTATTTATTTATTTATTTATTTATTTATTTATTTATTTATTTATTTATTTATTTATTTATTTATTTATTTATTTATTTATTTATTTATTTATTTATTTATTTATTTATTTATTTATTTATTTATTTATTTATTTATTTATTTATTTATTTATTTATTTATTTATTTATTTATTTATTTATTTATTTATTTATTTATTTATTTATTTATTTATTTATTTATTTATTTATTTATTTATTTATTTATTTATTTATTTATTTATTTATTTATTTATTTATTTATTTATTTATTTATTTATTTATTTATTTATTTATTTATTTATTTATTTATTTATTATTTTTTTGAAAATTGTTTATTGTTTCTAACTGTTTCTTCAATATTTATTTGCCCATAATTACAATTTTACCATTTTTAGTAATTATTTTTTCTTTTAACTCTTGGCATAGTTTCGTTTTGTATCTTAAAATTTTGTTATTTGGTTTCTTTAGAGTCGTCATTTTTTTATAAATTTTTGCTTTTGGGGTTTTAGTCATCATTCGTTGAACAGCCATGGCATGCAGTTTATAACTATGTTTTTGATTTCATGGTTTCGTTTATGTAATTTTAATTTGAAATATGGGTAGGTATATATTGTTTGTTCACCAGAGCTTTTAAAGAACTAATAGGAATGAGAAAGGATTAAATACAAAAAAGAAATTTGACTTTAAAAATTGAAATTTTACATTTCTTAAATACATTCTACCAAAAATACAACTCTGTTGTTACACTAAAAATAAGACCCTTGTCCAATCAGTAGAAAATCTGCCGAATATAGTCCCATATTGAGGCTAGAAATCTGCAAATTTTAGCAGACGAGGCTTTTAACTTGGTAATCTTGAACATATTAGCAGAAAAATCTATTCAGACGGCTAAAGAAATCAACTGATTCCAGCTAAACAAGCTGCAGATTTTAGCAGAAAAATCTGCTGATCTTAACAGTAAAAGCTCAGCATTAAAATATACTGATTTAGCAACAAAATCTACTAATGATAGCAAAAAAAACTTCTGGGGGACTACCGCGTATTTCGATTCGAAACGGAAACGTTTTCGAACAGAATTTCCTTTTGGCAAATAATTAATAAGAAAATATTTTATTCTTTAGATCCTGTCAGTTCTTCTTTAAATAATGTAAAAATATAAAAAGATATAATTTTTCTTAAACAAATTTATTGTTACGAAATGTTTAAAATTTCCGAATTCGAACAATTTCTTTCGAATAAAGTTACGCGGTAAACCCCCTGAATTCAGCAGAAAAATCTACTGATTTTACTTAAAAATGATAAACTATTTCTGTAAAATTAACAAAATAATTTGAAAAAATCTGCACAAAAATATTTTGAAATTAGCAAACAGAAATTAGTTAAATTTTAGACAAATGTAAATTGTAGAGCTAAATAAATTAAGATACGAGCCTTTTTCATACAGAGTTCCCAATGTACATTAGGGCAGATCAATTTTTTTTTTTTCAATTTCGTTTAAAGTTGCCTTTATAGGGCATTCTGCATTTTTTCAACTTGAACCCTTATAACAAATATAATTAGAGCCCGTGCTCGATCTGTACTTACAGAAAAAATCAAATAAACACACAAAATTTGACCTGTGGGGCAATATGTGGCTTCTTTTTAGACTTGAAAATATGTGGCTTCTTTTTAGACTTGAAGTGGAATTTTCATATTATCCACAAAATCAAAATAATTTTTTTTTTCACTTTCGAATTTCCGATTGCCCCAATCTTTTTATACCCTCCACTTAGTGATAGAGGGTATATATAAGTTTGTCATTCCGTTTGTAACTCATCGAAATATCGGTCTGGGACCCCATAAAGTATATATATTCATGATGCCCGATCGATTTTAAGACATTCTAGCGATGTCCGTCTGTCTGTCTGTCTGTCTGTGGAAAATGCTCTCGCGGACAAAATATTGCACAGAGATGACTTAAACTTAACATAAATATTGGAAGTTCTCCCGAGAAGTTTGGTATTGCATTTGAGCGATATCGGTTCAGCGGTTCAAAAGTTATGAACGAAAATGTAAGCACACCTCAAAAATTTCAGTACATTCAACATAACCTAAAAATACAAAATACTTTAATTCGGCTTCTGGTTGACGTATGTGAACATAATTGAACACCAAATGGTATTTAAACAAGTACGAACATATTTTTTGACAAAAAAAGAAAAAAATCGCGGATTTTTTTTTTACCAAAATTTTTTTTCGCGGAAATTTTTTTCAATTTTTTTTTTTTTCAAAAGTAATTTCCTTTTAAATAATGTTGTTTGCAATAATCTTTTTGAAATTGTGGAGGGTATCACTACATTCGGCAAGGCCGAATTTAACTTTTTTACTTGTTTTGACCTTAAATGGCAAATGTAAGCAAAATCAAAAAAATACATATTTATTCCGCCCTACTGCACATGTGTAGTGAAAAACAATATAAAATGCTGTGATCGCTGTCAATTAAAATTTCTGTACATTATCTTACTTGTGAATGATGAAATAGTCTTTTAAAAAAATTTAATAATTTAAAAAAAAACAAATTTCACTTTTTATTTCTATTTAGGAAGTTTTTTTTTAAATGTCTTCAATTATGCTTGACGGTTTATTTGTTAACGTTCGTTCGTTTTTGATGTGACCTAGAAATATAGTTACTTTTTTTATAACCAGAAATTTGAATGAAACATTTGTAAACTTAGAAATCATACACTATAATTTAAACATGTGAGTATTAAAGGTATTCACTTAAAAAAAAAAATTAGCTTTGAAAAAATGTAAAAAGTAAAATTTTGCAATTTGATTCATCATTGCCTCCAAAAAAATGTGCCCTTTAATTTTCGTGCTTTACAAGATAAAACAAGCAAAAAAGGTGAATTAGAATTGGCCGAGTCTGTAAATAAAAACAAGTAAAAAAGTTAAATTCGGCCTTGCCGAATGTAGTGATACCATCCATAATTTCAAAAAGATTATTGCAAAAAACTATATTTGAAAGGAAATTACTTTTGAAAAAAAATTACTTGAGGTGTGCTTACATTTTCGTTCATAACTTTTGAACCGCTGAACAGATATCGCTCAAATGCAATACCAAACTTCTCGGGAGAACTTCCAATAAATATGTTAAGTTTCAGTCAGCTCTGTGCAATATTTTGTCCGTGACAGCATTTTCCACAGACAGACAGACGGACATCGCTAGAATGTCTTAAAATCGATCGGGCATCATGAATATATATACTATATGAGGTCCCAGACCGATATTTCGATGAGTTACAAAAGGAATGACAAACTTATATATACCCTCTATCACTAAGTGGAGGGTATAAAAATATTCAAGTTTTGAATAGAAAAATTAGAAATTCTGGAACACTGTCGTATAGGAAACCAGGCAGAGCGTTTAAATATGCCTTCAAATGACTTTTACCGGAGTTGCATAGATGAGGACTTGGAAACTATCGCACACTTTATCTGCCATTTTGCGGCACTTTCTGGTCAGAGGCTTGCTTTACTGGAATCTAGGGAGCTGCACGATCTTTTTGATTTGTCGATTATCCGGAATGCTTCCGGTCCCGACCACCACGGATAAAACAGCCAATATTAAACATGAACCGGATGATATAAGCCTGAAAGTAGAGATCAAATGGAGTAAAACTGCGTTTACAGTTTTCCATTTTGTGTTCTGGTTTCCTTTTAAAAGGACCTCAAAGTTTTGAAGTACACATTTTGTAAAATATTTCTGAAATATTTGTACTTGTCCTAGTATGCCACTGGTGATAGCAAATGAAAGAGGAGGATCTCCCCTAAATGAAAAGGAGGATCTCCCCTAAATGAAAGAGGAGGATCTCCCCTAATTTTTCCATTTTTTTTATTTTGCCATATAAAAGTAAAAGGATGTGAATACAGTCCTTTGAAAAACTTATCAAAATATTTTGTTGAAAATTTTGAATGATATAGAAGGATACAGTTTTGAAAGGTTGTAACTTACCTCCTTTTCCTGATATGTAAAAATAAAAAAAAAATTAGAGGAGATCCTCCTCTTTCATTTGCTAGCACTAGTGGCGTCCCAATACAAGTATAAATATTAAAAAAAAAAATTTTATAAAATTTAATCCTCTAAAAGTCCTTTTAAAATGAAACAGGATCACAAAATGAAAAACTTTAACTGCAGTTTTACTACATTTACCTTCAAATACATAAAAGTTTAAAGAGACTTTAACAGGTTTATAAAACAAATTTTGTATGGAAATTCAATTAATAAACCTGTTATTAAACGCTTTTGTTTTTTTATGAAATTAGACGTTAGTCTCTAGTTTCAAACGTATATTATTCAGTTCGTATTTAACGACCCAGCAAAAACATGGTAATGAGTTGTGAAAAGTAATCATTACCAAGTACATTATTTATAATGAGTACCCACTACCATTAACATTATTTTAAGCCCAAAAGTAACTACTTTTCAGTAATATGTTATAAAAGCACTTCTAAGTAATAATATCTCCTTGCACTTGCAGTTTTTAACCTTTACAATTCAATTAACTTGAAAAGTACTTAAAAACTTAATAAAAATTACAAAATTTTTAAGTTTTAATTAAAAACAAGTTAAATTTAAAATGTTTTAATTAACTAATTATTTTACTTCTTATTGGTAATGGTTTTTTACTCCTTATTAGTAATCCGAGTCAGTAACTACTTATTTATCTCCGATTTTTTTTATTTTTGACGGACGGTATAATCGAGGTCGATAATATTGCCATATTTTTTTTTTTGGAAATTGTGGAGTTTCCTAGATTTAAAATTTTGATTTAATATACTGCTGTTGTAAAGATATTTCCTTTGTCAGAACCTGAAGGCATTTTCTCAAGGAATCACTTTGGAATTTTTTTGCATTGACACATTTTCCAAATGGGCTGTTCATTCTGTTAAACTCGATATATCGGTAGTGGACCCCATAAAGTCTGTCTGTAGATAACACAATGCTGTCAAAACTAAAAGAGCTAAGATCCTGAAGTTTGGTACAAATATGTCTTATGGCCATAGGCAGGTTAATTTCGTAAACGGGCAACATCATATCAAGAGGAAACATTTTCCCCTTGAAGAACTAAACCAACTTCAGAAAAACAAAATGTTTCACATGTTTTTTTTTTGTATTTTTTTTAAGCAAATGAAGCATTTTTATGGAAAAAGTTCAGAGTCCTGTACTTGAAACCAGGGGGTTAGAAAATGCTTTTTTCCGGCCGCCCCTTTTGTGGTGTAGATTAAAAAAAAATCATTAAAATGATGATAAAATTGTATTACTGTAGTGCAAAATGCATAGTAAAGGAATTAATAAAAACTTATCGTGAGAGGGAAGGTATCCGCACTCCCCGCTCCAAAAAAAAACACGCCCCTGGATTTTTTATATTTTTACCATGTTGGAGGGTATAAAACAGCGGTTACCAACCTTTTTGGCTAGCGTACCCCCAATTTAAAATTTTATCAGCCGCGTACCCCCTAACGAGTTTTGTGTTTTCGTAAAAAAAAACTTCACATGTAAATATTAGAGTTCATTTTGATTTTTGATCTGCGGGTATTATAATTTTTTCGAAAAATTTAGGCGAGATAAACACAATGGAGGTATTTTTTTGGGAAAACGCTCCTTGGGGTGGTTTAATGCATCGGAAAACGCGGATTTTGAGCTGATTTTTCGGCAGAGCAAAAACGGCTGAAAATATTGCAATTCTGATTTCACCATTCCACCAAAAACTAAGACAACGTATGTTTTTTGAACTCTTAAAAAAAGTTCCAAAAGCCCATCACAGGGGTCGGAAATATAAAGATTTTAATTTTTATACCCTCCACTTAGTGATAGAGGGTATATATAAGTTTGTCATTCCGTTTGTAACTCATCGAAATATCGATCTGGGACCCCATAAAGTATATATATTCATGATGCCCGATCGATTTTAAGACATTCTAGCGATGTCCGTCTGTCTGTCTGTGTAAAATGCTGTCACGGACAAAATATTGCACAGAGATGACTGAAACATAACATATTTATTGGAAGTTCTCCCGAGAAGTTTGGTATTGCATTTGAGCGATATCGGTTCAGCGGTTCAAAAGTTATGAACGAAAATGTATGCACACCTCAAAAATTTCAGTACATTCAACATAACCTAAAAATACAAAATGCTTTAATTCGGCTTTCTGGTTGACATATGTGAACATTATTGAACACCAAATGGTATTTAAACAAGTACGAACATATTTTTTGACAAAAAAAAAAAAAAAAACGCGGATTTTTTTTTTTAACAAAATTTTTTTTCGCGGAAATTTTTTTTTTCAAAAAATTTTTTTTTCAAAAGTAATTTCCTTTTAAATAAAGTTTTTTGCAATAATCTTTTTGAAATTGTGGAGGGTATCATTACATTCGGCAAGTCCGAATTTAACTTTTTATACCCTCCACTTAGTGATAGAGGGTATATATAAGTTTGTCATTCCGTTTGTAACTCATCGAAATATCGGTCTGGGACCCCATAAAGTATATATATTCATGATGCCCGATCGATTTTAAGACATTCTAGCGATGTCCGTCTGTCCGTCTGTCTGTCCGTCTGTCTGTCTGTTGAAAATGCTCTCGCGGACAAAATATTGCACAGAGATAAATGAAACTTAACATATATATTGGAAGATCTCCCGAGAAGTTTGGTATTGCATTTGAGCGATATCGGTTCAGCGGTTCAAAAGTTATGAACGAAAATGTAAGCACACCTCAAAAATTTTAGTACATTCAACATAACCTAAAAATACA
Source organism: Pegoplata infirma (assembly GCA_963921195.1). Lineage (NCBI taxonomy): Eukaryota > Metazoa > Arthropoda > Insecta > Diptera > Anthomyiidae > Pegoplata > Pegoplata infirma. The sequence goes on from OY992539.1 coordinate 195,617,205, forward strand.
AAATGCTTTAATTCGGCTTCTGGTTGACATATGTGAACATAATTGAACACCAAATGGTATTTAAACAAGTACGAACATATTTTTTGACAAAAAAAAGAGAAAAAAAACGCGGATTTTTTTTTAACAAAATTTTTTTTCGCGGAAATTTTTTTTTAATTTTTTTTTTTTTCAAAAGTAATTTCCTTTTAAATAAAGTTGTTTGCAATAATCTTTTTGAAATTGTGGAGGGTATCACTACATTCGGCAAGGCCGAATTTAACTTTTTAACTTGTTTTACTTGTTTTTAAATGTTTTTTTTTTTTAATACGAAGTTAGATCAATAATTCCATGACTTTTCGCATGAAACACCCTCGCATATACAATGAAAGGGCATTTTGTGTTTAAAAAAATGCCCAAAAACACGTTTTTTGAGAACTTTGACACAAATTTTCTCAAAAACCTGACATCATAGAAAAATTTGAGAACCATATTCGGAATCGAAAACAAGTGGTCAGATCTCAAAATATTCAGGGTATTCACTTCAGAATTTTTTGACCCTTGCAACAGTGCAATATTGCAACTTTTTTAAAAAAAAAAAAATTAATAAAATTTTTATTTTTCTATTACCTTTTATATGATACGTAGTTGCAAGAAAAGATTTGCAATTTATTTTAACATAAATGCAATTGCTTTTATTCACAAAGAAGCAAGCAAAAAAAGTTGCAATTTTGACATTGCGCAATTTTGCAAGACTAAAATTTCTGACGTGAATTCCATTATTATCCAAAAATATTGCAAAAAATGCTCTCTAAATTGCATGAAAACAATTTTTTTGTGAACTTTGACCTCATCTTTCTTAAAAACCTGACGTTATGGAAAACCTTGAAAGCCAGACGCGGAACCAGCATTAAAAGGTTAATCTAAAACAAATGTCCAAATTTCTAAAATTTTGCGTACCCCTGCGGACAGTTTCGCGTACCCCCTAGTGGTACGCGTACCATAGGTTGGTAACCGCTGGTATAAAAGATTCGGCACAACCGAATTTAACACTTTCACTTGTTTCTTGTTAAATTTCTTAGATAAATTATTGTCAAACGATGTTCTCGAAAATAGCAACACATTTTGGCCGATTGTTTGATAATATACCATTATTATTTTTCAAGTGTAGCACCAAAAATAGTTTTTTTTTTTAGAAACTCAATTGTACAGAAAAGAGCATAGCAACAGCAGCAAAGAAACACACATACACCTCTCTGACAAAAAACACAAATTTACTGTTTAAATGACGACAATGAAACGTGTTGTATTAGGTTTTTGTTACATATCATCACATATGTATCACACGAGTATAATTTTATTTATTTTTTTTTTCTGTTTTCAAAAAAATAGCGTCTGTCAACACACGTAATTCATGCGAATAATTTTGTAGAGTAATAACAATTTAATAATAGTAATAATTTGATTTTTGTTTTTTTACTACAACAAACGCACATACATAGTTATTTTTTAACAGGTAATCTTAACAAATACCGTTACAAAATTTAAAAATTTACTTGGCAAATAGAAAGAATTCTCTTTGATTTGACTATTGTATAAATACACAACAATTATTTAATTTTCTTATTAATATTAATTTGTTTTGTACATATTTTGTTTTTTAACTTTAACCAATAAACAAAAACAAGTTGTTCATTTTAACAAAATAACAAAAAAATATACATTTCATTTTAGTTTGACCTTCGGCATATGCTGCTGCTGCTTCACTAGAAGAGAGCTTGTTGAAAAGCAGTATGTATTGTAGTAGTATGATTTTAGATTTTGATTAAATTTTATTTTGTTATTGTGTTTTAATATACACACTACTTGTTTTTTTGTTTTATGTGTTTTGGTTGAGGGCACCCCTCGCTTCAACATATGTATACAGTTAATCATAAAATTAAGAGGACAGACTATAAAAAAGAATTTATTGAAAATTTAAAAATTAAAAATAAATAAATAGTTTCTTCTATTGTTCTATTTTTCTAATCTGAGTTTTTAAATGTTTGTTATTTGAATTCATTGATATTGTCATAGATTAAACAGACATATCTGACAGGTGTCAAAAAGGAATTAATAAACCATACGCTCAAAATAAAACCTCTGTAATAAAAACTGCTGTTTTCAGCAAAAAAATCTGTTAATTTCAGCGAAAAATCGGCTGATTTTCGAAAAGCGTTGCCAGACTTGCTTAACTATCAAACTTTTTTAGTACGTGACAAAAATTTAGGAAAAAAAACTTCATTTGCCGAGATAAAATCAAATTTTACACAATTTTCCGAAAAATCCTTAAATTCGCACAGACTAATACAGACTCGACAATGATGACAGGTTTCAAAAAAGTAGCCTTGAACCAAAGGTTTTTTTTTCTCGTTAAAGTTACTCAGCTGTGAAATCATATCGTTTACACAGGTTCACAAAAGTTGAGCTTTTTCAATTTGCCTGACCTTTGACAACTGATTTAGATGGAGTTTGGTGTGCTGAATCCGAATCTGTTTTCCAATTTGTTCCATCAGCTCTCGTTCGCGAGCAAATTGCTGATAAAGAGTCAAAAACGTGCGTTTTTTACTAACTTTGCTTGGCTATAATTGCTAACACTAATTTTAGAGCCTCAGTTTTAAACACGAACTTAACTATATTGGATGCGAGGATCCCAAAACTGGTATTAAATTTTTTCTGACAGCTTTAGTTTTCGAGTTATAACGCAAGCAAATTTTGAAAAATCGTTCTCATCATTCCAGCCAAACCACTCACAAGGGAAGTCTCCCTAGTGTCACCCGCGGATCTTTATAGAATTGGTTTTATTTTGTAGAGCAGAAAAAATAACGGGACACGTATTTTTTTTAGCGGCCCAAATTCATATTTAGGGGGAAAAAGGGAGGGGGAAGACAAGGCCATTTTCAGTTTTTTCGTTTATCTCCTATATTATGCAAATAAACCTAGTCATGTTATACACTAAACGAAAGGTCGTTGGAAAACCTATCTACGTGTGATAAGAATGGACACACTTGCACAACTTTTCGTCATGTTGAGTAAAATACCAAAATTTTAGGACATTTTTGTTAATAAGTTGAAAAATATTAACTTCTTAAGCCCGTTGTTAGCACCACGAGATAGGTATTTTTAATACCTTTAATCTGATACCACACATGCCTATATTAATTTTCTTTAAATAGGCGTAAATCGTAAAAAAAACTGAAAAAGGTCAATTTCCCCCCATGCAAATAGACCCCCCTAAAAATGAGTTTGGGCCGCTTAAAAAAATACGTGTTGAATTAATTTTCGTTCTTAACAACATATCCAAATTTCATGAAGATCGGAGGGTGACACCAGGGAGACTTCCCTTGTCAGCTGATTGACTTCATATTTACATTATACGTTAATTTGTTTCCGGGAATTGTTCTTAGTAAGGTCAAAATGAGTTCGCAACCCCTTTCCAAATGTCTGAAGTTGATAAGCAAATGCTAAAAAAAAAGATATAATTATTCAATTACACGATAAAAAAAATGCTATTTTGTTGCTTCATAACTCGAAAAATTAAGCCAGCACGATAAAACTAATAGAATTTTTGAAATCTGCGTGCCTTATTTAGTCTAAATCGGGTCCCCAAACTCTGTCAACGTGATAAACGTGCTCAGATTTCAAAAGGGCATGAATGCAAATTTTTAAAATTTTATTTTAGCGATATCTCAAAAACTAAAGTTGACTAAAAAAAGGAGGAGCATTTTTGGAATCAGAATATCCTACATACATTAAATCGTCATTCAGTTTTTGGATGCAAGACCAGTGTTGGTAAATATGGACTCACAAACATGTCAAAAATAACCTATTTTCAAAGTTTCCTTAGGCTTTATCTCAAAAACTAGAGCTGACCCAAAGAAACGGTAGCCAGATTTGGAATCAGCGTACCCCAATCACCAAAATTAGCTATCAGAACCCGGGCAAAAAAAAGTGTTGCCCTGTGTTATTTTCTCATTTTGTTCTACTTTTTGGGTTAGAGAGAGAAAACTATATAATTCCTGCTAGTTCAGATTTTATTCGGATTCTCCGAATGACCATATTTTTTTATAAGGTGGCAACCCTTTTTAAAACCGCTAGTTTATTTTCATTTAAAAACCAAAAAAATATTTCAATTCAGACTTAAGGCGTATGCTTAATTGCCTCGTATAGCTGTAAAACTATACAAAATAATTTTATAAATATAATTTATTAAAGTTTGATAATACACAAACTCATACTAAAATTCGATTACTCTTTCTGCTGCTGCTGTTGTTATGATTACCAGCCAGAGCAACTGAGTTGTTGTTAACGCCGCTTGATTATTTTTAACCAAAAAAATGCAACAACAATAAAAATCTGGCAAGACAAGTTTTTTTCTTTTTGTTTCTTCTTTAATTGTATACTTCTTTACTGTTGGTTACTTTTTTCTTTGTATTTCTTTTTATTTATTTTTTTCATCTGATCATGAAATGTAAATTGCAGTATTTTTTTAATATTTTTAAAAATATATTTCTTGTTGAAAACAAATTGAGAAAAATTGTTCATCTAAATATTGTTGATTGTTAAAAATGAAAGTAGGTAATCAAAATTATATTTATTAAAGATAAATATTTGTATAAATTCGTATTCATGTTTTTATTTTGTTTCATTTGTAAAAAGTTTTAGGTTCGAAAATTGAAAAATAATTAATTTACAAATGGTTATGAACGCAATGTTCCCTAAAAAAGTTTTTCAACAATAATTTTGTTATTTTAATGCGTCTGTATCCAACCTTAACTTAGTACATAATTAAAAAAAAAAAAAGTATTAAAGCACAGTGTTATTACCAGGGTTGGCAACCGATACCCACCTAGAATAACGGTATTTGGCTATTGTACCGCAACCAATAAAGATATGGACATTTTCAAAAGCGATTATGAAAGGTATTGACCTATATTTCGAAAACGAACCGGTAGAAACTCGAAGTGACACATTTAAAATACTAGAAATTTCATCAGATTTCATAATCGCTTTTGAAAATGTCCATATCTTCATTGGCTGCGGTACAATAGCCAAATACCGTTATTCTAGGTGGGTATAGGTTGCCAACCCTGGTTATTACACATTATTCTTCTAAAAATTGCCAGAAATGTTTTTATGGCGACAAAGTACTTGTCTTTGTAGAATATCTTTATTAATCTACCTTGTTCTTTAATAAAAGTAATAAATTTCTGACTTTGAATATCCTTAATATTTATTAAAAATGTACGATTGCAAATAACAAGCAAGGTAAACAATCTTAAAGAGCGAAAGATTGACGAGTTCAAAAACCCACCAAACACCCACCAAACCCCTCGCAATTAAATGTTAACCAACAATTAAACAAGAGAAGAGAGTATATGAGTATAAAATTGTTTAACACAAAGATAAATCTAGCAATCTCTAGTGAATTCAAATGTTTTTGTTCTTATAAATTTTAATTAATTTTTTTTAATTAAAAGTAACAAAAAAATAACGGAACTTAATTATTTAAGTAATTTAGTATTTTATGTTTAGTGCAGTAGAAAAATAAGAGAAAAGCTTGCGGAATTTCGAATGGGTTCTCTGGAATGGGTTTTCGAATGCACCCAGACAGAAAAATACAATCATCAAAGCGTTTTAAAAGTACTCTAGATGGTGGTACAAGCGTTTCCAAAACGTCATAGATTTTGCTTTAAGAGTGCTCTCAAAACGTCCAAATGATAACGTCGTTAAACGCTCATATGATTGTTTTTCAAAGCGCTCTAAAAGCATTCGGAAGACTAAAAATTAGGTGGTTTAAAGATGCTTTATGCGGATTTTATTTGAAATTGTAGATTTTTTTAAATTAAATTTTTGATATATTTTCTTACAATAGAATAAAAAAATAATTGAGTTAATACAAGAGGACTTCATAATGTTTTCCCGTGCTTTCTTTTGTTAACAGGGAGGATGTGTGCCTCATTCCCCTTATTGGAATAGTGCAATTATTATGTATTCTACTTTATGGGTGGAAGATATAAAACATTTTTTTACTTCGTAAAAAGGTACTGTAAGAGCACTTTTGAGTTGGTTAAACAAAGCGTCTTCAGAGCGTTTGCAAAATAGTACTTTCAAAGTGCTTTATTTTTTGTACCATCATCAATTTCTGCCTGGGCAGGTACAACATATTAATAAAGATTAAAAATAATACAATCACGAAAATCTTAAACCTTAACAAATTCAAAGTGCATTTCAGAAATGTCAAAATTTTGTGTATAAATTTCCAAATAAATCAAAGAAATTTTTCAAAAATTTCAAATTGCTTAAATTACATTTTCAAATAAAGTTTAGAAATTTGGGAAAAATTAGAAGTGGAAATTTCTTTAATACATTTGAAGATTTCTGAATATTTAGAAAAACAGTTTGTAAATACATCAACACTATTCCCAACAATTTTTTAGGAAAATACAAACATTATTAAAACAAGTAAAAAAGTTAAATTCGGCCTTGCCGAATGTAGTTTTACCCTCCACAATTTCAAAAAGATTATTGCAAAAAACTTTATTTAAAAGGAAATTACTTTTGAAAAAAAAAAAAATAAAAAAAAAATTTTCGCGAAAAAAAATTTTGGTAAAAAAAAAATCCGCGATTTTTTTCTTTTTTTGTCAAAAAATATGTTCGTACTTGTTTAAATACCATTTGGTGTTCAATTATGTTCACATATGTCAACCAGAAGCCGAATTAAAGCAATTTGTATTTTTAGGTTATTTTGAATGTACTGAAATTTTTGAGGTGTGCTTACATTTTCGTTCATAACTTTTGAACCGCTGAACCGATATCGCTCAAATGCAATACCAAACTTCTCGGGAGAACTTCCAATAAATATGTTAAGTTTCAGTCATCTCTGTGCAATATTTTATCCGCGACAGCATTTTCCACAGACAGACAGACGGACATCGCTAGAATGTCTTAAAATCGATCGGGCATCATGAATATATATACTTTATGGGGTCCCAGATCGATATTTCGATGAGTTTCAAACGGAATGACAAACTTATATATACCCTCTATCACTAAGTGGAGGGTATAAAAATAAAATAGAAATGAAAATAAATTTAAATTAAAAAACTTCCTAAAACACATTTAGACAAACTTTAAAATATAAATAGTTAGATGTTTCTGAAATATAATTATATTTTTGAACATAACTAGAAATTTTCGAAGTAAAAATTTATGTTTCTTCTGTTTTTACATTGATATTTAATGAAAAAAGTATAAAAAAGCTGAAAAAAAAACAAACAATTTTCAAAAAATTCCGAAAAATCCGCTTAAAGCTCAATGCAAAATCGGCGAAATTTTTATATGGGCCCTAACAAGGGAAGTCTCCCTAGTGTCACCCGCGGATCTTTATGGAATTGGTTTTATTTTGTAGAGCACAAAAAATAAAGGGACACGTATTTTTTTTTAGCGGCCCAAATTCATATTTAGGGGGTAAAAAGGAGGGGGGAAGACAAGGCCATTTTTCAGTTTTTTTCGTTTATCTCCTAAATTATGCAAAGAAACCTAGTCATGTTACATACCAAATGAAAGGTCTTTGGAAAACCTATCTACGTGTGCTAAGAACGTTTCCAAACATGCACAACTTTTCGTCATATTGAGTAAAATACCAAAATTTTAGGACATTTTCGTTAATAAGTCGAAAAATATTAACTTCTTCGGCCCGTTGTTAGTACCACGAGATAGGTATTTTTAATACCTTTAATCTGATACCACACATGCCTATATTAATTTTGTTTAAATAGGCATAAATTGTAAAAAACTGAAAAAGGTCAATTTCCCCCCATACAAATCGACCCCCCCTAAAAATGTTTGGGCCGCTAAAAAAAAATACGTGTCGAATTAATTTTCGTTCTTAACAACATATCCAAATTTCATGAAGATCGGAGGGTGACACCAGGGAGACTTTCCTTGTAAGTCCAAAAATGGTCCGATTTTAATCAGATTTGATTAGGTTAAAACACTCACGCGTTAAACACACACAAACAAATTTTTAATTCAATATTTTTTATTTTCATGAAATTTGAGCGATTTATGTGAATATCGGGAAGGTGTTTTGTATGGGGGCTATAAGAAGAACTGGTCCGTTTCCTTTAAATTCGGAATGGTGATTTGTGAATACCAAACATGTTAACCTGCCAGATTTGGAAAGGATACCTATTAAAATTCGGTTGTTAGGGTCATTTAACCCATATTTAAAGGGGACGTTTGTGTGGGGGCTAGGTCAAAACATAGACCGATTTCCATTTTCAATAGCGTTCGCCCTAGGGTCAAAAGAAGCTTAAGTTTAAAATTTCAGACAAATCGGTTAAAAATTGCTACCTGTATCGTGCGCACAACGTTTACATGGACTGACGAACGGACGGACATCGCTAAATCGATTCAAAAAGTGATTTTTGAGTCGAATATTTCGGGTAGTTACAAACATCAGCACACACTCATTATACCCTGTACCACAGAGTGGTATAGGGTATAAAAATGTTCTGTGTTTTTTTTAAGAGCCTACGTTTCATGCACGTTTAGACTAATTCAGGCTTTTGCAAATATATTTTCAATTACAAAAAATATCGATAAATAATTAAAAAAAAATATATTTTAACATTGAAAAAATTGTATTTAAATAAGATGGCTTAAAAATGTTTCAAACAATTAAAAATGTTCAGTTTATTTTAAACAATTTTTTTTGTACTTAGTAAATCATTGAACTTTGTTGAAAACGTTGCACATTTGTTGTTATTAATAAATAACTGTTGATGTCATTAATTTTTTTTTATTTTTTACAAACAATATTTATTTTTTGTCAGCACACATTTTTTTTTATACCCTCCACTAACAATTTGTGGTGGAGGGTATATATAAGTTTGTCACTTCGTTTGTAACTCATCGAAATATTGGCCTGGGTCTGGTCTATTATTACACATATATGACTGAAACTCACTTCCAGTTTCTGTGTGACGAACATCACAAATTTGCATGTATTTTGTTATTCAACAAAATACATATAAATTTTTGACGTTTGTCGTAAAGTTCAGCATATTGAAACTGGGGTTTAATATATTTACTTGTTGTTGCCCCGAGAAGTTGACTATTGCATTTGAGCTATATCGGTGCAGGGGCTTATGAACGAAATGTAAAGACACCTAGAAAGTTTTGGTACATTTCACATAACCTAAAAATACAAAATGCTTAATTTCGGCTGCTGGTTAACACATGTGAACAGAATTTGATACCAAACGCTATTTTAACAAGAAACAATTTTTTACAAGAAAACTAAATTTCAAAATAACTTTTTTTACAATTTTTTTTTATTCTTTTTTTTTTGTAAAATGTTTCTAATTAATTTCTTTTACCATTTTTTTTTAAATCTTTTCAACAATTTTTTTTGCAAATAGTGTTTTTGCAATAATATTTTTTACGTTGTGGAGGGTATCAAACATTCGGCTGACCCGAATTTAACTTTTTTTACTTGTTTTTATTTTGGAATAGCTTGATTTTTTTAATTTTTAAAATAATTGCTTTGTTTCTTTTTTTTATAAATTTATTGACCTTTATTTTGCTCACTACATTTAAATGTCCTTAAACGTTTGCTGTTGTTTTTTTTTTTATTATTTAAAATTGTTTTTGTTTTTGCACACGCCATTATATTATTATTCTACTCGTGCATCCACAAACAACTACATACGAAAAGTGAATCAGATTTTATTTGTATTTTATTTTTATCAGGTGTTTAGCAATATATGGACACTGTTTTTTATTGTTTTTATACATAAGACATTTTTTAGAGATTCATTGATATTAGTTTTCCAATATTTGTTTTTTGCTATATTAGTATTGAACCCAATTGAATTTGGAATTTTGGGACAGCACCAAACCGGGTCATTTAATTGAAAACAAGTAGAGTAATGACACTATACAAGTAAAGGAGCGATATGTATCTATATGACAAGCTGCAGCAGCCAAAGGATGGTCTTAGACAGACAGGGACGGACATCGTTTAGTGTTTATAAACCGGTTAACCGGGTAACCGAAAAACCGGTTTTTTCCTAAAATTTCGGTTTTTTTGCAAACCGGTTAACCGGAATTGAAGATTTCCGGTGCACCGAAAACCGGTTTTTTCTGTCGGTTAACCGGTTTTTTAAATACAATCAAAACGGAATATTTTCGCAAATATTAAGGGTTTACACTTATTTTTTTATGATATTTTCAAAATTTCGTTGAAAACACATTAAAAATCCGCGAGAAAGAACGTCTAGAATATTTTTTGTCTTCAAGAAACAATTTTCTAAATAGGAATTTTATTCTGAAACTGATAAAAATTTGAAATACTCACCGTTGTAAGCGTTTTTTTGAACATTTCATGAAAAACTTAATAAGTGACTGTTAACCAGATACTAAAATCCCTGTTAATGGCGAAAATGTCAATAAAAGAAAATAAAAATAAAATTCGGAACTGCAATTTACTTATAACGAATAAATGTATTTTTCTAAATAAAACCAATACAAATTCAATTGAAGTTCTAGTGAATATGGTCAATTAAAGTACATTATTTAAATATCGCGTTTTTATAGCGTAATAGTTGCAAACCTTGCTGAATGAAACAAATATGTTAACTTAAGCTATATTCGCTTTATTATTTAATAAAAATAAGATATTTTCAAGTATTTTTTTTTTTCAGTTAAAGAAAAAAAACCGGTTAACCGTTTTTTTTATTCCGGTTTAACCGAGAAAACCGGTTAACCGAAAAAGCTGATTTTCGGTTAACCGAGAAACCGGTTTTCCAAAATGTCGGTTTTTTATAGACACTAACATCGTTAGATCTAGGACAAAATATTTGTTCTAGACCAATATGTCGAGGTGTTACAAGCGCAATCACAAACTTACAATTAGAAATACCCTCTATCACTAGAATGGAGGTTATAAAAAAATCAATTGAATTTGAATATGTTTATCAGAAACTCTGCATTGGAGATTAATTAAAATTAAGATGTTAAACAGAATAGCAGCAATAGCGGGTCATTTTGATCTTGCCATTTTGATCTTGTATAGGCTTGTTTAAAAGAATTTTGTTAATTATAGTTATAAAAATGTTCATATAATCTATGAAAAATACATTAGAAGGGAGACAATGATTTTTTTATTTAATAAAATTAATGAAACATTTTATAGCAACAATTAAAGTGTTCATATATTTAATGTGTTTGTTTTACATTTTTCAAGAAAATATTTCAATTCCACACGGCATTATGGCGACTACATGCAGGGTTGCCAGAATTTTTGGGTGCAAAATCGTAAAAAATTTACGATTTTTATAAAAAAATCGTCAAAATCGTCATCCCATTTGCAAAAATCGTCAAAATAAAAAAAAGGTATATTTATCCTTGATTAAAGATCAGTTCTAAGACATTCAAGCGATGTCCACCCGTCTGTTGAAGACATGATGCAGTCCAATTCTAAAAGAGCTTAATCCATGCAGTTTGGCACAAATATGTCGAATGGCCATTGAATGCTTCGATTCGAAAATTGGCAAAAACAGACCAGGAAGAACAAAATTCCCCTATGTAAAACTAAACCTACCTCCTACAAAACCTATAATTTTTTTTTCATTTTGGAGAGAAAAATATATGTAACACTCTCACTTGTTTCTTTTTCCCTTTTTGTACAAAAATATTGGTGGATAGTTTTTTTTTAAACTAACAATAAGCAAAAAAATATTCATTGAATATTAAAGTTCTATTAAATTTTTTTTAAAAAGTAGAAAAAATTGTCAGGTTTTTGTTATTTTTAAAAATCGTATTTTTTTTGGGTAAAAATCGTCAAATCGTCATTTTGCTATTTTGGGGAGTAAAAATCGTCAAAATGCAGAGAAATCGTCAAATCTGGCAACAGTGACTACATGTAGAAATAGAAGACAAGGCGTATGAATAATATAAATTTAAAAAAATATTAAGTATACGTATACATCGGTACTTTTTCATTTATGTGCTCAGTAGTGTTTGGGAATTGCCGGACTTTTCAATTTCCCGGGAAACGGGAAAAAAATAATTTATTTCCCGGGATTCCCGGGAATCCCGGGAAATTTTCTTTATTAATATAAATCATAAAAAACATTAAAATTTGACCAACTTTTTATTAAAAACGGTTTTATTACAGATATACAAGTAATTAAATCCTAAAAAAATAAAAAATAAAAGTTAAAAATCCTGAAATACAATAAAACAAAACAAAAAAAGTATTGCAAATTTTTCCCCACAAAAAATCGCAAAAAGTAGCCAAAAATCGCAAAAAACTTTAAAAATGCGTTATTCGAGCAAAAACTAATACTTTTAATATTTGTTCTGGAAATGTAACTTCTAGGTTCAAAATTTTTATATTTTTTTGACAGTCTTAGCAAAATTATCATTAACCGACGTGTATTTCTTGACTTTTTAAGTTTTTTCATGATATTGTCATACTTTTTACACTTGGTCAATTTTCCTATGAATACATATTTGCACTGTTCTTCCAAACAGAGAAACTACAAAAAATAGGAAATTAAAAATTAAATTAAAATAAAATAAACGTTTTTTATGTAAAATGGTTTATTTTATAAAATTCCCGGATTTCCCGGGAAAAATTAAAAAAAAAATCCCGGGAATTCCCGTCAGTCTTTTCCCGGGAATTCCCGAGAAATCCGACCCGGGAATTCCCGGACCCCAAACACTAGTGCTCAGTTAAACAGTTTTATTTTTGTTTAACAAACAGAAAATGGGAAAATTTTGCAGTAAAAAGTATAGTTTTAGGCATAAAGTAGTTTTCGTGTATAATTGTACCGAATTTGCTAAATGTAAGCATCGACAAATATCTAGGTTAAAATCGAACAACAAGGATCAATTTTTAATAATTTTTTAATCCATTTACCAGTTGGAAAAATAAAATCACACCTGACATACTGCTGACTCTCCCTTTATAAAATCGCTGACATCTTCATACAATTTTTCAAAATGTCCAACAAGGATCAATTTTTAATAATTTTTTAATCCATTTACCAGATGGAAAAATAAAATCACACCTGACATACTGCTGACTCTCCCTTTATAAAATCGCTGACATCTTCATACAATTTTTCAAAATGTCCCCAATGACATGTCAGCAGTTGGTCAGCAGTGTCCACCAGTATTGGTGGCCACCAACAATTCGACATGTCATTGATGACATATTGAAAATTTGTATGAAGATGTCAGCAATTTTATAAAGGGCCAGCAGTATGTCAGGTGTGATTTTTTTTTGCCGACTGGGTTTTGTTTGGTCATTTGAATAAAGTTTTTTTTTTAAGAATATTGCAAATATGGGCAGCTTATTAATTAAAAAAAATCTAAATTTAACTTCCCGAATCGGAATGGGATAAAACTAACCCACTATACCAATATTGGTACACCTATTTTTTCGATTTTCTTGAAAAATATTAATGATAAAATGAAACGATTTTCTTAAAGCCAACTAAATTCTAAAATTCAGGTGTTTGACACCAAAATGAGGTTTGATTTTACCTCTTTTGAAAGAAAATTGTACCAATACCAAATTCTATGCATTTTTTGCATTTCGAATTTAGTTAAACCCACTTAAAACTAATTATTACATGCTTATCGAATTATATTTTAAAGAGGTGTGAAAAGAAGGGGGGCACATTTCTCCTTTTTGGTCTTTTGCCTTTTACAAGGACGCGGGCCAATTTTTTTTTATACATATCTGTTTTCAAATTCTCATAAAATATGATTTTGCTTCTTTTAAAAACAAACCAGAAGTTATTAGCTATAACCGGTAAGAATTTCGCTGCAAATCTGTCCAGTACTTACTAAGGCTGAGTTTTTGAGTTGTAAAATTTATTAGTTTTAGGTTTAAACTGAGTTAAAACCACAAATTCTGTTTTTGAGATGTGGTTTATTTTAAGTTTAACACACCAATGATGGAGAGTTAAACTAAGGTACAAAAATGTCAAAAAAACACCTCTGATTTTCAAATATACTGGTTAGTGTTGCCATGTTGTAGTATTTTAATGGAAAAAATGTGCGATGATGGCAACTATTCTAATTGGAAATGCGATATTTGGTATGGCAATACCGCGTTAATCGACATTTGCTAAACTTGAACTGAAAAACAGAATGCTTGGTTAACCTTGGTTTTAATTTAATAAAGTTTAATAAAACTCCCGTTTAAACTAAGTTAAATCGATATGTCAAAAACGCAGCCTAAATGGCCGAATTATTAAAAAAAACACTGTGCACCGTTGCGTATGATTGTTATTTGAATGCAATTACAAAATTAATTATACGCCTCTTTTACAGTTTTCAATTAATTCTAATTATAATAGAACAACTTCAAATGTGTATAAAAAAATTAAACTAAAACTTTTGAAAGAAAATTGTACCAAATAAAATATTTTATTTTTTAATTTGTAAAAACAGAGAGCTTCTATGCATTTTTTGCATTTCGAATTTAGTTAAACCCACTTAAAACTAATTATTACATGCTTATCGAATTTTATTTTAAAGCGGTGTGCACATATCTGTTTTCAAATTCTCATATGACTTTGCTTCTTTTAAAAACAAACCAGAAGTTATTTTTTCCCCCTCTGGTTTCCTTTTGCCACAAATGGGTTTAGTTCAAAATTACGTTAGCTATAACCGGTATGAATTTCGCTGCAAATCTGTCCAGTACTTACTGAATGGCCGAATTATTAAAAAAAACACTGTGCACCGTTGCGTATGATTGTTATTTGACTGCAATTACAAAATTAATTATACGCCTCTTTTACAGTTTTCAATTAATTCTAATTATAATAAAACAACTTCAAATGTGTGTAAAATAATCTGGCACTAAACTAAAAAAAGGCGAAAGTCGATTTAGGGTATGTCGGAGATGCTTATTTGAAAAATGCTCTTACTTTTTTTGAGTCATCTCTAGTTTTAGAGATATCTCTAAAATAAAAATTCAAAATTTTCATTTAGGTTCCTTTTAAAAGTTTTCTCTCAGAATCACTTTACTAGAGTTTGAGGACACGATTTAAACTTGAAAAGGCACGCAGATTTCAGAAATGCTTTTTGTTTTATCGTGCTTCGAGAAGTTTGCTATTTCATTTGAGCGATATCGGCTGAGCGGTTCAAAAGTTATGAATAAAAATTAAAGGATTACTAAAAATACAAAACGTTTTAAATCAGCTGCTGATTGACATATGCGAACATAATTGGTAGAGTCCGATCGAATATTCAGTTTCGATCTCAATTTCGTCCGAATAATGGTGTTACGGCCTTGGTATTTGCCAAAAAGAAATTTTTTTTTATTCCCAAAAAGATTTTTTTTTTTTCAAATAAAGTTTTTTTGCAATAATTTTTTTACTTGTTTAATTATAGGGCCAAACGTTTTTACTAAATGATCTTTGTAATATATATATATTTTTAAATTATTTATAAAAAATTAATGACAAATCGTTTATATATTGATTCATACGTTTTTAAATAAGTTTTCTCTATACTCTGTGGTAGCCACATTGATTAAAAAAATGCAATTTTCATAAAACTAATTCTGTACTATCCCAGCAAAAAGTTTTACAACTTGAAAACATTCTGGATTAAACGAATGGCGTGTTATATTAGTTCATTCTTTCTAAAACAAAAAGAACAAAATTTAGAAAAAATAACGGTTTAAGATTGTCTTTTTTTGCTGTCAGAAGAGTCGCGTCTGTTTAGAGTCTTTAGACTGTGACAAGAAGTAGTGCGCACTATTTTTGCTGGGATATTATACAAATCAAAAACAAAAATCATCAAAAAAAATATTTTCCTATATGTAAATATAGTGCCTACCACGTAACCCAACGCAATGCAACGTGATAAGTGTTTTTCTATAACGTGTGTTGGTACTGTTGCTTCACACCTCTTGATGATGATGTTGAAAAAAAAAGAGAAAAAATAGCAAAGTCAGAGGCAAGTTAGCTAGCGCGGCATACAATACAAGCAGGCAGCAACAGTTTAGCACAATCCCCAACAATTTCAACAACAACAAATCACAAAAAAATTGTTATTCTCCCAAGTTTTATAAGGATGGGTGTAGCAACGTGCCCCCTTTGTGTATATTTGTTGTTTTTGCTGATGATTAGTATTTTGTTGTTGTTGATATATAAATGTCAGTGAATAATAAATAAAAGAAAAACAACAAATGGTGGTGTATAGAGAAATAAATGCAATATTTAGACAAAAAATATTTTATGATTTTTTTTTCGTTTTTTTTTTTTTTTGTTGTAATGGAAGAAAAATTTTTGTCTGACAGATAAAATGACAAATAATATTGGCAAAAATTGAGAGAAGAAATAAGAGACATGAATGAAAATAATAAACGAGAACGTTATTTAAATAAAACAAAATTGATAATCGTAGAGAAATTATTTATTTCGTATAATCTATTTTATAATTAAAACAAAAATACGAAAAATTCTCGATTTATCAGCTGTTCACTAAATACAAATACAACAATAGATTTTAAAAATGGCGAATCCAATATAGCTGATGATTTTTTTACTTTAAAGAAATTGCAGACAATCTAAAAAAGTAAATAAAAAATAATTAATTTTTGATTTTATTTTTAATAAACTCCGACTAAAACTTTTTTGGACCGACTCAATACCGGATATTCGACAATTCCTAAACTTTTGTATGTGCGATAAACACAGAGCTTGGGAGTTTGTTATAAAAAGGTATAAAAATCTGAATTCATGGGACCATAATAAGTAGTTCGTTTTAACCGAGTATTCGTTATAACCGAGTTCGTTATAAAAGTATTATTTTGTATGAAATGGTTACCAAAACGTCGGCACTTGAGAAAAGTTCGTTATAACCGAGAATTCGTTGTAACAGAGAATTCGTTATAACCAAGAATTCGTTATAACCAAGAATTCGTTATAACCAAGAATTCGTTATAACCAAGAATTCGGTTATAACCAAGAATTCGTTATAACCAAGTATTCGTTATAACCAAGTATTCGTTATAACCGAGAATTCGTTATAACCGAGAAGACGATATAACCGAGTTTTACTGTTTATACACTCAAATATTATTTAGTTAATTTTTTTTAAAAAGTACCAGTATTTTATTTTAAAAGTAATTTTTATTAAAAAAAATACATTTTCTTTTAAAAGTACCCTTTCATAAAAAAAGTAAATTTTTACAAATGTACAAAACGAAAGTTTGTTTTTATCTTTGTCAAAAAGGTAACATTTTCTTCAAAAAGTACATTTGCCTTAAAAATTTTAATTTTTTAAAATTACGGTATTTATACATTCAGAATGACCTAACACATATCAGGGGTCGATTCTGGTTCTGTTAAAAAATGTGTGAATGTAAAAATATGTCGGTGAACTTTATTAAAAACTAATAGGCAAAGTGGCATTATTTTTTCAGTGATAAATTTATCACAGAACAAGAATTGGCCCTCTGTTTGAGTTCAACTCAATTTACAATCGGTTTAACTGAACATTCTGTAAGGTAGGCATACATGATACTGCATCAAAGGTTCGAAAGAATTAATTCTTTAATTCAATTTTCTAATTCGAATTAAAAAAATAGAATTTGGCATTCCCTAAAATCATTCAACTTTCAAAATCACTGAATTAATTCTTTCAAGAATTCGTTCCTTAAGAATGATCATTCTTAAGGAATGAACTATTTTTTTATCCAAATTAATCTACTACAAATTGAATGGTGAAATTTTTTTATCATTCAATTTTAAACAGTGAAGCGCAACACACATGCACACACATTTATGCTTGTGTGGGAAGCAGCAGACGAGACGTCGACAAAACAACGGCCAATCGTTTACACACGAAGATGCTTAAAATGCACACAAGCAACACATTTTTGAAAATATAAAGGGAATGAAAAAAAAAAATCATCATTCAATTTGTAATAGATTTGAATGATGAACAATTTTGATCATTCAATTGAATGATTAGCTTTCAAGGAATTAATTCTCTTGGGAATTCAATTTGATTTAAGCTTTGAGAATTAAGCCTTTGAATTAATTCGTGTTGAATGCTAGTAAGGAATGATAATTCAAAACTTTTTAAAACAGAATTGAACTTTTTGGGAATTATTTCTCAATAGAATTAATTCCTTCGAAGCTCTGTACTGCATGCTGTAAAAATTTTTTGATGAAATTTCGGTTTTGATCGTGTGTGGGCTTGTTTGACAACGATTACAAAAACACAATGCACACGTCCATATCCAGCATGTTGGATGGCATGCAGTATCGTGTATGTATGGCCCCCTATATATTAGCACAGACTAATACATAATGTTGGATGGCATGCAGTATCGTGTATGTATGGCCCCCTATATATTAGCACAGACTAATACAGACTCGACATAAGTGACAGGTGTCAAAAAAGTAATTCTGAACCATATGGTTAATATTTTCAAATTATTCTACGAATTAGGTTAGAAAGAGAAAACTAATATAACGCGCCATAAGAAAAATAGATGCCAGATCGGTTTTTGTTGTTTCACTCACTCCTAAGTCGTAGAAAGTGTTGCCATGTTAGCGTAGAACGGACTAAAAACCGCTCTGTTTTCTCCTAAAATCGCTTAGTTTTTCCCCATTTTTTCTCATAAAACTCTACTGTCGAGACTGTTTAAAGTCCGTGATATTAGTGTAGATATTTCTAGAATTCCTATAATTCAATGCCAAAGTATTTCTGAATAATTATCGAATATATGGTAACTCTATTGAGATTAGAACACACAAACAGCTGATAGCTGTCAATTTTATTTTTAAAAGAGAACAAGAGAATTCTTTGAATAATTCTAACGAGTAATTTAAAAAATTAGTTACTTTTAAAATATATAGATTTTATAAAATATATTCTTAATTTGCTACTAAAAACTAAATAAAAAAAATAATTTTCTTTTTCAAAAATAAACCAAAAAAAAATAAATTCTTTTAATTTAATTGGTTTTAATTTGTTTTTAAACTTGTTTATATAAAAACCACGTAATAAAGTGATAACATCCTGGTTGAAAAACAACACACAAAACACAGAAAAATAAAAAAACCCAACGAACAACTTTTTTGTGGTATGTTTTGGTGGATTTTTCGTCAAGTATTTTGTATTATTTTTTGCTTTCATTTCATACATTCATCGTTTATACAAAACGCAAAAAATAAACGTCAATGTACATATACCTACGTACATACATATGTATCTTTTTTTTTTTTGATTTTGTGGAGAGAGAACATAGACACACTCAGAAGTAGTAAAGCAGTTCAATTAGTGGTGGTAGTGGTACCAGAGTGGTTTCTGCTGTTTAAGGTGACAATGGTGTGAACTAAATTTAATAAAATTTATATATATAGTTATACTCCATAATTTAATAAGCGATTAACCTAATAATATTAAATATAAAAACAAAGATTAAAGAAATATATATAAAAGTATTAAAAAAAAACATGAAAATTAAAAGAATACGTGAAAAAATATATGAAAAATTCCCTTAAATATTAGAAAAATGTCAAAAGTGAAATAAAAAAATTGACAGCAGTACAAAAAAAAATAAAGCAACGATTAAGATTTTTCTTTATAAAATAAAAAGTAACGAACAACGGTAATCGCGACGAATTAAAAACTAAGAAAGCGAGTGATCTTTTCTATTAAAAAACAGCTGAGTGCAAACTCGTTACATTTAAGTAAATGAGAAAATAAAAAAAAGAAAGAGATATAAATAAAAAATAAAACATTCCTTAACATAAAAGAGTAAAAGAGTTCAATTTTATCTTGATTTAAAAAAGAGTAAACTAAAAAAATTCAGCAAAATAAACTTCGTGATTAAAGAAAAAGATTAAAGAACGACACAAAGTGGGAAATTAATTAAAAAAAAACATGTGAACAACCACAAGGGTTGCAAAATAAATTTAATAATGTTTTCTTTTAAATTAATATAGTTTTACAACAATTTACACGCGTCAGAGATATAGCAGCAATAAAGCAAACAATTTCTGGAATTTTAAAAAGTCAACAACATCTACAGCAGCAACATTATTTAAATAAATTCGTCGAAAGTTTTATTTTTTTACAAAAAAAAAGAAAAAAACAAAACAGAGTTACTAAATAATACACGTCCAATAATTAATAACATCAAGAGCATCATCAATCAGGCAACAATTGCAGGCAGAGAATATAATAAAATCAAGAACACAAGAGTTTCAATTTCATCAAAAAAAGTAACAACTATAGTCAGAGTGCAGCAACAACAACAACATCAGCATACAACAGAAATTGTAATTACACTTATTCAAAAAAGTAAGCAATGTTATATTATACAAAAACTTCAAATTTATCTCTCGATCGAAAAGAATACTTGAAAAAAAAAAATATTAAAACATAATTTCTAAATATTTGTTGGTAAAATATAGTTAGGCATGGATATTGTACGTACACAAACTACGGTCATTAATTTATATCGTATAAGCTTTTGAGCATTTTTTCTTAAGAAATACACCGGGGCTCAGATTTGTATTGAAAAGCTTGTTTGGAACAATCACGGCACAAAAATTTATATAAGTACAAATTTGACTGATACATAATTGAAACTGTGTACCGTGCCGCAAGTAAACTCTATTTTCAAAATATTCTGAGTACCAAAAAAATTTGTCCTTGACTCCTTCCCATATCAACTATTCCCAGTATTGTTAATTTTAAATAATTTTTTTATGCAAAATGAAGAAAAATTTACAATTCGTATATATAATACTAAAAATTAGTAAATAATTGTATCTACACTATTTACAAATGTAATTCGTAAAATATCAATTGTAATTTGAAGATTCTACTTGTAATTTGAAGATTCCATTTGTAATTCGAAGATTCCATTTGTAATTCGAAGATTCTATTTGTAATTCGAAGATTCCATTTGTAATTCGAAGATTCCATTTGTAATTCGAAGATTCAATTTGAAATTCGAAGATTTCAGATAATGTTGCTAAAAACGGTTTGTAGATGTACGTGTGAACAGGGTATTAGTGTCGAGTCTGTGTCTGAGTTTTTGGGATGTTGATTATATGTCAGAGCTTCTCTTAAAAGTGTTGGATTAGATTTCGGTAGGTATTTTTGTCACCAAAATTTTCGAAAAAAATTTCTTTCGAATTTGACATAAGCGGTAAACCCCCTGAGCTTTAATATACAATAAGAAAATCAAAAACACGCAAATACATACCCTCCATATTCTGGTTAAATAAACCAACAAGCTACAATGACGACAACAAGAATACAATCATAATATACTTGTTGTCGTGGTGTCGTAGAGAAAAAATATATTTTTCGTAAACTTAAGGAGAGCAAATAATAGCGCACATTAATTGCAGTTGTTTTTGTTTTTAACAAAAAAAAAAAATATTTTTCTACTCATCGTCTTTGTAGTCGTCAAGATCTTTCTGTCTGTATATATGTCTTCTTTCTACTAAATCTCCCTCCCCATCCCTCTTCTCCCCTTCCTCCTTTTAAAACACACAAGACAACCAACCCACCACCACCATAAAAACAAAAAATGTAGAATTTGAATGTGAAATAAAATAAATTGAATATAAAATTAAATGACAATAAAAATCTGGCGATAAACGTAACATCAAAATAAAAAAGACACAATTACAGATGAAGCAACCGTAACAGAAGAAGAATGGGGGGAACATTAATATACAACTCTGTTTTACTCTCCTAAAGATATAGAAAAATAATAGAATTGCCAACAAGTAATAACATGAGTGCAATATTTTTTCGATAAAAGTTGATCTATTTTATCTAATTTATTGATATTTTTTTAAATTTTTCAAATTCCAATTGGAATCTTTCAAATTACAATCAGCCGAACTTTAATTTTTCGTTGTGTAAATATTTTTCAAATTTCAATTCAAATTGTTCTAATTCCAATCCAACGGATTCGACTTTGTGTTAAAGTTTTAAATTTTTTTTGAAAATTTTTTGAGGTACTAAAAAGTTTTTTTCTTGGTTTTTCTTTACGAATGCACCTATAAGTTTGCCGATCATTCTACTTTAGGTCCTTATTAGACATGTGTGACGTCCAAACATAAGCTCGAAATTACGTTAGCTATAATCGGTATAAATTTCGCTGCAATCGGTCCAGTACTTACTGAATGGTCGAATTATTAAAAATAATTCACTGTACACCGTTGCGTATGATTGTTATTTAAATGCAATTACAATATTAAGTATACGCCTCTTATACAGTTTTCAAGTAATTATAATTATAACAAGTAAAAAAGTTAAATTCGGCCTTGCCGAATGTAGTTATACCCTCCACATTTTCAAAACAGATTATTACAAAAACTTTATTTAACAGGAAATTACTTTTGGAAAAAACATTTTTTTAATTTCCGCGAAAAAAAATTGGTTAAAAATAATCCGCTTTTTTTTCTTTTTTTTCTCAAAAAATCTGTTCGTACTTGTTTAAATACCATTTGGTGTTCAATTATGTTCACATATGTCAACCAGCAGCTGAATTAAAGCATTTTGTATTTTTAGGTTATGTTGAATGTACTAAAATTTTTGAGGTGTCCTTACATTTTCGTTCATAACTTTTGAACCGCTGAACCGGTATCGCTCAAATGCAATACCAAACTTCTCGGGAGAATATCCAATAAATAATGTTACAACTCCTTGTAATATTTTAGCCGTGATCACCATTTCCACAGACAGACAGACAGACGGACATCGCTAGAATGTCTTAAAATCGATCGGGGATCATAATATATATACTTTATGGGGTCACATACCGATATTTCGATGAGTTACAAACGCAATGACAAACTTATATATACCCTCTATCACTAACAAGGGAAGTATCTCAACCCTTATGAACCGATTTGCCTGAAACTTAAAATATATATAAAGGAGACGATTTTAAGGTTGGGGTGTCTCGGCTTATCGGCCATATCCGAGTTTTAAAATTTCGTTGTCCCCTTATGAAACAAAGTGGGCCTTCTGGAAAATTTCGATAACTCCTGAACTAATAGGAATATCCTCTAGGGCAAAAATATGTGTCGACTTAAAATTAATAAAGATTATTTCGTATTCATGTGGACATCGTAGGTATATGTCTTCATATAATTACCCCCCAAAATTTACACATTTTCGTGAAAAAAGTATTTAAGAAAGCCGAACTTTTGCAAGGTTATGCCACCGTTGGATAGGCATTAAAAAAACCTTTCTTCTCATATGTAAACATCATATAGTATCTTAGAAAAAAATGACTGAAAAATCCAAAAAACTTTTTTTTTCGCCATTTTTTGACCCATGTTTTGAACCCTTAAATCCCCATATGGCCGATAAGCCGAGACACCCCAACCTTAGAATTGTCCCTTTTATATACATATATTTTACGTTTCATGCAAATCGGTTCATATGGGTTGAGATACTTCCCTTGTAAGTGGAGGGTATAAAAATACATAGTTCAAATGCGTGTAACAAAAAAAATACTCGCAATAAACTAAAAAAATCTTGAAGGTTTTGTTATGGAAAATGTCAACTTTCATTTGATTTGGTTTCATCCCATTTCGATTTTGGTTGTTGCACTGTGTTATTAAAACTTAAGTTTCTCTTAGTCCAAGGATGAAATTGGTAAAAATCGCTCCATGTTTAGACATAGCTCCCATACGAACGCTCTCTTGGCTTAAATAACTGGTAAATGTATTTTGTTTTTATAAACCAACATTCAAATTTTAACGAAATCGATTTTTTACTTCTACACCATTTATAGATGTAATTCGAATAAAGTTCAATTTCTAATCGAAAATTCTACATGTAATTCAAGGATTTCTTTTGTAATTTTAAAAAAATCCATTTGTAAAACTAAGATTCCATTTGTGATTCGAAGATGCTACTTGTTATTTGTTGGGGGGTTACTGCGTATTTCGATTCGAAACGGAAAGATTTTCGAACAGAATTTTGTTTTAGCAAATAATTAAAAAGAAAATATTTTTTTCGTTACAAAATTCTTTGGAGCCTGGCAAATCTTTTTCAAATAATGTTAAAAAATAAAAACATATAATTTTGTGTAAACCAATTTATTGTTACGGCATGTTGAAAATTTCCGAAGTCGAACGATTTCTTTCGAATAAAGTTACGCGGTAACCCCCTTGAATATTTTGAATTTTAATTAATATTTTTCGAATTACAATTGATATTTTCGTATTACAATTGATATTTTCGAATTACAATTGATATTTTCGAATTACAGTTGATATTTTTCGAATTACAATTGATATTTTTCGAATTACAATTTATCTTTTTCGAATTTAAATGATATTTTTCATATTACAATTCATCTTTTTCGAATTACAAATAATCTTTTTCGAATTACAATTGATCTTTTTCGGATTACAGTTGTATCTTTTTATTTCCTCCAGTCACAGTATGGGGGGTATACTTACTTCCTCATTTCGTGTGCAACTCATCGAAATATCGGCCTAGGACCCGAAAAAGTATATGTGTTATTGATCAGTAATGGGATCTATCTAAGACATTCTATGAATGTCCGAAACGAGCAAAGTCGGACCAGGGGGAAAAAGTTCCCCCCTCAAAAACTTAACCAACTTATGAAAACAACATTTTTTTACAGGGGTTTTTTTACTTTTAATATCAGCAGAAGTTCTAAATCCTGCACTTGAAGTAGGGGAGTCAAATCTTTTTATACCCTCCACTTAGTGATAGAGGGTATATATAAGTTTGTCATTCCGTTTGTAACTCATCGAAATATCGATCTGGGACCCCATAAAGTATATATATTCATGATGCCCGATCGATTTTAAGACATTCTAGCGATGTCCGTCTGTCTGTGGAAAATGCTGTCGCGGACAAAATATTGCACAGAGATGACTGAAACTTAACATATTTATTGGAAGTTCTCCCGAGAAGTTTGGTATTGCATTTGAGCGATATCGGTTCAGCGGTTCAAAAGTTATGAACGAAAATGTAAGCACACCTCAAAAATTTCAGTACATTCAACATAACCTAAAAATACAAAATGCTTTAATTCGGCTTCTGGTTGACATATGTGAACATAATTGAACACCAAATGGTATTTAAACAAGTACGAACATATTTTTTGACATATTTTTTGGGAGGATTACACCGATAGCCAAAATAACTAATGCGTCTGTCCCTGAAGATTTTAGGCCGATTAGTATTCTTTCTGTTTTATCAAAAGTATTTGAGTGTTTGATGTCCCGTCAAATAACGGATTATCTTAGTGAGAATAATTTACTATCTCCGCTACAATCAGGGTTTCGATTGGGTCACAGCTGCTCAACTGCAGCGTTGAAGGTGCTCGATGACATTAGATCAGAGTATGACATGGGAAACCTGTCATTAATGTGCTTATTGGATTTTTCAAAAGCCTTTGATAAGGTGGATCACTCGATACTGTGTTGGAAACTAAGAAATTTGTTTGGGTTTGAACTAGCATCTGTTGGTCTTGTTAGGGATTACTTATCTGAGCGTCTTCAGAAGGTCATAGTTGATGGAAGAGAGTCTTATCTTAAAGAAGTAACTTCTGGTGTTCCGCAAGGTTCTGTACTTGGTCCTCTTTTATTTAGTATTTTTGTAAATGATGTGTTCAGTGTATGTAATTATGTTAAGATGCATGCATACGCAGATGACATTCAACTGTATATATCAAATCGGATTGGTCTTTTAGAAGATACGTGCTATAGACTAAACGAGGACTTAAGATCGATTAGCAGATGGGCTGAGGTAAATAATCTGACACTAAATCCCTGTAAATCTTTAGTTTTGCCTATCAGTAAGTATGAATATGATTTTATACATTTTCCTACAATAAGCCTGGGGAATACTTCTCTTAACTATGTTAAGAAAGCTAAATATTTAGGCTTTTATATAAACTCCTCGTTATCCTGTGGTGACCATATCAATAATGTGATTCGTAAAGTCTACCTGACATTACGTAATCTACGAATGTCGTCAAACTTTACACCGATTGAGTTAAAAAGGCGTCTTGTTGTCCAACTGATTCTTCCACTAATAACCTACTCTGCGGAGGTCTACAGTAAACTTGATTCACACTCCCTTCATAAATTGGAGGTCTCTTTTAATAACGCAACTCGCTATGTCTATGGTCTGCGCCGTTTTAGTAGTATGACTACGTGGAGAACTATGATTCTTGGCTGTGACATTGTTAATTACCTTGACATGAGAAACTTGCTATTCTTACATAGACTTATATACCAAAAAACCCCACCCTACCTTTATGAGAAAATTACCTTTGGTCAATCAACAAGAAACATGACTCTAATTGTGCCCAGACATAATTTTTTAAACACTAGTAGACTTTTTTTCATTAACGCCATAAAACTCTGGAATGATTTGCCCAACGATACTAAATTCATTTCATCAAAAAATTTGTTTAAAAATGAACTCTTTTATCATCTGACAAATACAAATAGAAATGCATAAACTTAAACTTATATTTGTTTCGATAAAAAAAAAAAAAAAAAAAAAAAAAAAAAACTATATTATAAACTATAGCTTCTTTACTTTATTTTGTCTTGACTTAATATATTGTTATTGCAATCATTTTATATTTTAATTACTGTTTTATTATTATTGCTATTTTACTGCTTTTTTTTAATTATTTATTGTACTAATTAATTATGTCAATCTTTATGTAATACCCGTTGAACTATAAAAGAATTTATTCTTATTGTTCTAATAATGAAAAAACTAAATAAATCTAAATCTAAATCTAAAAAAAAAAAAAAGAAAAAAATCGCGGATTTTTTTTCCAAAATTTTTTTTCGCGGAAATTTTTTTTCAAAATTTTTTTTTTTTTCAAAAGTAATTTCCTTTTAAATAAAGTTTTTTGCAATAATCTTTTTGAAATTGTGGAGGGTATCACTACATTCGGCAAGGCCGAATTTAACTTTTTTACTTGTTTGAATTACAATTGAACTAAATTGACATTTTTCGAATACTTTGGTGCCTTTAATTAATCTGATTTTAATTAATCAGACTATGTTTGGACTTGGTTACCCTATGAAAATTCCTTCCGATTTTCACTTGTATGCCATATGGCAACACGGTCATGCTCCATATGTATTAAAATTTGATATTTTTTAGATTAAAAAATATTCGTTTTATTTTAACAAACCCATCCCTCTCTTTAAAGAATATGTTTTTTATTTTCTCAGATTGTTAAGTTGTTATGAAAGTTGTTAATTGTTTAGAAAAAAAGAAAGTAAAAGTATTTTTTTTTTATTTAATATAAAATATGTATAGATAATTTTCTAAAAATGTATATAATTGAAAAAAAAAAAAAAACAGAAAATTTGCAAAATACAAGAGAAATGAGAGAATATTAAATTAATTAAAATATAAATGACAGTATAAAATGTTAATCATTAATATAATTGTATAAGAGAAAATAAGTTCAACCAAAGAGAGTTTTATTGTGATTAAATTGTAATATAAGAGATAATCAGAAAAAACAAGTTTAAGATCAGATGTTAAATTTTTTTAATTAAATAGAAATTTATGTTTTTAAAACTTAAATTACGTTAAATATTTTTCAAGAAGTTAAAGTGACCAAAATCTGAACTACTTACACTTCAATTATTTTTAATATAATAATGAGTCAAAGTTGATTTAGGGGTTTTTCTGGGGGAAAACCCCTTATAACCTGACAACACTGCAAGGTAGTACAAAACAAATTACGTATTTCAAGAGACTAATTGACATTCTCTTAATTTAGAAAAAAGAGAAACTTTAAATACTATATAAAATTGCAAACTTGTTTTTAGATATTTTTTTTTTTAAATAATATCTAGCACCAGTAGTTGTAGAAAAAGAAACGAATACTTAAACACATACACTAAAAAATAAATTAAAATAAAAACAAAAATTATGATCAGCTTAGGCAAGTGATACAACTCACGTACTCAAATTAATGGTAGGTTTGGTAGTATAGATCGAATACTTGTTGTTGTTTTGGTTTATATTGTTGTTTATTGTTACATTCAAAATAATATGTACACAACAATATGTGTTCGAAAAAAAAAAATAAACGACATAATTCTTCATACATACCTAACGTACGTATAGAGCAACGAAGAAACGAGAAACCACTTAAACAAAAACAACACAACTCGTTACGATTTCGGGTAGACAGACTAAATACAACAAAAAAAAAAATACACCTTTCAAATTAAAATTAAATCTGTACCTAAGTATGTGTATAGATTGACAACAAAGTTTTAGTAAAAGATTGAAAATTAAAAAAAAATTGCTAAAAATAGAAAATGAAGTTCAAATAGAAAATATAATGAATTTATAATAAATAGAAATAAAACTGTATGCAATATTTATAAATGCATTTTAAAGAAACTGTTTAATAAAAAAAAATTATTTATATTTTTTTTTCGAATAGCAATTGATCTTTTACGAATGTTTTTCGAATTACAATTGATAATTTTCGAATTACAATTGATCTTTTTCGAATTACAATTGGAATCTTCAAATTACAGATGCTCTTTTTCGAATTACAATTGATCTTTTTCGAATTACAATTGATCTTTTACGAATTGCAATCGGAATATTCGAATTACAATTGATCTTTTTCGAATTACAATTGATCTTTTACGAATTACAATTTGAATCTTCAAATTACAATTGATCTTTTACGAATTACCATTGATTGTTTTTGAAATTTAATTGATCTTTTACGAATTACATTTGATTTTTTTGGAATTGCAATTGATCTTTTACAAATTACAATTGTTTTTTCAGGAAAAACAACTTGAATCTTCGAATTACAAATGGAGTATTCGAATTACTAGTAGAATCTTCAAATTACAAATGGAATCTTCGAATTACAAATGGAATCTTTGAATTACAAATGGAATCTTCGAATTGCAAATGGAATCTTCGAATTGCAAATGGAATCTTCGAATTCCAATTGATCTTTTACGAATTACATCTGTAAATGGTGTATTATTTTGGGTAGTTACAAACATCAGCACAGAGTCATTATATACTGTACCACAAAACGGTGTAGGACCATTGACCGTATAGACTAGAGATGGGCGCGTGAGTGATTTTTGACTCACACTCACTCACGCTCACGACAGGAATTTTTGAATCACGCACACTCACTCACGAGCATATTTTTTCTACTCACACTCACTCACAATCACGTGAGTAAATTTAATACAACTCACACTCACGTGCACTCAGGCAAGCTTCACACACACTCACGTTGACTCACACTCACGAAACTCTCATTTATACAAAAAAAAAAAATTCAAAAACTTAAATTTCAAAAATCGTTCACAATTTTCAGCATAATTTTACACTTTTTTTTTGCTTTTTCGGGACGAAATCTGAAGTTAAGAAAAATTTTACAATTTTTTTGATGCTTTTTTTGGTACGAAAGGAAATATGAAGAGTAAATAAATCACGTAAACTCACGCAAAAAAATCGACTCACGCACACTCACTCACGCAAAAATCTTACTCACGCAGTTTTTTTCTCCACTCACACTCACTCACAATCACGTGAGTAAAATTGAATTCGGTCACACTCACGCGTGAATCACGCTCTAATCTGCTCATGTGCCCATCTCTAGCATAGACCAAGGATCCCAAACTTCAAACTTTAATTTATGGCAACTGGCGCCCGGATTGAGTAAATATTAATGTGCTACGAGGGTCGAAACGGAAATTGAAAAATTTAAAGACCACTTCTAGATTTTTTTTTTAAATATTTTAAAGTCGATTTTTTTTTTCCAGTTCAAACATAAAATTTTTTTAACCTAAGAAAATGTTAAATTATTTTCATATCTCATTACTAGGGATGAGATTTTCATGCACTAAAAAATTGAAAATATGCGCTAAAAAATTCAAAATATGCACCATAAACCTAAAAATATGCACTAAAAAGTAAAATTTGTGCAATAAAAATCTTGTTTTCGTAGGTAAAACTTCTTAAAAAGCAAAAAATAACGACGTGTTTAAATTGTAACATTTAAAACTATATAAGCAAGAATTTTTAGAAATGAAGACAATCTATAAAAACAAATTAAAAAGAAAAAAATATATGTATATTTTTTTTTTAAGTTTTTGAAACAAATAAATTTTAATTTGTGTTTTTGCTAATTTATGCCAAAATATGCACTTAAAAGTTGGAAATATGCATTTAAACCAAAATATGCAAAAATATGAATTTTTACCAAAATATGCAAAAACAAATCGATGCCATTTTAATGCAAATTTTTTGATACGGAAAGAAAATTGGTCAAAATTGTTTTTAGACTATCGACAAAAAACATGCATTTGCATGGAAATCACATTCCTACTCATTACTATACACTTGAGTGTACTAAAATTAATAAACAATAAAATATTTTCTTTGTTTACAAAAAAAAAACAAAATGGTGTTCAAAAGAATTGGAGGTCAAAAAATGCGGATTTCTTCTACTTTTCATTTTTGTTTGAGTCGTTGGATTTTTTTATGTTTTGGAAAACTATTGCACTATTTTTTAAATTTTTAATATTTGAGCTTGGAAAAAATTGACTCAATCTAAAAAATACTCAATCTGGATGTCATTAAGCTTAAATTAAAGCTTGATAATTACCTACACTGCCCTTTTTACAAAAATACTTGTTTGATAATAATTTATTTTAAAATTTGTTGTTAACGAATTACATCTACTATATAGCCGCACGTAGACTTTTAGCGGCCACTGTACTTGTAATCGTGAGCAAATTAAGCCAGACTTAATTAAACCTCAAAGAAGGAACAAAAGATATTGACCGATTCCAAAAAGATTTTGCAGGTATGTTTCTGGTATGCGTGGGCCAGTTTTCCCGGGTAGCCGTTTCCGATCAGAGAAAAAAAATTAAAAACGGTCCATCCTATTAAACACTCTTCACTTTGTTTTAGTTCAAATAATTTTTTTAAGTACCAATTGATCTCTTGCCAATAACATGCAAAAACTGCTGTAAAAATGATAGCGTCTTATTGACAACATTGGTATTTTGCAAGTGTCAAATATTTTAGATACTCTTCTGCTACTGTGGTGAATTTCTAATGATAATGTAGCTTGCAAATTGTGTTTTTCTTAAAAACAAATAATTTTTAGACTTTCATATTTAATTTTTTAAAGAGAAAATTATTTTCAAAATAAAATCAAAAAATCTACTCAATAAAAGACTTGAGATTAATATAAGTTTCTGTGCTCTAAAACTCTTTATAATTTTTATTTTTCACATACAAAGACATTGTTTTTTTTTATTGTTGATAAATATGTATAGCAGTTCGTTAAATAAAATATATAAATGTATATAATACAAAAAAAAACCACTACTATTATAAGTAAAGCAACAAAAACAATAAGAAACACGAAAAATCAACCAACCAACCAATATCCATGCCTACCTTAACCCAATTCATTTATTGAAATTATTATTTAACAAAAAGAAATTTTTTTTCTATAATTCGTTTTAACAATTAACAAAATATTTGCCAACAAAACAACGCGTCATTATTTTTAATCAGTCAAGTAAATAAAAATTGAAAGAAAAGTGATAAAAATGTAACCAAAAAGAAAAATAAAAATGAATTAACAATTTCAATTAAGAAAAGAAAATGTGTGATAATAAATTAAATTTATAAAATTTTTATATAATTTTATAAAAACGAAGTGTTATTTTATTAATTATAATCATAGGTAAATAAAAAATATTTTTTTTTATCAAAAATCGAGAGATAAATTGAAAGATTTTGTTTAAAATTTCATTATATAATCAGAGCTTTTAAAGAATTAATTCCAAAATCTAAATTAAAAGTTAATTTAATAGATATCCGTTTCCTAAACACGTTTTATAAATGTTCGGTAGCATTTTTTACACGTGTAGTCAATTGAAGTTAACAAAAAAAAAGTTAAAAACTGCTTGGCGGATTTAAAGTTTCTTTTGTTTGAAAGCTTAAAAAGCTTATGAAAATCATCTAGTTAAATTAACCGTTTTAGACTGGATTACTCAATGCTCCGTTATAAAATAACTCGCCGTTAAATTTACCTTTTTCATACAAATTTTGACATAAGGCTCCGTTAAATCGGCAGTTAGCAGCTAACTTTTCACTGAGTAATCCGCCCTTAATCGCCAAAACGTGAATTTAAAATTTGTCGTCATGCCATTTTTTAAAAATTATTTGATATCTCCAAATTGCACGTATAAAAACAAAAAATAAGTCCACATAATTCGATAGCCAAGATTTCAAGTTTTAATTACCGACAACTTGCGCTGTACATAAAAAAATCTTTAAATAAAAAATTTGAAACTTTTAGGCAGTTCAATGACACCATTTTCAATTTATAACAAAAATAAAAAAGTTTCATCTTTGGCCCTTAATTCTGGAATACGTTTTCACCATTCACCTAATTTTAATGCTTTTGATATGCTTTTGAGTTTTTTAAGATTTTAAAAATTTGTTCTTGTAATTAAAAGATATTAACTAGATCTTCAATTGTTACAAGAAAAAAATTTTAAAATCTTAAAATTCGAAAGAATATCAAATTTTTAAAAATTGGTTGAATCGTGAAGTCGTATTCGAGAATCGAGCACAATATATTGGTTGAATTAAAATATACAAAGCAAATTGTTGGCGAAAATTAAGTCTTACGATCTTGGCTACCAACCTATGGTTAGTTTAGACTCTTAAGGTCCGTTGTGAAACCATGGGACTGTAACAGGTTTCCTTCTTGTCCCTGCCGTTAATCCAATTGGAGCTGCGAGAAGAAGGCCAAATCTGTCGTGTAGTCTCACACGTCCATCCATGTGCCCATCTCTGATTAGTCTCTGTCGCGAAACAAAGCCGTAGATTTTGCTTGTAAGTTTCTAGAGGCAAACCAACACACTCCAATTCTGTTACAACCTATAAGGTAGTTCCCAGTTGCAAGCTCATCGGCTTTGCAATTCCCTGGAATGTTTTTGTGTCCTGGGACCCATATGAGTCATATGACAAACTGCTCGGACATCTCATTTAAAAACGTGCGGCAATAAGGGCAGATCTTTTTTTTCGAAACATTGACTCCAGAGACTTAACCGTGGTTTGACTGTCAGAATAGATGTTGACTGCGGCTGTAGACAAGACATTGAAACTCAACCACTTCCCTTACTGCCAGCATCTGTCTGGTATAAACTGCAATGATCTGGTAATCGTCGAGCCAGGCTCAATCCAAGCTCTTCCGAATAGACTCATTCCTGTTGCTTCTATCCATCTGTGTAAAATTGTATGGAGGCTCCACTAACCGGAATGCCCCTCATCCAAGACTTCCTGGATGATATAGTGGTAAAGTAGCGCTCATAAAGGCTCATAGAGAGAGCACAGTCCACATTTTGTGGTATTGTTAATTTTAATAATTTAGCTACGGCCACCGGTCGAATTGCCGATGTAGCAACATACTTTCTACCCAATATGTCCAATGGTATCATGTGAAGAAGGATTTCTAATGTAGTCGTAGGTGTAGTACGAAGAGCCCCAGTGATGCACATCGACGCCATTCTTTGTACCTTCGTGTTAAAGACACAGTTCACGTTTTTCTCTAAAGCAGGCCACCAAACAATGATTACATACAGCAGAATTGGACGCCCCACTGCTGATTAAATTCGTTTTCCAATGGCCCTTCAACTTCCTATCTAAAAATACTCCAAGATACTTTGCTTCATCTGAGAAGACGATTTCAGTGCCGTCCAGAGAAATTGGATTAAAAGCAGTAATCTTAGTTTTCCTAGTAAACAAGACAATCTTTGTTTTACTTGGTTTAACTCCCAGACCACAGTCTCTTGCCTATTTAAACAGATCTTTCATTAAACCCTGAAGAATGTCCTTTAATGTTAGCAAGTGCTTTTCCTTTACCACTATCGTGACATCGTCAGCATATGCGACAACATGACAACCACGTGCTTCTAGAGAGCTTAGCATTGGCAAAAGAACACCTCCCGGTGGTGCGCCCCTATTGAAAAGTCAAGATATGATAGGCGCTCCCAATTCAGACGTTGTACGTCTATTGGCAAGTAGGTTTTCCACACTTTTTTAACTTTGAAGCCTCGCCCATGGGACGTGACCGTTTCAATAAATCGGTACCACTCGACTTATCTTTGATCCCTCTGTAAACTCATAAAGTTTTATCAAGTTATGAGTCAGACCCGTAATTTCTATACCTTCTCACCTTTCTTTTCCCAATTGTAATTAACATTTTTTATATTTAAATTGATCTTTTCCAATTTCAATTAATGTTTTCCCTATTTCAATTGGCATTTTATTCATTTTTTTGCTAACAAAAAAAATTTACATCCCTTTAGATTAATAAAGAAATATTTTAAAATAGCGTAGCAATTAAATTCAATTCAGCCTTAAATTAAAAACCCGAATTAGGTTTCTCTAACTACAGAATTAATTCTTGAAAGCTTGTGGTACATATAATATAAAAGTATTTTGAATAAGTAAAAAAAAACTAAACAAAATCAATTTCATAATTTACAGCTCCTCTGCCTTTGAAAATACTCTTAATGAGAGAAACATCTAAAGAGAGCAAACTCACTCTTTCCACTCACCACCAACAAAGAACACTCGTAAAGAGAGAAGAGTGAAAAAAAAGTTTGCTCAGCATTCAACTTCTGCCTTAAAAAAAAAGCACACAAACATAGAAAGAGTTTATATTGTTTTAATAGAAAGGAGAAAACAGACAAGAACACGTCCTCTAAGAGCTTGCCAAACGTCAGAAAAAAAAACATTCTCCCGTCTAAAGTCAAAAACATCCATTAGCAAACAAACGAATGCTTCCATGCTTAAAATTCGTAAAAAGTTAAGTTGAAGCCGTTAAAAAAAACAACTTCCTAAAAGATATTAAAAATAAAAAAAAACATTGTGTCAAACACATATTTTTTTTAACTCACACTCAAAACTACACTCAACTTAAAACTACAACAAGAAAAGACGAATTCTATATTTATTAGAAGATCACCTAAAGAAAACTTCCAAAAAAGAAAAAAAACTACAAATTTTCAAATATTTTTTAACGAAATCTTCCCCTTTAATTTGCTAAAAACTATATATTTTGGATTTTTAATAATTTAATTTAAAAAAAAACCTTAACCCACATAAAAATTGTTTCTAACTCCTTTGAAGAAGCGTTTTTTAAGAAGGAGAAAATAAATACACCTTAATAAAAATTCAATTAACGTCCTCCTTGCTGTTACGCTGAGGCGTTATGACAAATTCGATTGCGTCCGCAAAATGCCCGTCTGTCCTAACGTCCGGCAAATATGGTATGTCACAGCATCGCAGCATTAGCGATGATTCCAAAGAGTATATTTTTGTTAAACTTACTGATTCGGCCCTGCGGGCAATTGAAGATCATCAACGAAATGCTCAAGCCAAACGCTTGCAAAAAGGTCAATGTGTCAAAATTCAATTTATTGGTAATGCTGGTGTTATACACTTTCCCTCGGCCGAGGGAGGTTCGACAACAGATGGACGCAAGTTTGGTTTTGCCATTGATGATGTTGAAGGCCATTTGGAATGCATGCAACAGTCTGGAGCAGACCTGGATGTATTGGGAGCCCTTAATTATCGTATACGCATACATGCCAATGACGATGTTTACGATACGACAAGAACAAAAATGGCCATTGCCGAGGAAACGGAGAAGAGTAAATGTATACGAGAGATTAAACCGAATCAAACTGACATAGGACGCAAGGTGAAAAGGCCCGTTTCTGCAGCCTCAATACAAGCTTATACGAATGGTGGATCTTCGACGACGACGACGGCGTCGTTAAGCGGTGGTACAGGAGGCGCCATTATGGGTGGTGGAAGTAGCAGCATTAGTAGCAGTAGTAGCATTAATGGCAGCAGTAGTTATTTAAGTAACAGCAGCAGCATCAGTAGTAATAGTAATAGTCGTAATAAATTATCAGCAACCACGCTCAATCAGCACTCACCTCCGGGAGGAGGTTCTTCACGTTTGTTAGCTGCAGCATCCTTACGTGCCTCTCCCAATCCTTCATTAATGGGTGGTAGTGGAACAATAGGAAATACCACCACCAGCAGCAGCAATAGTAATAATCGTTATGGCAGTCCTTCAAATCTCTCCTCTTCCAGTTTACCTTCGCTATTGACATCCGCTTCATCGTTATCCTCCAGTTATCAACCAGCTTCTAGTGGCAATTCTCCACCATTAACGCAAAACCAGAAAAAACCCATGGCACGAAATAGTGGTGGTGGTAGCTCAACTATGCTCGGCGGCTCTAAAGCCACTTTGGGCAACAATAAATCGAATGGCAATAGTAAAAATCAAGATGTATCTCGGCGTAAAATACGTGAACGCCTAATACACCTGTTGGCTCTGAAACCCTTCAAAAAACCCGAACTCTATTCGAGATTACAAAATGAGGGTTTAACGCAACGAGAACGACCGCTTATCGGTACCATACTCAAAGACATATCGACATTGTCGCGTGACAATACATATAACTTGAGACGTAGCATGTGGAATGATGTCGATGAAAATTGGCCGTTTTTTTCTGAGCAGGAGATTCAACAATTGAAACGGCGTAAGCCTCAGAATCTAACACCGCCTATGAGCTCAGATGCGGGCAGTTCCACATCGGGTCAGAGCCCAACATCATCAACGCACACGGGGAGTCCGCCACCGTTGGTAGGTGGCAGTAGTTTGGCCGCCATGATGAGCGGTGGTGTGGCTGGAGGTGTAAAACGTGCTAGTCTAGAGCCAGAGGCATATGATGCGGCCTTAGCATTGAGTATGCAATCGAAAAAACAACGCATAAGCCATTACAAAAAGGACGGAAGTAGTAGTGTTGGTGGTGGAATGACTACTGCCATGATGAATGTGAACAGTAATATGGGCGCTGGCGCAAGAATGCAGATGGGAGGAAGTAGTAACCCGTCGGCATCATACGGCGGTGGTGGTTCTTCATATAATCAAAATCATCGTTCATCAGCGGCGGCTTATTCTCCGCACAATAATTATAATAATGCAGGCGGTTGTAGCAATAATGGCAACGATGAGAATTCTGGAAATTCTGATTTAACATTTAATGTGCTCAATAATATGGACGATTTTATACAACATACAGCCGCAGGAGGAGCTGATCAAAATTTTGTTGCACATCGTGGTAAAACTGCAAGTAGCAATAAGATGTCATCGTCCTCCAGCAGCAACAGTAACAATGGTATAACAACGTCATCATCATCATCTTCTTTATCAACGAAAGAAAAACGTAACTCTGGTGGCAGTAGTTCTAGTGGCTACGGCAGTAATCGTGAATCTTCGTCATCGTCTTCAGCAGCCATGCGTCGAAACAATTCTCCAACGCCATATGCAAATAATTTTGTGCCTGAAACCAAAATTTCGTCAAACTCTAGCAGCAGTAGCACTAGGTATCCTTCACAGCAACCACAGAGGCAACAACAACCGTCGTCATCATCATTGTCTTTATCGCCTAGCTATAATAACAATCATCTTCCTACTCATAAATCAAATAGCAGCAGCAATAGTGTCATACCAAACTTAAATGAAGACTATAATACAACAACCCCTAATACGACAACGTCGTCCTCTTCAGCTTCTAGCCGTTCAAGGCATCATTCATCTTCATCAAATGGTCGCGGTGGTGGTGAAACAACAAGTAAACATTCAAGGTCTTCAACACCAACCCAAAAGCATTCTAGCAAACATGCAATCAAAAATTCAGCTGCTGTACCACAACAACAACAACAGCAGCAACAACAACATCATACAACGCAATCACAACAGCAACTTCCTTTATATGCTAATGCTAGAACACCTCCCCAAACTGCCTCGCATTCATCTCAACAACACCAACCACAGCAGGAACACTCTTCGCCCACACAACAAATTGCCGCAGCTGCCTCGACATTTTCGTTAACCAACCACTCCACTTCAACGGGAGATGCACCTCGCTATGATTTTAGCAGTTATACGCCCATAACAAGTATCGAACAGAGGCGCCAATACAAGACTGAATTTGAGAGTGATTACGATGAGTATCGTAAACTTTTGCAACAAATCGAAAGTGTTGGTCATAGATTTCGTCAATTGGCTGATCGTTTAAATCAAGTACAACAGGGTTGTACCGACTACTATATTATTAAGGATCAGATTGTTTCCGAATATAATCGCATACGCCAAGAGGAGGCCATCAATCGTGATAAACAGAGATTTGATTATTTGCATGAGAAATTGGCTCACATAAAACAATTGGTAATGGACTATGATAAGAAATTAACCAGTGGATTGGCTGTAACGACGCCAACAACGGCAGTTCCGCCAACTCACATACCACAGCAGCAGCAGCAACAGCAATTACATCAGCAGCAGCAAATGACCATAACCAATAACTCAGCTCATTTATCACCAATGATACAAAGTAGTGGTGAAAGTAATCATTCTCCTCCTTTAGTGGTAATGAATTCTTCCACGTCTGCTTCCCATACAACTAAGAAGAGTTCAAAACATCAAAAACATCAGCAGCAGCTGCAGCATCAACAACAGCTACAGCAACAAGAACACTATCAGCAACATCATGAACCTGAAACGATACAAATGGATGAGACCTCGTCTTCATTACTACATCCCTTTAATGAAAGCAATTTACATCGGCAGCAATTGCAGCAACAACAACAACAACTCACACCTGCATCTTCTTTACATTCTGTATCAAACCGACAGCAACAACAAGAACAACAACAATCACAAAATCATAATAATGATTCAGATTCTGATAGTGATTCATCCTCATCATCTTCATCAAATGATGATAATTCAGATGATAATTCTGATGTTTCAGACGATGATGATGATGATAACTCCGATGATGATTCTAATGATGACGATGATAACCAATGATCAAGACCATAGCAATGCCCCCTTGTTACTGATGATGACGATGATGACCACAAAACAAACACTATTATTATTGTTCTTCAACACTACTACTACTTCTTTGGTTTATATGTGTAAAATATATATATAAATATATATATATTTTTTTTAATTATTAAATAATAAATAATGCAAAACAACAAAAAATCGAAATATATAAACTATTTCTGAAATTTTGAAATTAACCCAAACAAATTAGTACTAAAAGTTAGATAAAGATTGGAGATTTTAGAAATTCATAAAAAAATGCTTTAAAAAAACTATGGTGATTTAACATTTGAAATGTAAAATATATCTGAAAATTTTAGACGAAAAAAGTGAAAATATTCTGAAATTTAAAACAAAAAACAATTATCTAGGATATTTATTGTATACATGTAATTTAAAATTATCAGTTGTATTTAAGAAATTTTCAACTATATTTCAATTTTTTTTTTTCGACAATATCAAATATATATCAATTTGTATTTAAGATTTGATAATTTCTGAAATTTAATTTGCAATTTCTAAAGTAAATTATTGATAATATTTAAAATAAAATGTTGATAATTTCTTAAAAACCCATTTCTTCTACTAATGGCAATCCCAAAACTAGCTTTTAGGGGTTGGTGTCATTCTTGCTAACCTAAATACAAATGAAAATTTCTTGAAAACAACTGAAGGGCTTATTGTAAAAACTTTATAAGCAATATTTTATTTTTTCGTAATTAAAAGTTTTGAAATAATGTGAAATTTACTAAAAATTTAGATTTTTCCTACGTTTAAAGATATTTAAAAAATCCCTTGACCTTTTAAAGAAGCATGAGACGAACTTTCGTTTGAACTAAGTTTAATCAAATTATTTAAACCTATCAGATTTTTTAAGAAATTTAAAAAAGTTTCACAAAAAATTTCAAAAAAAATTATAATTTTTTAAAAAACAAAAAATAGTTTACAAAAAAAATATAGGGATTTTTAAAGCAAATGTTATCAAAAAACAAGTATTGAATTTTAGTCTTTGATAAAAAAAGTCTTGCAGATTTTTTTGCACTTGTTTAAATACCATGTTGTATCAATTTCCGTTCGCATGTATTAGCCTGCAGACAAATTAAAGCATTTTGTATTTTAAGGTTATGTGGAATGTTCCAAAATGTTCTGTACATTTCCATCGATATCGCTCAAATGCAACAGCAAACTTCTCGTAGCAACAAGTTAATATTGCATAGATACGTCATCGCTGTGAAAACTTAAAAAATATGAATTTTTGAAAAAATTTAATTTTGGCATGAACATGAATAGTAGTATTTTTTAAATTGGTTAAATGGTTTTTAAGATATAGTCATTTCAAATTTTCTAAAAATTGTCTATTTCTCGAAAACTGTTAGACCACCGACTTTTGTTCAGCCTTCAAAATTAAAAAACAATGAATCAAAAAAGTTATATATTTTTTTTTACAAATTTTTCAAAAATTACAAAATTAAATCGATTTTTACAAAATTAGAATTCGATCATGCTTTATAAAAAATTTTAGGTTTATTTTACAAAATTTCTAGAACGTAGGAAAATTACCAAAATTTTCAGAAAATTTCATATTGCAATATCTCGAAAACGGATTTCAATTTATTTGTGGTCAGCGTCTCAATAAAGTTTTTATAAATATAATAAATTGAACATCAGACTTCAAAGTCTTATGTGTGCTAATGTAAAGATTTAGCATCCAATTCTAACCTTTTGTGTTGCAAGATATACAGTACCGGACAAAAGTATTCACACAGAGTTATAGTAGTAGATGCAATTTGTTAAAGACAAATTTAAAAATGCCAAACCTTTTAATCAGACGAGTATTTTTTTAACAGTGTTTTGTAGGTCATTTATCAAGCTATAATTTAAGCTTTATAGCATCCAGATTAAGAACTGGCAAATAAAATTATTTATCGACATTTTTTATAATTTTTTTTTTTAAATTAAAAATTCGATTTTAAAAAAGTCCAAATATTCATATTCAGTTATGACTAATTTTTGTCACGTCCCAAACAAAAATGTAAAATTTTTTAAATACACTAGGAGAAATTCGCATTCTCGACCTTCTGAACGCTAAAAAGCTTAAATTAAAGCTTAATAAATTACCAACAAAACACTGTTAAAAAAAATATATACTCGTTTGTCTTTAACAAACTGCATCTTCTTTAGCTCCATGTGAATACTTTTTTCCGGCACTGTATATATATTTTTTTTTAATTTTTTAATGAAAAAATAATTTTTCAAAATTCAAAACTCTGATCGACGGGCGCCATTAGTAAATGCTATACAATTGGCCTTAAATTTGTACTACATAAGTTTTAGGCCTAGATGCATAAAAATTTCTTTGATTTTTTAAAATTGATTTTCATAATATATATGACTATTGCTATCTAAATTTTAAACTTATTAAATGTCAGGGTTATTTTCTTTCCTCTTTAAAGACTACATGTTTTTTCGAACAAAATTTAAAAAACTTTGCCCAAAAATTTTTTTATCGTCTATATTTAATAGTATACTTACACTTGGCGCCTGCAGTCGCATTGTCCTTTAGACACTTTCCAATCCATTTGTATGAAAATACCATGCACCCTGGACAGTTCATTCAGGCAGTCTTTAATTACCTACATAAAGAGCTTAATTGTATGTTAAATAAATACATTATTTATCATTCTGCTCATTTTAGAAATAGTTTATATATTTCCAAAAAAAATATATAAATAAAATATAAAAAAAAAACCTTAAGAAAAAATTTAAACTAAATATATAAAAAACAAAAAAATATGTTGAAATTATTTGTAAACATAAGTAAAACTATACACATTATTTGCAAGCAAAAAAATCCTCAAAAAAAAATATAAGAAAATAAAGAATTTTTTTTATATACTACATAATAAATAAACTTATATATAATTATTAAATAATAAAAAAACGCTCCCCAAAAAAAAAAACACTAAAGTGTAAAACGCAAAAATTTTGTAACAACATAACATCTTTTTTTAATAATTGTGTAATAATTAGCCATGTAAGACTTTTATTATTTTTTTCTAAGTTTAAATTATCTGTTTTTTCTGTTTTCAAATAAAAAAAAAAATCTTAAACTAAAAGCAGTTTTACTGTTTTTCATTAAAATGAGAATTGAAAAAAAAATTCCTTGAACTATCAACAAAAGAAACAAAATTTTAATTTTAAAAGAAATGTTATCCTTTAAACGGCTTTTTATAGGATTTTTTTTATATAATGAAAACTAAATTTGAATTAGTTTTCAAAGTTATTGAAAGTTAATTTAAAACTTAAGTTTGTTTTCAGTTATTCCGAAATGGAAATTATGAATATAAAATTATATGTATGTAAATAAATTTTGTAAATTAAAATATAGACTGGATTTTTTTTTTTTAATAAAACCACAGTTTTTGTATCATAAACGTTTCAGATAAAAGAAAATTTTAAACGTATTTTATTAACGTACGAAAAACAATACAGGCGAATTCGTTGTTCCGTAACTTGGGTTAAGATGATTAATATAAAACCCCAGCTAGACATTTTTAAATTATTTTATATAAATTTTTTTCTTAGTGAATTAACTCCTTTTGAATTAAATCTTTTTGAATTAATTCCTTGGGAATTAATACTTTGTGAATTAATTTCTTGTGAATTATCTTTGTGAATTAATTCCTTGTGAATTAATTTCTTGTGAATTAATTCCATGTGAATTAATACCTTGTAAATTAATTCCTTGTGAATTAATTCCTTGGGAATTAATACCTTGTTAAATAATTTCTTGTAAATTAATTCCTTGTGAATTAATTCCTTGTGAATTAATTCCTTGTGAATTAATACCTTGTGAATTAATTCCTTGTGAAATAATTCCTTAAGAATTAATTCCTTGTGAATTTATTTCTTGTGAAATAATTCCTTAAGAATTAATTCCTTGTGAATTTATTTCTTGTGAATTAATACCTTGTGAATTTATTTCTTGTGAATTACATAATACCTTGTGAATTAATTCCTTGTGAATTAATTCCTTGTGAATTAATTCCTTGTGAATTAATTCCTTGTGAATTAATTCCTTGTGAATTAATTCCTTGTGAATTAATTCCTTGTGAATTAATTCCTTGTGAATTAATTCCTTGTGAATTAATTCCTTGTGAATTAATTCCTTGTGATTTAATTCCTTGTGAATTAATTCCTTGTGAATTAATTCCTTGTGAATTAATTCCTTATGAATAAATTCCTTGTAAATTATTTCCTTGTTAATTAATTCCTTGTAAATTATTTCCTTGTGAATTAATTCCTTGTGAATTAATTCCTTGGGAATTAAT
This sequence comes from Pegoplata infirma, assembly GCA_963921195.1. Lineage (NCBI taxonomy): Eukaryota > Metazoa > Arthropoda > Insecta > Diptera > Anthomyiidae > Pegoplata > Pegoplata infirma. The sequence goes on from OY992539.1 coordinate 195,660,609, forward strand.
ACCTTGTTAATTAATTCCGTGTGAATTAATTCCTTGTGAAATAATTCTTTAAGAATTAATTACTTGTGAATTAATTACTTGTGAATTAATTCCTTGCGAATTAATTCCTTGTGAGTTAATTCCTTGTGAACTAATTCCTTGTGAATTAATACCTTGTGAATTAATTCCTTGTAAATAAATTCCTTGTGAAATAATTCCTTGTGAATTAATTCCTTGTGAATTAATTCCTTGTGAATTAATTTCTTGTGAATTAATTCCTTGTGAATTAATTCCTTGTGAATTAATTCCTTGTGAATTAATTCCTTGTGAATTAATTCCTTGTGAATTAATTCCTTGTGAATTAATTCCTTGTGAATTAATTCCTTGTGAATTAATTCCTTGTGAATTAATTCCTTGTGAATTAATTCCTTGTGAATTAATTCCTTGTGAATTAATTCCTTGTGAATTTATTCCTTGTGAATTAATTCCTTGTGAATCAATTCTTTGTGAATTTATTAATTGTGAATTAATTCCTTGTGAATTAATACCTTGTGAATTAATTCCTTGTAAATTAATTCCTTGTGAAATAATTCCTTAAGAATTAATTCCTTGTGAATTAATTCCTTGTGAGTTAATTCCTTGTGAATTAATTCCTTGTGAATTAATTCCTTAAGAATTAATTCCTTGTGAAATAATTCCTTAAGAATTAATTCCTTGTGAATTAATTCCTTGTGAATTAATTCCTTGTGAATTAATTCCTTGTGAATTAATTCCTTGTGAATTAATTCCTTGTGAATAGTGTTTATAAACCGGTTAACCGGTTAACCGAAAAACCGGTTTTTTTCCTAAAATTTCGGTTTTTTTGCAAACCGGTTAACCGGAATTGAAGAGGTGCACCGAAAACCGGTTTTTTTCTGTCGGTTAACCGGTTTTTTAAATACCTTCAAAACGGAATATTTTAGCAAATATTAAGTGTTTACACTTATTTTTTTATGATATTTTCAAAATTTCGTTGAAAACACATTAAAAATCCGCGAGAAAGAACGTCTAAAATGTTTTTTGTCTTCAAGAAATAATTTTCTAAATAGGAATTTTTTCCGAAACTGATAAAAATTTGAAATACTCGCCGTTGTCAGCGTTTTTTTTTTGAACATTTCATGAAAAACTTAATAAGTGACTGTTAAAATCCCTGTTAATGGCGAAAATGTCAATAAAAGAAAACAAAAATAAAATTCGGAACTGTAATTTACTTATAACGAATAAATGTATTTTTCTAAATAAAACCAATACAAATTAAATTGAAGTTCTAGTGAATATGGTCAATTAAAGTACATTATTTAAATATCGCTTTTTTATAGCGTTATAGTTGCAAACCTTGCTGAAAGAATCAAATATGTTACCTTAAGCTATATTCACTTTATTATTTAATAAAAATCAGCTATTTTCAATTATTTTTTGTTTTTTTTCAGTTAATGAAAAAAAAACCGGTTAACCGGTTTTTTTATTCCGGTTTAACCGAGAAAACCGGTTAACCGAAAAAGCTGATTTTCGGTTAACCGAGAAACCGGTTTTCCAAAATGTCGGTTTTTTATAAACACTACTTGTGAATTAATTCCTTGTGAATTAATTCCTTGTGAATTAATTCCTTTTGAATTAATTCCTTGTAAATTAAATCCTTGTGAATTAATTCCTTGTGAATTAATTCCTTGTGAATTAATTCCTTGTGAATTAATTCCTTGTGAAATAATTCCTTGTGAATTAATTCCATGCGAATTAATTCCTTAATTAAAGAATTTAATAAATAATTAATAGAGCGTAGCAAATATGTATGGAAAAAATTTTTTTTATTTCGTCTGTAGGGGTTCCTTTATTTACTTGAAAATCAGAAAGTTCCGAATAAAGAGAAAAAAAAGGTTTTCCATTTTTTTTGTTGAAAATTTTAGAAGTTTTCACGATCTCGGTCTTTTTAGTGTAATAATTAGCAAAATTGTTGAGCGTCAATAAAATTTTAAATAATTTGCCAACTTGAGTTAGGTTTTTTTTTTTTTTTAATTCTTTAATGATGAATCGTCCCTACTATGTATAGCCGTAGTACCGGTAATCTCGGTTCTCGGTACTACCGAGAAGGTACCGGTTTCCCGGTTCTTGAATCGTTCCCGGGAATACCGGTATTCGGTTATGTACATTAGACTGGGTCGGTCATAAAGGAGAAAAAAAAGTTCCCATTCTTCGCGCTTAATTTTAAAGCTTATCTCGAAAAACTTCCACGGCCAAAATATTTGATTTTTAGGTCGCGATTATTACCACCGAAATCGTCATTTGTTCATAACTTTGTCATTTGATGTCCGATTTTTGTAAAAAAAAAATTAGTTAAAAAGTCCTCAGCAAGTACTAAAATTGACGCACATCTGGTTTTAACCTCAGAGGTCATCTTCTTGTTATATGATTGTTAGTTTCTCATCTTTTGTACCCATTTAAATGATTTTAATTTTTCCATTAAATTATAACACAATAAAATTCATGAAATTCTTCCCTCGGAAATATCCATACATGTTAATTAACAAAAAAGTTGCATTCGATTTAAGATTTTTATCGATTTAGGCCGTACCAAATAGCGACCTAAAAATCTAATATTTTGGCTGTGGAACGTTTTCGAGGTAAGCTTTAAAGTTAAGAGCGAAAAATAGAAACTTTTTTTTTGAACTGGTCTAATGTACATTATGTAAATTTTTGTACAATTGAAATTATTTCTTTGTTTTTACAAACAAAAAAGTACAAAATTTGTTAAAAACACCATTTCCATTTAATGACGAGTTTAAAAAAAAATTACATTGATAAATAATTTTACTAAGTCCCTACATCATTTTTTATATTCTGTTTTAAATCAACAAAAATTATTTATTATTCGACCTTTAAATTCTGTTTTGAGAAAAAATATTCTAGCTCAAGGTCATATTGCTTAACTGGTCATTATCAATCGGAATTATTAGTAAAGAATTATAACCTTGAGACAGCATAATCTTTCTTAAAACATTTTTTATATTTTTAGCAATTGTTTAAAAATCGTTTGTCATAAAAAATTATACAATAATTCAAAAAACTTATCAAAAATAAAAATTTTCTACAAACAAAAAAAAAAAAATCAGATTATTGAAAAAATATTTTAGGTTTTATGTTTGGAACTTTCAAGTAAAAAAGGCAACTGATCCGACATCGGCTCTTAGCGAAATAAAAAAAGAAACATGTTTCGCCCTAATAATTAATCATATATAAATTTAAATGCAAATAATTTAATTAAACATAAATTAATTTTGTGACTAAAAAATAAAGTCGGTATGAAACTTCTTTCTGAAACGCGTTATTTTCAAAAAACTATTAAAATTGCTTTAAAATACTAAAATTTTAAATATTTTCAAAAAAAAAAATTCAAAAGAAAATTTTTTTGCTTTTTAAATAAAAAATCCAGCTTTAAAGTGTACAAACACAAATATGGGGTTTTAACCCCATAAAGTAATTTCTTTAGTTCTTATGCATTTGTTTGTAACTTAAATTGGAATCACTAACAAACAAGAAAAGTGTTCGATTTTGAAAGCTTACATAGCACAAATTTATATTATGCTCTTCTTCATTACCTAATTTCTTTTGTTTATAAAAAGCTAAAAGTAAATTTGAAAACAAAAGAAAGTGATGCCAATAAAAAGTAACAACAAAAAAAGTATGACCACCAAACAGCGGTCTTTTGCATGAGAGAATCTTTTTTGCAATTTCAGAATTTAACAACGGCTCCGATAATTGAATTTTTCGGTCCAATTTAATAACATGATTCGTTTTAAACACTATCATATATTTTCATACAATATTTTCATAAATACATATATTTAAATAAAAGCTGTTTATTATTTTCTTTTTTATAATCATCTCTCCCTCTGTTAAAGAGTTATTCCTGGTATTTAATTTTTTATTATTTTTTTTTTTTAAACATGTTACAATATTTTTTTTTCATATTTTGAATTTTTAAGCATTTGTTGCATAGTGTTTTAATAGCTTATTATTACATTTATACATATATAATTTTTATTTTATTGCTCTTATTTTTTCAATTATAATTTTTTTTTTTCTCGTTTTATTATAAATATAATTATTATAAATAAAACCATATTAAATTTATAAAGTTGTTAAAAAGAAAACAAAAAAATCATAATAAAAAAATCAACACTTGTGCAATTCTTAAGAAATTGAGAAGAAAAAATTACAAAAAAAGATTTATTGCGTTTTATTAATTTATTTTTTATTATTTTTTTAAAAGTTCAAATCAACCTATATCTTAGAGAAGAAGAAAAAAGGCTAAATATAAAAAGGGGTTTGAAAGGGAAAAAGCAATTTAGGAATTTTAAAGTTCCCTATCATCAGAAATCCTTACACAATTAGGTAATACACTCAAAATAATAACTCTGTTAAATTACAGAAAAACTCTGCTAATTTAACAGAGTACACCATACTTTTCCAGCTAACAACATTTCTTGGTAATTTTACTAAAAAACTCTGTAAAATGATTTTGACAGAAAAAAACTGTTAATTTACAGAGTTTATAGAAAAATATTGGTTAAATATGAAAGCTTTTTTACAGAGAAAATCTGTAATTTTGCTATAAAACTCTGTAAAATAGTTTGGACAAACAAAAACTGTTAATTTACAGAGTTTTTAGTGAAATATTGGTTAAATAAACCACCATTTAGCAAAGAAAACTATGTAAGTTTACATATATTTGTAAAATACACTTGATGCAAAAAAAAAATTACAGAAAAAACTCTGTAAATTTACAGAGTTTAGTTAAATGCATGTTATTTAGTAAAATTTTTATAAGATTTCTGAAAAGAATTTTTTGATAACTTTTTTTGCTACTGCTTCAACTTTTTCTCAAAAAAAAAAAAAAAATACAGATAAAATTTTGATGTTTGGTAACAAAAACAAAAACTACTCAAAACAGAAAACTTTGTTATAAAAAAATTACGAAGTATTTTGCTTAAATCTGTATTTTAACAGAAAACTCTGTTAATTATCTATAAAATTAAGATTACAAAGTAAAATGTAATATAACAGAGGAAACTTTGTTTTTTTGTCACAACAAAATACAAAGTATTTTCTTTAAATCTGTATTTTGACAGAAAACTCTGTCAAATATCTGTTGAATTGAGATTACAGTCATTTTACAGAGTATTTTACAGAGTTATTATTTTGAGTGTACTGTTAGGCTGCGTTTTTGACATATCGCTTTAACTTAGTTTAACCGGGAGTTTTATTAAACTTTATAAAAATAAAACCAAGTTTAACCTAGCATTCTTTTTTTCAGTTCAAGTTTAGCAAATGTCGATTAAGGCGGTATTGCCATACCAAATGCCACATTTCCAATTAGAATAGTTGCCATCATCGCACATTTTTTCGAATAAAATACCACAACATGGCAATACTAACCAGTATATTTGAAAATCAGAGGTGTTTTTTGACCTTAGTTTAACTCTCCAACATTGGTGAGTTAAACTTAAAATAAACCACATCTCAAAAACAGAATTTGTGGTTTTAACTCAGTTTAAACCTAAAATCATTAAATTTTACAACTCAAAAACTCACCCTTAGGCTGAGTTTTTGAGTTGTAAAATTTATTGGTTTTAGGTTTAAACTGAGTTAAAACCACAAATTCTGTTTTTGAGATGTGGTTTATTTTAAGTTTAACTCACCAATGATGGAGAGTTAAACTAAGGTACAAAAATGTCAAAAAAACACCTCTGATTTTCAAATGTACTGGTTAGTATTGCCATGTTTTGTTATTTTATGTGAAAAAATGTGCGATGATGGCAACTATTCTAATTGGAAATGTGGCATTTGGTATGGCAATACCGCGTTAATCGACATTTGCTAAACTTGAACTGAAAAACAGAATGCTTGGTTAAACTTGGTTTTATTTTTATAAAGTTTAATAAAACTCCCGGTTAAACTAAGTTAAAGCGATATGTCAAAAACGCAGCCTTAGTGTACAAATATCAAATATTCATATTCCTAATTATCTCAACTTATTGTTAGTGCGAAAGAAATATGATTTCGAAATATCACAAGTATCACACCAAATATAATTTGATAAATGCATGTTTGCGTCGGCGAAGGTTAAATGCAGTTTATGTTTTTGCTTCCTAAAGAAGACAAAGTCTCGCGTACTAAGAGAAGGAAGTTGATATCAAAAGAATTTTCAAGAGGAAGAGTAATACTTTCAGATGTAATAAAAAGTTGTAAGAATAATTCGCAATTTTATGTCTAAACCCCGAAACTGTAGAAAACTAGATGACTATAATATTATTTTATTTTTTCCGATGCGAAAACTTTTTGCATAGTTACAGGAATTGGGCACAGATTCATTTTTATGTCACGAAGCCTTTAACGTATGTGGTACAAATTTGAAGCCAATTGAAAATAATTATAATTAACTCCATAGCGATTGTTCACTTGCATAGTTTAAATAGGTTTTCAAGTGGAAAAATAAAATATGGTTAACTCCATATACTATAGAACACGTCAAAAGTTCTCTTAAGGTAAGTATAAATATTTTTATTTACTTTTTAGTTTTTAAACTAATTATTACACAATAATATTACAATGTTAATAACAAATTTAATTTGGAAATGGTAACGGAATAATTGCAATTTTTTTTTTAATTCTTTTTATTATAAAATAAATGTATATAAATTATAAAATTAGTTCTTAACAAGAAAAATGTCATATAAAATTACTATTTACAATGACAAATGATACAACAACAAATATTTAATAACAAAAACAATCCTATTTTTTATTAAAAAAAAAACTCATACAAAATGTAATACAAACACAATTTTTAGAAAAAGAAAAGAGGATCAAAAAATTCTTAACAAGGCCACTTTGAAAAGAATTAATTAAAATAGTTTAAATAAAAAAAAATAAAGGCTGCATCAAAGTATGTTTTGTTTTTAAGAAACGAATTAAAGGGACTAACAAAAAACATTTTTGTTGAATTTATCAGTTTTGAAACACATCCATTTTGTTCGTCCATATACAAATTTTAAAGAAAATAAGTTAAAAAAGCTATTATATTAAAAAAAAAATTATGTTTAGTTTTCATTTGATCCCATTTTTAATTAATTTGAATATAAATTTCCAAAAAAAATAAAAGCCTTTTCATTCTGTAATACAACACTCAAAATAATAACTCTGTTAAATTACAGAAAAACTCTGCTAATTTAACAGAGTACACCATACTTTTCCAGCTAACAACATTTCTTGGTAATTTTACTAAAAAACTCTGTAAAATGATTTTGACAGAAAAAAACTGTTAATTTACAGAGTTTGTAGTAAAATATTAGTTAAATATGAAAGCTTTTTTACAGAGAAAACTCTGTAATTTTACTATTAAACTCTGTAAAATGCTTTGGACAAAAAAAAAACTGTTAATTTACAGAGTTTCTAGTAAAATATTGGTTAAAAAAACCACCATTTAGCAAAGAAAACTATGTAAATTTACATATATTTGTAAAATACATTTGATGAAAAAAAAAAAAAAAACAGAAAAAACTCGGTAAATTTACAGAGTTTAGTTAAATGCATGTTATTTTGTAAAATTTTTATAAAATTTCTGAAAAATTTTTTTTGATAACTTTTTTTGCTACTATTTAAACTTTTTCTCAAAAAATAAAAATACACAGATAAAATTTTGATGTTTGGTAACAAAAACTACTCAAAACAGAAAATTTTTTTGGTTATAAAAAAATACGAAGTATTTTGCTTAGGTCTGTATTTTAGCAGAAAACTCTGTTAATTATCTGTAAAATTAAGATTACGAAGTAAAAAGTAATATAACAGATGACTCTGTTTTTTTGTCACAACAAAATACAAAGTATTTTCTTTAAATCTGTATTTTGACAGAAAACTCTGTCAAATATCTGTTGAATTGAGATTACAGTCATTTTACAGAGTATTTTACAGAGTTATTATTTTGAGTGAATAAATAACAGAAACAACATTTAAAAAAAATATATTTTAAATTTAATCTAACATATTACAAAATGAGACCGTTTCTCGTGCTACTCACATATGTTGTGCCTTTTTTTAGAATATAATTTGTTCCATGAATGGTTAAATTGTTAATATACAGTAAACTCTGAAGTAGCGTTGTCAATTAAGCATTTTTCTGTCTAGATTAAGGATTTTCTTTTAGTCGGAAACTTTGTATGAGTAAGCCGGTTTTTGATTACACACCACTATTTATATAAAACTCACTTAAAGGTGTGTGTATTCTGTTCATGGTTACATGAAAAAATCTGTCAAACTCCATAAAAAAAAAATATTTTTGACAACGCGGCTATATTGTGGGAAAATCTTTTAAACTGATTTTAAATATACAAAACCGCATAAGTTTTGTAATAAAATTGACATTTAAGGTTTGTTACGATTGTTTTTTACTTCTAATATCAAAAAGTTTTCGTTTTTTATAGTTTTCATTACGATTTTATGCGTTTCAAAATTTTTCACGTGAAAAACAACTTACTTAGCTTAAGGAGCATATTCTGTTCAAGTGAAAAAGATCTTTCAAACTCTATATCAAAAAATATTTTTGGCAACGCGTCTATATTGTAGGGAAATCGTTTAAACTGATTTTAAATATGGGTCATTATTAGTGAAATCAATCATGAATATTCTTGACCCCCTCCGATATTGATGAAATTTGGTTAAGTTCTTACACTACGTAAAAAACTAACAAATGCAAATTTTCAGCCCTCTAAGTCAACAGGGGCCGAAAATACGGAGGGTCAAAATTTCCCCCAAAATCTCCCAGTCGCGACACTTTGTACCGTAAAAACTTAATATCGTTGGTTCTGTTATAGCTAGAAAGCCCATTTTTGGTTTGTTTTGAAGCTCATAATATGCTCTATAAGACCTACCATAACCAAAAAATTTTCGAAAAAAAGTAAGGGTTACCTCCCTTATTTTAAGGTCGTGATAAACGGAGGAGAAAATGGGGATGATGGTATCCCCCGATTTTTTTTTTACTTGATAAACTTTTAGAAAAAGTCCTAAAGAAAATACTGTAAAATTTTTAAGTTGGGACAACAATGGGATCACTCAAAATCAAAATTTTTCACAATTTCCCCTAAAATCTCCAAATCGCAACACTCTTGAACCTTAAAAATTAAATATCATATGTGCTATTGTAGCTACAGAGTCCATTTTTGTTTGTTTTAAAGCTTATAGTACGCTCTACAATACCTACCTTAACCAAAAAATTTTAGAAAAAAAGGAAGGGTGCTCCCCTTATTTAAAGGTCGTGGCAAAGGGTGGATGAAATGGGGGGAAAGTATCCCCCGATTTTTTTTTTACTTGGTATTCTCAAAGTGCAAGTCCTAATGAACATATCCTAAAATTTTTATGTTGGGACAACAATCAGATCGACCAAAATCAATTTTTCACAATTTTCCCCAAAATCTCCAAATCGCGACACTCTTGCCCATTACAAATTTAATATCGTGGACTGTATTGTAGCTACAGAGTCCATTTTTGGTTTGTTTTAAAGCGCTTAATATGCCCTACAATATTACTATTACAAAAAAAAAAAAATAAAAAAAATTAGGGGTGCCTTTTGTATTATAAGATCGTGGTAAGGGGTGGGGGAAATCGGGGGATAGTATCCCCCAATTTTTTTTTTGCCTTTTTTTTTGTTTTAAAGAGTAAGTTCTAGAGAGCATATCCTGAAATTTTTATCTTGGGACTCCAATGGCAGGCGCAAGAATGTCGCGATTTGATGATTTTGGGGGAACATTTAGAAAAATTTTGATTTTGGTCGATCCCATTGTTGTCCCAAAATAAAAATTGTAGACTATGTTCATTAGGACTTGCACTTTGAGAATCCCAAGTAAAAAAAAAAATCGGGGGATACTTTCCCCCCATTTCCTCCACCCTTTGCACGACTTTCAAATAAGGGGGGCACCAATTCCATTTTTTGGAAAATTTTTTGGTTTTGGTATGTCTTGTTATAAGCTTTAAAACAAAAAAAAATGGATCTGTAGCTACAAAAGCACTTATGATATTAAATTTTTAAGGTTAAAGAGTGTTGCGATTTGGAGATTTTGGGGAAAATTGTGAAAAATTTTGATTTTGAGCGATCCCATTGTTGTCCCAACTTAAAAATTTTAGAATATATTCTTTAGGACTTTCTCTATAAGATTATCAAGTAAAAAAAAAATCGGGGGATACCATCCTCCCCATTTTCTCCTCCGTATATCTCGACCTTAAAATAAGGGAGGTAACCCTTATTTTTTTCGCAAATTTTTTGGTTATGGTAGGTCTTGTAGAGCATATTATGAGCTTCAAAACAAACCAAAAATGGGCTTTCTAGCTATAATAGAACCAACGATATTAAGTTTTTACGGTGCAAAGTGTCACGACTGGGAGATTTTTGGGGGAATTTTGACCCTCCGTATTTTCGCCCACTGTTTACTAAGAGATCTGAAAATAAGTGTGCGTCAGTTTATCACTTAGTGTTACAACTAAACCAAATTTCATCAAAATCGGAGGGGGTCACGAAAATTTTTAGCTATTTTTGATTGATTTCACTAAGACTGACCCATATATAAAAGCCAAATATTCAGACAAATTTTCACTATTTAACCGAATATTCAAAAAAAAAAAATAACAAAAACAAGTGAGAGTGTTTGATTCGGTTGTGCCTAATCTTTGATACCCACCAGCATAAAAAAAATGTGCAGTGGCATTTTTTTCGTGTTCTCTTAAACGGTGAATTTAAAAAAAAAAAAAATTTGATGCAACTGGGACGCGATCTTGCACGGTTAATTTCAATTGTTCTAGTGATCACAAATCTGGTCTCCAAACTTTTCCATCACATCAGGTTTTTGAGAAAATTGAGGTCAAAGTTCAAAAAAATCTCCGTTTTGGGCATATTTGACAACTCATAGCGGATGAACCCGATGTGATAGCGACTTGAAAAAAGTTGGGAGTAAATCTGAAACATTTCTAAGGATACTGAACTCATTTGGTCAGTCGCCTTAACCGTTAGGGCACCAATTGCCTCTCAATTATATCTTATTCCCAAAAAAAAAAAACGCTACAAACCATGTAAAAAAAAATAATGCGAATGGATCGCTACATATTGTTAGTACACACATTACGATTATTCTTCTGGTCAAAAATTCGATCTCCAAACTTTTCCATTACATCAGAGTCACTGCTGACATACACAAGACATCTCTATGTACTGGGTTGAGGACAGTTTCATACAAATTTTCAAAATGTCCTCACTCAAAGTCAGCAGTGGTCAGGGCTGACCTTCTGGGGACATGTCACCTAACTAAGACTTCTTTGGGAAAATGTCTGACGTAGGTCATTCGAAAATACAAAAAATTTTCGTATTTCCTTTAGTTTTTACTTTTATCCATTTTCCTTTATAAATTATCTTTCTCATATTTAGAAAAAACTTTTCGCCTTTTTTAGTCCCAACTGGATTTGAACCTGGAACCTCCAGTTTATTAGTCCCACACCTTACTACTTGTTCCAAACTTTATTTTGAAAATTGTTTGTCTATTTATTACTTTTATTCTTCTTGTTAGATTTTGAATTTATTTTAAATAAATTAATAACACTGTGCTACAAAAAACACAAAATCAAATATACTTTTAAAATGAGGTAGTTAAGGTTGTAGGTCTCGTCGAAAAGATCACAAAAATGCCCATCAAACTTGCCAGACACCCTCAAATTTTAAAGTTATTGTCAAAAAACGATTTTATGGGACTTTTCTCACTAAACCACGTGTAACTTAAACATTTTTCAACCGATTTTTAATTTTTCAATTGTTTTGGATAGAAGAAGGATAGGGCTTTTCATGTGTGTGAATTGGTCCATACATATAAGAAAGATATGTATTGATTTTTTCAATATTATCAAATTTTTTGTTATTTTTTGAAAATTTTTTGAGTTTATCGATATTTTTCTGATATCGTTCGTTCAACAACATTTATATTTATAAACGTATTCTTAAAGAAAATTTAATTGTGAATACGATGAGTTTTACGCCGAAAAAATCGGATAATAATTGACAGATTTGTGATAATTTTTCTAAAAAGGAAAATTAAGATTTTGCTTGAAATTGCCGTTCGCATAACCCAGGCAAAAAAAATAAACGAACTACTAAGAGGTCGCGTATCATTATTTTTAAGGTTTTTGGCCTCCTGAATTCGAATTTGACCATGAAATTGTGCTATCTTATTAAGTTTTTGATATATCAATTTATGTTAAATATCTCTTAAAACCTGACAAGATAGAGCAATTTAAAGGCCAGATTCGGATTCAGAGCGCCAAAACCCTTTAAAAATATTGTACATGACCTCTCATGATAAAATTATTTTTTTTGCCTGGGATATCTGAACGGCGATTTCCTGCAAAATCGTAATTTTATTTTTTAGAAAAATTATCACAACTCTGTCAATTATTATCCGATTTCTTCCGGATAAAGCTTATCGTATTCAGAATCAAATTTTCTTTAAAAATGCTTTTATAAATATAATGGTTGTTAAACGAACTATAGCAGAAAAAAATCGATAAACTCGAAAAATTTTCAAAAAATAACAAAAAAATTAGATTTTATAGAAAAAATCAATAGATATCTTTCTTATATGTGTGGACCAATTCACACACATGGAAAGCCCTATCCTTCTTCTATTCAAAACTGTTAAAAAATTTAAAATCGGTTGAAAATTTTCTGAATTACAAAAGGTTTAGTGAGAAAAGTCCCAAAAAAACGTTTTTTGACAATAACTCTAAAATTTGAGGGTGTCTGGCAAGTTTAATGGGCATTTTTGTGATCTACTCGACAAGATCAACAACCTATACTATGTCACATCAGAAGTATTTTTTCATTGTAGCACAGTGTAATATTGCCATCTTTTTCTTGGGAATTGAAGAGTTGCCCAGATTTTAAATTTTCATTTAATGTACTGCTATTCTGAAGACATTTCCTTTTAGACGTCTTAGAGGAATTGTCCACACTATTAAAGCAAACATTCAGTGCTGACAATGTAAGGACTTGTCATCAAGGATTACCTATGATTTGTGAGAACCTGATGACATTTCCTCAAGGAATCACTGTCGAAATTTCCTCAGTGACACATTTTCCAACTGGGACATCATTGAAAGACAATTGGTGCCCAAAATGTTAAGGCGACTGAACAAATGAGTTCTGCATTTTATAGAGTATATTTAAGCTTTACTCCCGACTTATTTTGAAGTCGCCATCATCACATCGGGTTAATCCGTTGTGAGTTTCCAATAATGCCCAAAACGGCGATTTTTTTAAACTTTGACCTCAATTTTCTCAAAAATCTGATGTGATGGAAAAGTTTGCAGAACGGAATTTTGACCAGCATAACTATTGTAGTCAGGTGTATAAGGTCGCGTTACAGTCGTATTTTCGATGTTTAGTAGTGATATTAATACAAATTTTTGACACAATATATTTTTAGTTGTTTTACTGTATTTGTCAGTTTTTACGGAAAGTTTTTACCTAAAATAACTTTTTTTACGGAAAGTTTTTACCTAAAATAACTTTTTTTAAACCAACAGAATTGTTCCAGTGCCAGAAAAAACGGAAAATTTTTGAAGTTAATATTTCTAAAATACGGTACAAAACTAAAATTTAAATCGGCATTTTTTTTTTTATTTTACACTCAAAAACATAAATCTGTAAAAAGACATGAAAACAAAATAAGGTCAAGTTTCACAAATCTTGTTTTAAAATTTGAAATATATTTTTTAGCCCTTTATTCATAATACTTATAGTACACTTATTGCAGGTTTATTTGACAAATATTCATGCCTTATCTGTCAAATAAACCTCTGTTTCAGTTATTATGAATAAACAAACCCCTTAATAATTCTGGGCACATTAAAACTTATATTCTTTGCACAAAAAATTATAATTTTTTCGTAATCCTGATTAGTTATAATTTAATATGTATTGGTTTATTCATAATACTCAAAGTAAACTTAATGTAGGCTTATTTGACAGATATTACATGAACAATTGTCAAATAAATCTTTTTTAAGTATACTTTACACCGTTTGCAATTGTATTTCAAAAATTAGCAACTGAATTTCAGAAGTTATCAATTGTATTTCAGAATTTATCAATTGTATTCCAGAAATTATCAATTGTTTTTCAGAAGTAATCAATTGTATTTCAGAATTATCAATTGTATTTTATAAATTACACAGTGATACAAAATCGAACTTTCGGAATCGGAGAGAGCTAGATTTTATTTTACACGCATTTAAAGTTGGTGATTTTAAAGCATTTAAAGTTTGTGTGTACTAAACATATCCTACTTTAAAGGCCCCTGGTTGTGCCCTTATTGAACATGTAGGGTCCAGTTTCCAAACTTAAACGGAAAATTACTCCAGCTATGACTGGTATGAATTTTGCTGCAATCGGTCCAGTACCTATTTACTGAATAGCCAAATTATTCAAATAAACCACTAAACACCGTTGCGTATGATTGTTATTTAAAGGCAATTATTAATATAAAACACTGGACACCGTTGCGTATGATTGTTATTTAAAGGCAATTACAATATTAATCATTCGCCACTAATACAATTTTCAAGCATTTATAATTATAATAAAAGTGCACTAACTTTAAATGCGTGTAAAAAAAAATCTAGCTCTGAACTGAAAAAAAGCCTTGAGGGGTTTGTTATGGAATATGTCATCTTTGATTTGCTTTTGGTTTCATCCCATTCCTATTTTGGGTGTTGCACAGTGTTATTAATATAAATCACTGGACACCGATGCGTATGATTGTTATTTAAAGGCAATTACAATATTAATCATTCGCCACTAATACAGTTTTCAAGCATTTATTATTATAATAAAAGTGCACTAACTTCAAATGCTTGTAAAACAAAATCTAGCTCTGAACTAGAAAAAAGCCTTGAGGGGTTTGTTATGGAATATGTCAGCTTTCATTTGCTTTTGGTTTCATCCCATTCCGATTTTGCGTGTTGCACTGTGTTATCAATTGTATTTCAGAAATTTTTAACTTGTATTTCAGAAATTATTAATTGTATTTCGGAAATAATCAATTGTATTTCAGGATTTATCAATTGTATTTCAAAAACTTGCCTTCGTAGAACAATTGATAAATTCTGAAATACAATTGATAATTTCTTAAATGCAATTGATAAATTTTAAAATACAATTGATTATTCCTGATTTACAATTCAGGAGTACTCTCACCATTTACCTAATTTCTGAGATACAATTAATAATTTCTGAAATACAATTGATAATTTCGGAAATACAATTGGAAATGGTGTAGTTTTAGCGAATAAAGACCATAATATCCTGCAGTTATGAAATATTATTAGGGAAAGTCATTTATACAAAACAGTGGCAAAATATTGCAATTTTTTTTAACAAAATAAAATAATAAAATAATAATTTATATACAATGTATTAAAGAAAATTTAGAAACAAGAAATATATATAATTAAAAAAAAAACATTAATTATTAAAAAAGTAGAAAATTATAAAAAAAAAACAAAAACTACAAATATTATTTAAAAAAAGT
This sequence comes from Pegoplata infirma, assembly GCA_963921195.1. Lineage (NCBI taxonomy): Eukaryota > Metazoa > Arthropoda > Insecta > Diptera > Anthomyiidae > Pegoplata > Pegoplata infirma. The sequence goes on from OY992539.1 coordinate 195,676,244, forward strand.
GAAAATGTTGAGTGAAATTTTAGTTCTTACTTTGAAAAAAAAAATGTTTTCTTGTTTGACTATTACAAAAAAATCTAATTTTTGCTCATTTATGTATTTTTAAAATAATGCATTTAATATAAAAAAAAACAATGGCGATTTTTATGACAGAACTTTTTTTTAGCAATTTTTCGTGTTTATTACATTCTGTAGGGGTTTTCATGATCTTGGGCTTTTAAGTGTGTCAATTGGCAAAATTACTAAACGTCAATAAAATTTACTAAACGTCAAATTGTCTAAAATTTTCCTAACTGAAGCGCAATTTAAAAAAAAAACAGTAAGAAAATTAACATTTACTAGTGTTTTCCGGAAAATGGGTATCTAGTCCAATCATGGACCGATTGGATTTATATTTTAATATAACAATCATTTTGATCCAATGATTAACAGTTTTTATTTATTTTTCCATTTTAATTACAAATCATTTTTAATAATTTCAACCTAATCGAGATCTGGTAACAATGACAATTTCGTTGTAGCGAAATCGACCTAGGGGTTTGATGGGAATCGAACCCACGAATTACGGTTTCATAGGCAAGCACGCTACCAACTAACCTACAGGGCCCCCTTTATCTTTTATTAGTGTAGTACTGAATATCGATCGGAATTTTTTTAACTGGAGTGAGTCCAAAAATTATCCAATTATAATCAGAATTGATTAGGTTACCAAAGTACACGTTTAACTCCTACACACAAAATTTCAATCAAATACAGTAAAAACCGGTTATAACGAACTCCGAGGGACCAGTAAAAATAGTTCGTTTTAAGCGAAGTTCCTTATAAGCGGGGTATATTTTATATCAACAAAGTTTTACTTCCAAAAAAAAGTTCCAATTTCTTTTATGTTTTTTTTTATTCGGATGTGCCGAATCTTTTCTAGCCTCCAATATGTTAAAAAAAATTGTAGGAACCTTTTTCTGGAATGGTGGGGGTCAGGGGACGACACCTTTCCCCCTCGAGAATAAATGTTTACTAATTTAATTGTTAAGCTTTTTGTACTTACAAGGGAAGTATCTCAACCCTTATGAACCGATTTGCCTGAAACTTAAAATATATATCAAAGAGACAATTCTAAGGTTGGGGTGTCTCGGCTTATCGGCCATATCGGGGATTTAGGGGTTCAAAACATGGGTCAAAAAATGGCGAAAAAATCGTTTTTTGGATTTTTCAGCCACTATATGATGTTTTCATATGAGAAGAAAGGTTTTTTTAATGCCTATCCAATGGTGGCATAATCTTGTAAAAATTCGGCTTCTTTAAATATTTTTTTCAGGAAAATGTGTAAATTTTGGGGGGTACTTATGTGAAGACATAGACCTACAATATCCATATGCATAAGAAATAATCTTTATTAAATTTAAGTCGACCCGTATTTTTGCACTAGACGATATTCCTGTTTGTTCGGAAGTTATCAAAATTTTCCCGAAGGTCCACATGGTTTCATAAGGGGACAACGAAATTTTTAAACACCGATATGGCCGATAAGCCGAGACACCCCAACCTTAAAATCGTCTCTTTAATATATATTTTAAGTTTCAGGCAAATCGGTTCATAAGGGTTGAGATACTTCCCTTGTTAGTATACAATTTTATAATTATTAAAATTATTTTTTTTATATCCACGCTCACAAAAAGGTGCGGGCGAAAAAACGACTTTTTTTAATCCACTTTTTTTTTTTTTTTTTACTTTGAGCCAACACTCGGGGATACCCCCTACTAATGCAATGCATTGTGTTGGTATTAGAAAAATAGGTTATGAGGAGAAGGAAAGAGGGAGTAGTGTTTATGGACATTTAATTTGAATTTTTCTAAATTATAGCTGACTGGGAAGACTTCTGCCGGGAGTTTATTCCACATACGGCTGGTTCGACCGAATAACGAATTTTCTCTGTAATGCGTTGTGCGAGACATTGGACAGTCAACAACGAACGGATGTGATCTGCTGGAAAGGCGAGTACTACGGGCATGCACCCGCGTCACAGGGATGAGTTCTCCCATTTCAGCTGAACACTTACCGTGGTAATATCGATAGAACAATGACGCACAACCCACATTCCGACGATGCTCCAATGAGTCAATAGAGCTGGATACCCTACTGTCATTGATGAGCTTCAACGCACTCCTTTGCACCCGATCCAGAAGCTTCAAGATAGACCTTGAAGCACCTGCCCAGATATGGGAGTTTTATTCCATTTTCGGTCGGATATAGGCGGTATAAATAGTGAGGAGATCAGACGGGGTGAAGTAATTCTTGCACCGTTTTAAGAAACCAAGACACTTGAATGCTTCTTTCGACACTTGAAAAACATGTTTGTTCCAACGAACATCACATTGGATTTTCATACGCTGATTCCACAGGTCGTCTGTGGGTCAACATACAACATTGGGTCTTACGAGCATTAAAATCAACCCTATTCGCAAGACCCCACTCGGAGATTTTCGTGAGGTCATGATTGAGTGTGTCATTCATGTTCCGCCTCATAGCTTCAACCTCAGTAAGGCTTGGTCTGTGATTAAAGGAAAATGAATGACAAATGTTGCTGTCATCTGCGAAAGAATAGATAGGATTGGAAGTTTGACCCAGGAGGTCGTTAAGAAAAATAAAAAAAAGTGTAGGAGAAAGAACAGAGCCTTGCGGTACCCCTGACTTTAAATGAAACTCATTTGATGAGAACCCATCTATAACAACACGTATAGAGCGGTCTCTGAGAAAGCTCGATATACATAAGTCGAGAGAAATCACTACCGACACCAAACGCAATAAGTTTTGAAACGAGTGCACCGTGCCACACACGATCAAACGCTTTGGAAATATCTAGAGCAACCACTTTGCTTTCACCAAATTTGTGAATAGAACGACTCCAACGTTCCGAAAGAAACGCTAACAGGTCCCCCGTAGAACGACCTCTACGAAAGCCATACTGTCGATCACACAAGAGTGAATTGGACTACAGATAATTTACCAAGTGGTGATTGTCTAAAGTGCAGGACCTTGAAACTATTCTAGCATAACTTTGTTTTATTTCTTAATAAAAAAACATGTACAAAATTGCGTTTTTTTTAGAGGTTTGTTCATATCTTTAAGGGGAAACCTTTTTCTCCTGGTCCGATTTTGCCCATTTACGAACTCAACTGCCATATGACCATGATACTTAATAGTCTAGCTCTTTTATTTTGGACTGAAGCGTGTTTTATACGGATGGACTGACATTTATATAATGTCTTAGAATCGATCATGGATCAAAAATATATATACTTTATGAGGTCCCCGACCGATATAGAAAGCTGCGTTACAAACCGAATGACAAAGTGAGATAAACCCGATACTATGGTTGGAGGGTATAAAAAGAAAGCTCACAATATGTAACAAAAAAAAAACGGTGGCAAATATTTGACGTTTGGTTAAATGCAAATTTTGTCAATAACCACACTTTAATGCCTAAAAATCGTGAAAACCCCTTATGTGTTTGTTGCTGCAAAAGGATAAATATTTCTGACGTGTGTTTAACTAATAACATCAGAAATGTTTCGCCTTGCAAATTGCGATATACAAAGTTATTGCATTACAAGTTTATTACATCCTTGTACTTTTTGTAAAATATTTAGCATATCGCACTTTGCAAGGCTTTTCTGAAGTGATTACCATTAATGATTACTTAATGCTTTTTTTTTATTTTTTTTTAAGAAGAAAACTTTGTAAATATGTTGCAAAAATATTTATTTTTTTATAAACAAAAAAATATTAGGCTTAAAAAAATAATAAACAAAAAATATTTTTATAAAAAAACATTTTTTTTTTATACAAAAACAGTGCAGATTTTTTTTTTTTATTTAAATTTCAAATTTAATTTTGGATTCCTAGGAATTTCTTAAGTTAAAAAAATATTTGTTTTTAAAAAAATGTTTTTATACCCTCCACTCTAGTGATAAGGGTATATATAAGTTTGTCATTCCGTTTGTAACATAACGAAATATTGGTCTAGGACCCCATAAAGTATATATATTCATGATCCTCGATCGATTTTAAGTCGATCTATCGATGTCCGTCCGTCTGTCTGTCTGTCCGTCCGTAGAAAACACGCTAACTTTTTAAAGACTTCACAGAGGCTACTGAAGTTTGGCATATATGTTGGTCATTTACCTGGTCAGGTTGGTATTGCAATCCACCCAAATCGGTCCAGTGGTTCAAAAAGGGTTTTTCGCAAATTTACGAGATAAAAAACACGATAACTTTCGAAAAACAATAATGAGACTGCTGAAACATGGCATATATCTTTGCCGTTCCTCAGGTCTGTTTGGTATTGAATTTCAGCTCAATCGGTCAAGTGGTTCAAAAGTTATAAGCAAAACCCCGAATTTCAGATTTTTGTTCATCTTAAATGCCACGTGGTAAACAAGTTTAAAAAGCATTGGTGGTAACTAAGCAATGCTTTTCAAACTTGTTTAGTTTTAAAGCAATGCTTTTTAAACTTGTTTAGTTTTAAAAGCATTGGTAACTTAAAAATTACACTCGAAAAATATTTTACACTCGAAAAAAATTTTACACTCAAAAAAAAAAATAGTTTTTTTTTACAAAAATGTCAATATTTTGTGTACACACGTACGTGCATTCACTCAGAAATATTTTTACAGTAAAAAAAAACATTACACTCGAAAAAAAGTTTTACACTCAAAAAAAAATTAGTAATTTTTCTTTTAAATGACAAAAAAGAGTTTTTTACTCAAAATAAAATATTTCTAATCAAAATTGTTCATTTTTTTCACGTTAAAATGTACTATCCTTTAAAAAAATGCATTGTGGAGGGTATTCATAGATTCGGCAAAGTCGAATTTAACTTTTCTACTTGTTAATATTTTCATTTGACTTTAAAATAAATCTTTTTAAAGGAATAATCGCTAGGTATCAGTCAAATCTTTTTTCAAATTAAAATTAAATTTTTAAATTGGAATTGAAGAGCTAATTGCAAATACATTATAAACCACATTATTTTGAAAACTTATATTAGTGGTATTTACGTCAACAATTTTTACTCTTGCAAAGTACTTAATTTTTTTTACAACAAACACATGAGATGAAATAAAAACCAAAATAATTTTATTAACGTTTGTTGTAATAAATGTTGCTTTTTCGCAATTTGCAAGAATAAACAATTCTGCTGTGAAAACCATCAGTACAATCTAGGGATTTTCCTTGCAGATTAATTTTTAATTTTTTTATTTTAAATTTAAAATTTAAAAAAAGAGTATCATTAAACTTTTATTGCAGTTTTCATGCCTTTATTTGTAAATTATTTTTTTTTTGTATACTTTTTTTAATACATTACAAAAAAAATTGTGTAATATTTAACAAGTAAACAAAAATTATCTTTATATACAATTTATATATTAATCATACTTACAAACTAAAAAAACTCAAACACGATATTGAAATCAAGTTAAGAAAAACTTGAAAACCCAACAACTATAACAACAACAAAATTAAACCTTAAGGTACCTACAGACGACGCAATATTATGCACAATATTTTTGACGTTTACCCACAAATAGCATACATAAAAATACTGTATAAAATATTGTACTGAAAAAAATACATGCAGATTGTGCATAATATTGAATCGTCTGTAGAGGCCATTAGACTAATATTAATTATATTATTAACTACAATTATTCAAAATTAGTTTTTAAGAAGCAAATTTTGCTGACAAAACCAGCAAGCAACAAAAAAAAATATAAAAAAAAACTATATATCATATAAAATTATGATATTGTTATTATGTAGTTTATATTATAAATATAAAAAAAAAATAAACCTCCCCAAATACGACGAAAACAAAACTATAAGAAATCAGAATCACAACCTTACAAAAAATCATATTTAAATAAAATTTAAAACAAATATTGATTAAAAATAATAAATGCTGTAGTTTTTTTATTTTATTAGAACAAGCATTGGCAACAGAGACTAAACAGGCTCGACTTTTTGATGAAAAAGTCACAATCGACTTGTTGTGTTAATAAGTCGAAAGTCGACTTTTGCTACGTAATCTTTTTCGACTTTCTGTCTTTCACAACTTTTCCATTTACATGCAATTTTGCGAATCACATGAAATCGAATTTGGTGTTCTGTTGTTTACGTTTTCATTCAAAGTTTAAATCGAATAACTAAAAGCTTCTAATTATAGGGGAAAAAGTGCATTCGTTTTACTTACACCAAAAATTTTGTATGTAAAAATCTAATTTGGTGTTATTTTGTTAACATTTTCATTTAAAGTTTAAATCGACGTTAAAATTTAAGGAGTGAGATCATAAAAATGTTAACACACATAAAGTTAAATAAAAAACAGACTACTGAATTTTAAGACTTCAAACCAAATTTTTATTAAATAAAATTTAATGCAAAATCATAACAAAAAAACCGCATGGAACTCTAACCACTACGAACAAAGTTATCCACTTTTTCCGGAAACCCTCCCATTAAGGCTTTTATGGTAGTTTCTGTCACCTTTTTAGAGCAGGTGGTCCATCTACGTTTGAAATCTTGCATGTCCTGGGAGACCTTTTTTGTGCCCTTTAATTCTTTTTTAACAAGAGCCCAATATCTCTCCACTGGCCTGAGCTCCGGGCAGTTTGGTGGATTTGCCTCTCTTGGTACAAAAACCACATTATTATCATTATACCACTCCAGCGCTTTCTTGCTGTAGTGACAAGATGCTAAATCGGGCCAAAAGTAAGTGGATACATTGTGCTGACTCAAGAACGGAAGAAGTCTCTTCTGCAAACACTCCTTGATATAAATTTCGCTGTTTATAGAGCCAGATGTCACAAATGACTGGCTTCTTTGGCCGCAGCTACATATGGCTTGCCATATAAGGAATTTTTTGGGGAATTTCGTTTGCTTTTTTGACCGAAATTTTTCCGCAACATTTCCTCGAACATCGGAAACATAAAATTCTTGACCAGGGAGCTGCGCAAAATCAGCCAGGACATAAGTTTCGTCGTCCATTACACAACAGTTGTATTTTTTTTATAAAATTTGATTTCAATTTTCTAGCTCTGGTTTTGGCCTCCAAATTTTTAAAAGCGTTTCTATCGGGAACTTTTTGAACTTTGTAGGACTTTAGTCCCGCCTTACGTTTCACTTTACGTACAAAAAAGTCTGAGCATTGGGCTAACCGAGCTGTTTTTCTGCCAGATGTGTTAGGAGCTCTCTTAAGGATGCTTTTAACTTTATATGCCTTACCAATGTTACGATAACCAGTCGTTGTTCCTGTTCCCGGCTTCCTTTCAATTGTTAGGTGTTCCAGATACCTTTTTACCACTTTTGAAACTGTTTGGCGGCATACATTAGTTTCTTTGGCAATTTTTTTGTATGTCCATGTTTGGTTTTGTTGAAAATATTTAATTATTTTTGAACGCACTTTTCTTTCATCGTCCATTGTGTAAAAAATTGCAAATTAAAACTCATGATGTAAATTAATTTATTAACTGACATATTTTTAAAATGTAAACTGCCGAAAAAAAAAAAATTTGGAAGCTTTACACCAAAGTTGTAGGCAAAAATGTGTGTTAACATTTTTATGATCTCACTCCTTATAACGAAAAAGTGCATTCGTAAGTTGGAAAAGTAAAAAAAAAAATTTTTTTGAAATTAAAAAAAGGCAAAAAATCGACTTTTTCGAAATTGAAAAAAGTGGATAAGTTGACTTTTTAAAATATGGCTATTTAACCCTAGTCTGCCAACTATTTTTGTATGAGTGAAACATAAAGGGTTTTAAGTTAAAACTTTTAACCTCTTTACTTAAATTCCAAATTTAGGCAGACAAAATAAATTACACTACAAAATAATAAAAAAAATCTCTGCGCAGGAAATGTTACTATATTTTTTATGTATGATAGACCATTTTACTAAAAAAAATTATCAAACATTTTTTTTGCGGATTCAGTAATTTGAAAAAAAATAGCGTTTTTTGGCTGTTTTTATACCCTCCACTTAGTGATAGAGGGTATATATAAGTTTGTCATTCCGTTTGTAACTCATCGAAATATCGATCTGGGATCGATCATTATGCCCGATCGATTTTAAGACATTCTAGCGATGTCCGTCTGTCTGTCTGTGGAAAATGCTGTCACGGACAAAATATTGCACAGAGATGACTGAAACTTAACATATTTATTGGAAGTTCTCCCGAGAAGTTTGGTATTGCATTTGAGCGATATCGGTTCAGCGGTTCAAAAGTTATGAACGAAAATGTAAGCACACCTCAAAAATTTCAGTACATTCAACATAACCTAAAAATACAAAATGCTTTAATTCGGCTTCTGGTTGACATATGTGAACATAATTGAACACCAAATAGTATTTAAACAAGTACGAACATATTTTTTGACAAAAAAAGAAAAATTTCCCAAAATTTTTTTTCAAAAAAAATTTTTTTTCAAAAGTAATTTCCTTTTAAATAAAGTTTTTAGAGTCCGACCGAATATTCGGTCTCGGTTTCGGCCGAATAATGGGGTTTCGGCATCTATTCGGTATATGGCAAAATTTTGGCCGAATATTAAATATTTTTGGTATTTAAAAAAATATGCAAAAAAGTCGCAAAATTTTTAAATTTCGTACTCCAATTACTTGTTTCAGTTCACTTAAACAAAAAGAAGCAAGGTTATCCAATAAGTGTAATACTGTTACAGTTCAAATATTTTTTTTCTTTCAATCCACATATGAAATTTAATTTTTTTTTTGCAAGTTTTTTAAAAGATATTTTTTTGTTGTTTTTATACCCTCCACTTAGTGATAGAGGGTATATATAAGTTTGTCATTCCGTTTGTAACTCATTGAAATATCGGTCTGGGACCCCATAAAGTATATATATTCATGATCCTCGATCGATTTTAAGACATTCTAGCGATGTCCGTCTGTCCGTCTGTCCGTCTGTCCGTCTGTCCGTCTGTCTGTCTGTCTGTCTGTCTGTGGAAAATGCTCTCGCGGACAAAATATTGCACAGAGATGACTGAAACTTAACATATATATTGGAAGTTCTCCCGAGAAGTTTGGTATTGCATTTGAGCGATATCGGTTCAGCGGTTCAAAAGTTGTGAACGAAAATGTAAGCACACCTCAAAAATTTCAGTACATTCAACATAACCTAAAAATACAAAATGCTTTAATTCGGCTTTTGGTTGACATATGTTAACAAAATTGAACACCAAATGGTATTTAAACAAGTACGAACATATTTATTGACAAAAAAAGAAAAAAATCGCGGATTTTTTTTTTACCAAATTTTTTTTCGCGGAATTTTTTTTTTCAATTTTTTTTTTTTCAAAAGTAATTTTAAATAAAGTTGTTTGCAATAATCTTTTTGAAATTGTGGAGGGTATCACTACATTCGGCAAGGCCGAATTTAACTTTTTTACTTGTTTCTTTTTATTTTTAGTACCAAAAGGTACATAAAAATAAAATGTATTTATCCGGCCCTTATATATGTATATATATTCGATTAGAGTTTTATTCTAGTTCGAGGCCCAAAAATATTTCTATTTATGATATTGTCATAATAGAGTATTTTTAATTTATTGCTTTAAAGACTTTAAATTTAACTTTTTAAAGCAATAAATTAAAAATACTCTATTATGACAATATCATAAATAGAAATATTTTTGGGCCTCGAACTAGAATAAAACTCTAATCGAATATATAGATATATTTTTTTTTTATAAATACAACAACTCCTATGGTTTAAAACATTAAGTCCTGTATATTTATCTTTAAAATTTTTTTTAATGATTTTATTCATGCCAGGCGGCAATTTTTTTAAAGTTTCGGTTTCGGTTCGGTTTCGGTCGAATATCTATTTTTGGCCGAATATTCGGTTCGGTTTCGGTTCGACCTCGAAAAACTGGTTTCGGTCGGACTCTAAAAGTTTTTTGCAATAATCTCTTGAAATTGTGGAGGGTATCACTACATTCGGCAAGGGCGAATTTAACTTTTTTACTTGTTTTTTTCTAGTATCCTTATATCTCGCGTTGTGTACTACCGATCTACTTGCAATAAAAACCATATTAAAGAGAATCATATCTGCAACAAATCGTACAAACACTATTTTCTAATCAGTACGTGGAATTAGCATACATATGATAAAAATTCGTTTTTTTTAGTAAGAAAAATTTGGAATTCGTAACAAATATTTTTTTTGTTCCTCTTATAAGCCTGAATCTTTACAAAGATAACAAAGTCGGTTTGATTAAAATCTATGGGTTATCTTCGAAGTTTTGACTTAAATGCTATTTAATGTGGGGTTCACACTTGCTGTATTTGAGTGTTTAAGAGTGAAAGTATTTATTCTGTGTCAGTTACGTTTCCATTCTGCTTCTGGTGTTTTGTTAAACAACTTGTTTAATGTCGTAAGTGTGAATCCCATATAAATTGATTAGATCCCAGTTTTTCGTTTCCAAAACAGTACGCACCGGCGTTAATTAAAACAAAAATATATCTAAATGTTGACCTCCAGAATTCGATTCCACCACCAGAATTAAATTCTACCGTTGGGTTTTCCTGTAATTTACAAGGAAAGTTCGCAAAGTGAACCTAATTTGTAAATTTGGCCAAGTTTTTAAATTGTATTTCTGTATATAAAGTTCAAGTCTGATTTATTTCGAAGAAAATAAGGGGTTTCCTAAAAATATCTGTTAAAAATTATGGAAGTTACATGCATTTGAACAAAAATGCATAAATCCAGTTTCATGTAACAAATACAACTGTTTTTGTATAAAACTGAATTAATGGCTTTTTGTTCAAATGCATGTAACTTCTGACGGATTCAATTAAAAACCTTTTACTTTCTTTGTAATAAATCAGACGTGATCTTTACATACAGAAATAAAAAAATCAGGTAGGTTGACTTTGAGAACTTTCCTTGTAAATTACAGGAAAACCCAACGACAGAACTCAATTCTGATAACGAAATCGAATTCAGAAGGTCAAAATACATAAGGAATAGTGGGTCTAGTTTCTGGATCAGAACCTTTTTTATTTTTTATGGGTCTGTGTAATTAGACTTAAAATAGAGTCCTAGACCAACTAATAAACTAAAAAACATTTTCAAAGCGAAAGGTATAATAATTTCCTTAATTCGATACAAGATTCTCTAAAATAAACAATATCAAATTATTCCATAATTCTATTCAATGTAAGAGAAACACCAGATGTTAAAACAATCAAATTTGTTTAAAAAAACTCACACCTGTTGTATATGTCTTGTATTTTTCTGTTCATGTTATCCATCGTCGTCATTGTTGCTGTGTTATACTACATACACTACAAGAAAGGTTCAATAACCCCCCACTGATGTTTCTTTAGCTTTTTAAAGAGTAGTTTACAAAAAAAAAAAATATAAAAATATCTTAAGATTAGTTCAATGTCCTCTTATGATAATCTTAATATTTAATTTTTCTACAAATTTAAAAATAATGGATTGATTTGGAGGCGACAAAGTAAGAAAATATTTTTTTCTATTTTTATAATAGGATTTTTGTTCAGCAACATCCCTAAGGATAATCGAATATGAAACTAAAATTTAACCCTCAAAGAAGTAGGGAGTGCTTCAAAAATTCGATAAAAAAAAGTTATTTAACTATAAGAAGGCTTAATTTTAGTATATTAATGAAATACACGTCAGAAATTTTAGTTTTGCGAAATTGCGCAATGACAAAATTGCAACTTTTTTTGCTTGTTACTTTGTTAATAGAAGCAATTATATTGATGGTATTCATGCCAGAATTTTTTAACCCTTGTAACAGTGCAAGATTGCAACTTTTTTTAAAAAACCGTTAAATCAACTTTTTCACTTTTCGTTTACCTTTTACGTGATGCGCTGTTGCAAATAAGGTATCGCATTTTATTTCAATAGTAATATAATTGCTATAATTTGTAAAATAACAAGCAAATAAAGTTGCAATTTTGACATTTCGTATTTTTGCAAAACTAAAATTGCTGATTATTACTCTTGAAATAAATTGCGAATCTTTTCTTGCAACTGCGCATCATGTAAAAAGTAATAGAAAAATAAAAATTTGATTCAAAACTTTTTTTTTTAAAAAAAGTTGCAATATTGCAATGTTGCAAGGATATAAAATTTCTGAAGTGAATACCCTGATTATTATTGATCAGTGATCTATTCTAAGAAATTCTATGAATGTCCGTCTGTGGAAAGCACACTGCAGTGCAAACCAAAAGAGCTAGATTACCAAAGTTTGACACGAATTCGTTTTGTGTTTATACTCTAATTTAGTTCGCAAATGTGTAAAATCGATCCAAAAATTTTTTTCCCTTAAAGAACTAAACCATTCTCTAAAAACAGCATTTTCAGAGGTATTTTTTTGTATTTAGAATTTTTTGCCGTCCCTTTAGTGGGCGTAAATATACATATTTAAATAATGATTAATTGCAAGGAGGAGGTAATCGACAGGTAAGTTTAAATTTTAAGAACTATGTATTTTAATAAAAATTACTTATTACCTAAAGCCACATGAATTATTTCTTAACGTTTTAATTTAAAAAAAGTAGTAAAAAGCAGTTTTTTAATTTAATCTTATTTTTTATTTGTTTAGAAGAGGAAGATGCTTTGGATGAATCTGCTCAACAAGCTGAACTTTCTAATGATTCGGATGCTCCTTTAAAACCGAATCCTAAACCCAATGTTGGCGTAAATGTAAGTTTAACTCAAATATAAAACTGGTAAAAGCCATTACAGCCTATACGTTTTTTAGAGTAAAAAAAATACTTTTAAAGCGCTTATCAAACAAATTAAGAGAGCCATCGAAAAATAAAATTATTTGACATACGGATTAGGGCGTTCCGAAAATTATAAACTGTTAAATTTCGTGTTGGAATTCCAGCCACTGAAGAGCTAATTTTGAAAAAAATTATGAGATTAACCAAAATAGCTATTTTGTATTTTTTTTAATATGTTTCCTATAAAGTACGCACAAATTTCTAATTTTTGAATCAGATTTAGTCAAATTCAGACCAGAATTTTGGTAGAAAAACTTGATTTTTTTCCAACTTTGGCCGCTGTTTACCAACTGCATGTAGCCTCAGCTTTCATTGGCATCGTTCGGCAGATATTCCGGCACGGAATTAAAAAGTTTATAATATTTAGTACGCCCTAATACAGATGATTCTGCATTAGCGCATCATCCCGAATTTGAAAAATGCTTGTCCCCCTCAAAAGACCCTTTTACGAGAAAAATATCGAAAAAAAATTAAAAAAAAACTTAGTTCGCTACCAACTTCCAAAGATTGCATTTTTTTTAACATTCTGGTAAAAATATTTATGTATAAAATTTCCATGGAGTAATTTTGGTCCAGCGTTGCCCTTTACCAACGTAAAATCTATCCGAAAAACGTATAGTCAGCGAATAGCTTAAGCATCATAAACAACTCATAATCTTTGTTTTTATACCCTCCACTCTAGTGATAGAGGGTATATATTGTAGGGCACATTTTATACTTTATTAAAATAATTTAAATAATTTATTTAAGTGAGCTTTTATTTTCCGTTTCCGATTTGATTGTTTTGTTTAGAAAATATTTTTCATTATTTGTTTACCAATCAATCAATAAAAACATTAAAAATCTTTTTATAAAAAACGAATTGATTTGTAAATTTATTAAACAATCCTCTACATTTATTGGCGATCTTGCAAATTGAAAGAACAAATATTTGACAAAACAGAAGCTTGCAAATAAGTTACCATTTTCGGAAAACAATTCTATAAAATATAAAGATCAGCGTATAAAGATTGGTCTCAGCCTGAGAAAATAATAAATAGCAGAAAATAAACTTTGCAATACGGTGGACTCAGATCATTTGGAGAAACAATTTTTAAATCAAGAATCATAAAGAATTTGGAACAATACATATACATATAAAATAAATTGAATTGGCATTGAAAAGAAAGAAAAACAGCTATCAAAACAGAATCATCTAAAATTGTGGCTACAACATTCATAGATTCTACTCAATTGTTCGGTAAATTTGTTACAATTTTGTTCTTAAATATATCCCAATTGGTGGAATACTTATACAACAGAAAGATAAATTGGTTACATATTGTTGTATTTTTAAAAAAAAAAATATTTTGAAAGTGTATTTAGTGTTGACAGACATCAGCACAATTTGGTTTACAAAATTTTTAATTACCGCAAATTTTTCAATAATTTTACAATTATTAAATTGATTTTAAACTGAAACCAAAGTATACTACTTATTTCAAAATATTTAATTGTTATATTGAGTTGTTAAAAATTTGTTTTGTTGTGACTATTCCATAGTTTAATTTTTACGTATTGAGTTTGTAAACTTTCCATCTCTGAAAATGACTCCGCGATCACCTACACTTAATAATACACTATCACAAAGTTCAACGGCTAACCTATCAGATCCAGACAACAACGACAACTTAACGTCTAACACAGCTAGTCAGCAGGTTTCTCATGCGGTCGATAACAGGTTACCACATTCTGATTTAGAGATTTTTGCGTCTTCCGTTAAGCTCCCTCAGTTTTGGACAACTTGTCCAGATGCTTGGTTTGTGCATGCAGAAATGCAATTTGCAACCAAGGGAATCACTGTCGATCAGACTAAATACGAGTATATTATTACTGCCCTTCCTCAAGAAGTGATTATAAAAGTCTTGGACATAATTCAGAATCCCCCTTTACGTGAACGATATTCCAATTTAAAGAAAATATTAATCGAACGTCATTCCTTGAGTGAAAGTACCCGATTGGACAAGATTTTGTCCGATAGCGAGATGGGAGACAGAAAACCTTCAGAGTTTTACAGGTCCCTAGCTCTTCTTGCGGGATCGAGTTTTAGCCAAGATGTCCTAAGGAAACTTTGGTTGCGTAAACTTCCAAAATCGTTAAATGTTGCTTTAACCAGTTCAAATATAAGAGATGGTAGCGAATTATTTGAACTAGCTGATAAGCTGTGGGAAGTTATTTATAGTGCAGAAGTTTGTAGTATCAAACAACCATCTGAATCTTCCAATTTTGAACGAGTTGTGGAAAATTTAACACGATCTTTGTGCGAAAATATAAATAAGTTAACTCTAGAAGTTAATTCTCTCAAGAGAGAACTGGAAGATCGTGAGTCACGCCCGCATTTTAGAAGATTTGGTAGAAGTAGTTCGCGTTCTCGGGGTCGTTCTTTAAACAAAAACTGGTTGTGTCGGTTTCACTATCGATATGGTGAACAGGCAAGGAAATGTGAACAGCCATGCTCATTTGCTAATTCTAATCGAGAATCAACAAACTAAAATCTTCCATTGTTGCGGCGACAAACAATGGAAATATTGATTTTTCATCTCGTCGTCTTTTCGTTTTCGATAAAAGTAACGGTTTAAAATTTTTAATTGACAGTGGGGCAGAAATTTCGGTTTTGCCTTCCTCAAAATTCAAAAATGGTAACAATGTTTCAGATATTATATTAACAGCCGCAAATGGTTCTAGCATCTCTACTTTTGGAAAGAAATTGTTAAACGTAAATTTGGGGTTACGGCGCGAATTTCCTTTTATTTTTATAATAGCTGATATTTCTAAACCGATTATAGGAGCCGACTTTCTTTCTAAGTATGGCCTGTTAATAGATATAAAACATAGATGTTTAATAGATCCGCTTACTAAATTATCCGTAAATGCAATATCACATCATTGCAAGATACCGTTACCAAAATTATTTTCAGTCGATAATCAATACACTCTTTTATTAAAAAACTACCCTTCTCTAATATCTGAACCAGATTATACAAAACCGGTTAAACACTCTACGGTGCATAAATTAGTAACCGAAGGACCACTACCCTACACGCGACCACGACGTTTGGATCCAATCAAATATAAAGTTGCAAAAACCGAATTTGATTTCTTAGTTCAATCTGGGATATGTAGACCGTCTGATTCGAGTGTAGCTTCCGCTTTACATTTAGTAGCCAAGAAGGACCCGAATGATTGGCGTCCGTGCGGGGATTTCAGACGTTTAAACGTAGTTACAGTACCTGACCGATATCCATTACCACACATTCATGATTTGAACATGAATATGAGAAATAAAAAAATATTCTCAAAGTTAGATCTGGTACGGGCATATCACCAAATTCCAATGGCAGAAGAAGACATTTACAAAACTGCTATTACCACACCATTCGGAATGTTCGAATTTACACGAATGCCATTTGGATTAAGAAATTCGGCACAAACCTTCCAAAGGTTTATAAACGAAGTTTTCAAGGGACTAGATTTTGTTTTTACATACATAGACGATGTATTGATTTATAGTGAAAATGAAGAACAACACTTAAATCATCTGAAAATAGTTTTTGAACGCTTGGAGGAATACGGATTAAACATTAAACCTGGTAAATGTTCCTTTGGTGTTTCAAGCATTGATTTTCTTGGTCATAATATATCCGAAATGGGTATTCGTCCATCCGATGAAAAAGTTTCGGCGATCCGAAACTTTGAATGTCCAAAGACAATTAAGCAAATCCAAAAATTTGTAGGTATGGTAAATTATTATCATAGGTATATACCAAAATTGGCAGAATATACTAGCCCTATTCATGAAATGGTGACTAACACTCTCAAAAAGAAAATCAAAGTTTTAACATGGACTGAGACAGCGCTAAATGCATTTGAACGTATAAAGGAATGTTTTGCTTCACGTGTTTTATTGAACCATTTCAATAATGAAGCAAAACTTACTTTAACAGTAGACGCTTCAAATATAGCGATTGGCGGAGTTTTACAACAAGTTTCTGGTGAAAATTCAGAGCCATTGGCTTTCTTTTCAAAGAAATTGACATCATCCGAAATAAAATACAGTGCATTTGATCGCGAGTTGTTAGCTATTTACTTGAATATAAAACATTTCAGATATCTTTTAGAGGGTAGGTCTTTTACAGTGTATACAGATCATAAACCACTGACTTTTGCTTTATTTTCTAAAACTGAGAGAAGTCCTAGACAAACTAGGCACTTAGAATTCATTTCTCAATTCACAAATGACATACAACATATTCGTGGTGATGCTAACGTTGTAGCTGACACTCTCTCAAGAGCATTTGAAGTGGAAGCCTATCAGAATATCGAACTAAATTTAAAAACATTGTTTGACGAACAGCAGAAAGATGCTGAACTTGTGGAATTGATTCGTGATAAAGATAAACATTTAAATTTAAAATTAGTTAAAGTTCCCCTTGTAAATGTAGAGGTTTGGTGTGAAGAGTCGAACAATTCTTCAAGACCTTATGTCCCAAACAGTTTACGCAAAACAGTCTTTGATAAATTACATGGGATTTCCCATCCAGGCACTAGATCCACACGTAAACTGATTACACAACGTTATTTTTGGCCAGGTATGAGTAGACAGATTAACACATGGTCAAGAGAATGTCTTAGTTGTCAGAAATCAAAGGTTAGTAGACACACTAAAACTCCGATAGTCAAAATAAATATACCTAAAGGAAGATTCGAACATATTCACTTGGATATCGTTGGCCCTTTGCCACCGTCTAAAAATCATCGTTATATTTTAACCGTTATTGACAGGAATACACGTTGGCCAGAGGCATATCCTCTTAAGACGATAACGGCTTCTGATATAGTAGATACGTTTATAAGAAATTATGTTTCTCGATTTGGAGTACCCACAAATATTACAACTGATCAAGGTGGGCAATTTACGTCAAAAATGTTTACAGAACTGTCGAAAATGTTAGGTTGTAGCAAAATCACTACTACTCCGTATCACCCACAGGCTAATGGAATTATAGAACGTTTTCACAGACAACTTAAAGCAGCATTAATGGCTAAAAATAAATCAACTGTTTGGTTTGATGAGCTCCCGATCGCTTTACTGGGTATTCGTTCTGTTTTTAAGGAAGACTTGCAAGCTACACCAGCAGAAATGGTGTATGGCCAGAGTCTGCGTCTTCCAGGTGAAATAGTTACCGTTACAAGGGACTTTGATGCATCAGATGTTTTGTTCAAATTAAAAAATCACTTTCAGAATGTTAAATCAAACATTGATCATCACAGAGATCCTGAGACTTCAATATATGTTCCAAAGAATCTAAAGGATTGCAAGTTTGTGTTTGTGCGTGCAGTTAATAAACGAGCACTTCACCAACCTTATGAGGGACCTTATAGAGTTATTGAAAAAGACAAGAAAACCTTTAAGGTCGATATTGGTAACAAAGTTGTTGTGTTGCCTATTGACCGTTTAAAACCAGCTTTTATAGAAGAAACAAAACAAAACACTGACAATTATATTACACATTCTATACATAAACCAAAGAAAAAAGTCACGTTTAATTTATTGGACATAAATTTCAGGGAAGGGGAGTAATGTAGGGCACATTTTATACTTTATTAAAATAATTTAAATAATTTATTTAAGTGAGCTTTTATTTTCCGTTTCCGATTTGATTGTTTTGTTTAGAAAATATTTTTCATTATTTGTTTACCAATCAATCAATAAAAACATTAAAAATCTTTTTATAAAAAACGAATTGATTTGTAAATTTATTAAACAATCCTCTACATATATAAGTTTGTCATTCCGTTTGTAACACCTCGAAATATTGGTCTAGGACCCCATAAATTATATATATTTATGATCCTCGATCGATTTTAAGTCGATCTAGCGATGTCCGTCCGTCCGTCCGCCTGTCTGTCCGTAGAAAACACGCTAACTTTTGAAAGACTTTACAGAGGTTACTGAAGTTTGGCATATATGTTTGTCATTTACCTGGTCAGGTTGGTATTGCAATCCAGCCAAATCGGTCCAGTGGTTCAAATTTTATGAGCAAAAGAGTAAATTTCGGCAACGGTGTTTCGCGAATTTACGAGATGAAAAACACGATAACTTTCGAAAGACAATAATAAGACTACTGAAGCTTGGCATGTATCTTTGCCGTTCCCCGGGTCTGTTTGGTATTAAATTTCAGCTCAATCGGTCCAGTGGTTCAAAAGTTATAAGCAAAACCCTGAATTTCAGATTAATTGCATCTAAAATGCGACGTGTTTTAACAAGTTTTAAAAGCATTGGTGGTAACTAAACAATGCTTTTCAAACTTGTTTAATTTTAAAGCAATACCTTTTAAACTTGTTTAGTTTTAAAAGCATTGGTAACTTAAAAATTACACTCGAAAAAAATTTTACACTCAAAAAAAATTTTACACTCAAAAAAATTGTACACTCAAAAAAAAATTTACACAAAAAAAAATTTAGTGTTTTTTTTTTACAAAAATGACAATATTTTGTGTACATACGTACGTGCATTTACTCAAAAATACTTTTACAGTAAAAAAAACATTACACTGGAAAAAAATTTTACACTCAAAAAAAAAAAAACAATTTGTAATATATTTTTTTTTTTAAATGACAAAAAAAGAGTTTTTACTCAAAATAAAATATTTCTAATCAAAATTATTAATTTTTTCACGTTAAAAAATGTACTACCCCTTTAAAAAAATGCATTGTGGAGGGTATTCATAGATTCGGCAAAGTCGAATTTAACTTTTCTACTTGTTTTTTTTTGTATAATTTAAAAATGTACAACTTTTTTCATTAGAATGACGAAGATGACGAATATGATCCCGAAGATACCCGTAAAAAGAAAAAGGGTAAAAAACGTAAAACCAAAAAAGGTGAAGAAAAGGGTCGTAAAAAAAAGAAACGTAAGAAGAATGAAAGTGAAGAAGAAAGTGATTTTAATCAACGTGACGAAGATGATGCTGATTTTGCAACTACTTCTTCCTCATCGAAACGTGGACGTAAGCGCAAAGAGGCAGAAAAAGCGAGCAAAGAGAAGGAATCTTCATCATCAGGTAAGAACAATTTATATATTTTTGTAATGAATGTTTAAGAAATTGAAGTAATTTAAGTGTTTGCCTTCAAAACACAGATTTTGTTTTTTTTTTTATTAAAAAAAGAGTCTCCTATTCTTTTTCTTTAGACAATTTTTCTCCGATCCTGAGGCATTTTTTAATAAATATTGTCTTAGATTCTGACATACTTATGGCCTGAGCATTGAGGCATTAGTTTTATGTTAAATTCCAATGAAAAGCACGCATTGGCATAGTTTTTTCATAAAAAAGTAATGCCAGGTCCCAAGCATGGATTCTAAGGGATTCTTATCAAGTGAAAAGTTTCGGAGTCTGCAATATTTTTGTGATCACTTCTAATAAATTAATTTATAAACAGTTCTTTCAAGTGTAGTTCTGCATTTTTAACAACCTTACATTTTGTTTTGTAGGTATGCCCTCGGTGGAAGATGTTTGCTCTGCTTTTAATGTAACCGATGTTGAAATAGAATATTCTGAAACGGATGTGCAAAATCTTACCACATACAAAGCTTTTACCCAACATGTTCGCCCGATATTACAAAAAGAAAACTTAAAAATACCAGCTCCCAAACTAATGATGCTGGTGCATGCTAAATGGCGTGAGTTTTGTGATGCTCATCCTAATTTGCAAACAGAACAAGCTAAGAGTGAAGAGGCAGAAGAGCCAAGATCATCGAGATCTTCAAGAAATGAAAAGGTAAGTTAACAGACCAGAAGAAGTACTTTAGTTTTGATGGACAAGGAGGTCTTTCAATGGACACCCACCGATTTTTTTGAAACTTGCATATGGTAAAAAGGGGAGAACAATAAGAGTTACTTGTTGTTTTAGCTCCAATAGCGTATTGGTCATGAAAATTCTACTTTTTTAATGCGCAGTTTCTGTATGACGAACGTCATTCGTCTGCGACAAATTTTCCTGTATTTTGTTATTGTAACAAAAACAAAATACATACATATATCGTGGAACTATATTCAATTTGAGCTATCTGCTCGGTTGACGAAAATGAGTTTTTGATGGCAAAATGTTCGCTGGCATAAGTGTCATCTATGGTATTAATTTCAGAACAAAAAAATTATTTTAAGACTATTTTATTGCAGAAATAGCATGAGCTATGTGAAACCATGTTATTTTATAAATATAAATTTGAGCTATCTACAGTATAGTTTACTAGGGTAAACTTTTAAATTTACATTTTTGTATACTTATTATCACTTTTTATACGGTGTTTCCATCAATAAAAATAATGGCAGTTTTTTTTTTTGTAAAGTTTCAACTCTTTTCCGCGGTTAAAAACGCGGTTTTTGACCCATATTTCGATGCGGAGCAAAACCGGATAACATTTTTGCATATTTTATTTGCCCATTCGATTGTACAGCAAACACAAGTGTTATGACATTTTTCGCAAGCTTTATGAAGGTTTCAAATAATGGCGATAAAGCGCGAAAAAATCGATGATTTAAAAAAAAAAATTAAAAAGTATTTTTTTAACACCTGTAATGGAAGGGCTTAAAAAACTGATAAATATGGTACCAAATTCACATTTTTATCATAATCCGTTAAAAAGTTATAAAGCTTTAAAGTCTATATTTATTGAGCTATCTGCTTAGGTTGATTAATTTCAAATAAAAAAGGTTGAGCTATCTGCTGTAACTCAGCGAATAATACGAATTTTTACAAACAAAGCACGTGTAAAATTTAGTAGTAATTATTAATTAATATTGTAAAAGATCGGCCGACAAAAAGTTTAAAAATACGCGAATGCGACGGTTTTTTTGCTCTCCTGAAAAGTTATGTTTTTTTTGATAGCTCAAATTGAATATAGTTTAACGATATGCAAATTCGTCGCAGATGAATGAGGTTCGTTTTACAGAAACTAGACATTATAAGTTTTTATTGTCAAAAAGTTAAGTTTATATGGAAATTATTTATAATAATCTTTAAAATTAAGCCGACCCGTGTTTTTTCTTTTGGAGAAATTCCTGCTAGTTGAGCTTTTATTTGGATTTTCCGGAAAGACCAGCTTAAAAACAGGCAACTCATATTTCTCCCCCCCCCCCCCCTTTCCCATATGCAAGTGTCAGGACAATCGTATGTATGCCCATTGAAAGATCGTCCTTGTGAATCAGACTAGAACCATGACGATTATACAAAAAAAAAACATACATAATTTGACCCTTGAAATGAAGCTGTTTAATGATGCGAAAAGATTACCTTAAAGTTCGTTATTAAAAAAATCAAAATTTTCTATTTTTGGAAGAAGAAACATTTTAACAAATCGTGTATACTTTATTTTTTATTTTTAGCCCGATGATTTATATGAAGAAGAGGAAGAGGAGGAAGAAGAAGAAGAGGAAAAAGAATCTTCTTCAAGTGGCCGCCGTAAACGTGGCGGTAGAGGTCGTGGCAAAAAAGGTAGACGTTCTGGCAAAGTACCAACTTTAAAAATTAAATTTGGTAAACGCAAACGCGGTAGCTCCGATGAAGATCAAGATGCTTCAGGACAATCTGAACGCGATTCAGATTTAGAATTTGAAAAAATGTTACAAAAATCTGATGATAGTGCTGATGAACGCGATATTCCTAATACATCGACCGCTGCGGCTTCGACTAGTGCTGCCGGTGATGGACAGGCATCTACCAATGAAGATGGTACACCCATTGTTAAGAAGAAAGCTAAAGTTAAGATTGGTAATAAGTTCAAGAAGAAAAAGAAGCTAAAGCCAACGTCACGTTTCCCCGATGGCGAGGAGGGTGAACATCAAGACTACTGTGAAGTCTGTCAACAAGGCGGTGAAATTATTCTTTGCGACACTTGTCCTCGCGCCTATCATTTAGTGTGTTTAGAACCTGAATTGGAAGAGCCACCAGAGGGTAAATGGTCTTGCCCCCACTGTGAAGCCGATGGCGGGGCCGCGGAAGAAGACGATGACGATGAACATCAAGAGTTTTGTAGAGTTTGTAAGGATGGTGGTGAATTGTTGTGTTGCGATTCATGCCCCTCGGCTTATCACACATTCTGCTTGAATCCACCTTTGGATACTATACCCGATGGCGATTGGCGATGTCCACGCTGCAGTTGTCCGCCGTTGACTGGTAAGGCGGAGAAAATTATAACTTGGCGTTGGGTAGAACGCCCTGAACCATCATCATCGAAGAAAAACAAAAATGTGCGAATACGTGAATATTTTGTGAAATGGTTTAACATGTCGTACTGGCACTGCGAATGGGTGCCAGAAATACAAATGGAAGTTCATCATCCTCTGATGATACGATCATTCGTTCGAAAATATGACATGGAGGAGCCTCCTAAATTCGAAGAGACCTTGGATGAAGCCGATTCTCGATATGTGCGTATACAAAGACACAAGGCTAAGGGTGGCATACAGGCCGAAGATGAAAATGAACAATACAAAAAAGATTTGGAAGATCGATTCTATAAAAATGGTGTTAAGCCAGAGTGGTTAATTGTGCAGCGTGTCATTAACCATCGCACGGCCAGAGATGGCACCACCATGTATTTGGTTAAGTGGCGTGATTTACCCTACGATAAATCGACTTGGGAAGATGAATCAGATGATATACCTGGTCTTAAGTCAGCAATCGATTATTATTTGGATTTAAGAGCTATCTGCACCTCCGAACAAAGGTTGGGTAAAAAGAAGAAGGGACGCAAGAGTAAGGTTAAGGAACTTGAAGATGATGACCGACAAGTTAAGCGTTTTACTCCTCCACCAGATAAGCCGATTTCAGATTTAAAAAAGAAATATGATGGTCAACCGAGCTTTTTAGACGAGACCGGTATGCAGTTGCATCCTTATCAAATCGAAGGTATAAACTGGTTACGTTACTCTTGGTGCAATGGGGTCGATACAATCCTAGCCGATGAAATGGGTTTGGGTAAAACTATTCAAACTGTTACCTTTCTGTATTCCCTGTACAAAGAGGGTCATTGTAAGGGTCCCTTTTTGGTGGCAGTACCCCTATCGACCATTATCAATTGGGAAAGAGAATTCGAATTGTGGGCTCCCGATTTCTATTGCATTACTTATGTGGGTGACAAAGATTCTCGTGCCGTTATACGTGAAAATGAATTGTCTTTTGAGGAAGGTGCTATAAGGGGTGGCAAAGCCTCTCGGTTGCGTACCACACAATATAAATTTAACGTTTTACTAACCAGTTATGAGTTAGTCTCTATGGATGCTGCTTGCTTGGGCTCCATTGATTGGGCTGTATTGGTTGTAGATGAAGCTCATCGTTTAAAATCGAATCAAAGTAAATTCTTCCGCATTCTAAACTCCTACAATATTGCTTATAAACTACTCTTGACTGGTACACCATTGCAAAATAATCTTGAAGAATTGTTCCATTTGCTAAACTTTTTGTCACGTGACAAGTTCAATGATTTAAATGCTTTCCAGAATGAATTTGCCGATGTATCAAAAGAGGAGCAGGTGAAACGTTTACATGAAATGTTGGGACCCCATATGTTGAGACGCTTAAAGGCTGATGTCTTAAAGAATATGCCTTCGAAATCAGAATTTATTGTAAGAGTCGAACTGTCGGTCCAACAAAAGAAATTCTATAAATTTATATTGACGAAAAACTACGAAGCTTTGAACTCAAAGACTGGTGGCGGTAATTCCTGTTCCCTTATTAATGTTATGATGGATTTGAAGAAATGTTGCAATCATCCCTACCTATTTCCATCGGCCGCCGAAGAAGCTCCAACAACTTTAGGAGGTTTGTACGAATACACTGCACTTACTAAAGCGGCTGGCAAATTGGTGTTGCTACAAAAAATGCTAAAACAATTAAAAGATCAAGGTCATCGTGTATTGATTTTCTCGCAAATGACAAAAATGTTGGATATTCTAGAAGATTTCTTGGAAGGAGAGGGGTATAAATATGAACGTATTGATGGTGGTATTACCGGTAACTTGAGACAAGAAGCCATTGATCGCTTTAATGCTCCCGGAGCTCAACAATTTGTTTTCTTATTGAGTACTCGAGCTGGTGGTTTGGGTATTAACTTAGCTACAGCCGACACCGTTATTATCTACGATTCTGATTGGAATCCCCACAATGACATACAGGCTTTCTCAAGAGCCCATCGTATTGGTCAAGCCAATAAAGTAATGATATATCGTTTTGTTACCCGCAACTCGGTGGAGGAAAGAGTTACACAGGTGGCCAAGCGTAAAATGATGTTAACACATTTGGTGGTACGACCCGGAATGGGTGGCAAAGGGGCTAATTTTACGAAACAAGAACTTGACGATATTTTGCGTTTTGGTACTGAAGAACTATTTAAAGAAGATGATAAAGAGGAAGCCATTCATTATGACGACAAAGCGGTAGCTGAATTATTGGATAGATCCAACAAGGGTATCGAGGAGAAAGAATCCTGGGCAAACGAATATTTATCATCATTCAAAGTGGCATCTTATGCCACCAAAGAAGAGGATGAAGAAGAAGAAACTGAAATCATCAAACAAGAAGCAGAAAATTCCGATCCCGCTTACTGGGTTAAACTTTTGCGTCATCACTATGAACAACATCAAGAAGATGTAGGCAAGACTTTGGGCAAGGGTAAACGTGTTAGAAAACAAGTTAATTACACTGATGGTGGGGTAGTACAGGCCGATACTACACGCGAAGACACCAATTGGCAGGATAATAACTCTGAATATAATTCGGACTATTCTGCGGGATCCGACGAAGACGTGGGCGATGATGATTTCGATGAACAAAATGGTGGTGAGGGTGGACGTAAAGCACGTCGTCGTGTAGAACGCAGAGATGATCGACCATTGCCACCTCTATTGGCTCGAGTCGGTGGCAATATTGAGGTATTAGGTTTCAATGCCAGACAACGTAAGAGTTTCTTGAATGCTATCATGCGATATGGCATGCCACCACAAGATGCTTTCAATTCCCAATGGTTGGTACGCGATTTACGTGGAAAATCTGAACGCAACTTTAAGGCATATGTTTCGCTATTCATGCGTCATTTATGTGAACCTGGTGCTGATAACGCTGAAGCGTTTGCTGATGGTGTTCCCAGAGAAGGCCTCTCCCGACAACATGTTCTAACGCGCATCGGAGTTATGTCTTTGATTCGCAAAAAAGTACAGGAATTCGAGCATATAAATGGTTATTACAGTATGCCAGAATTAATTTTGAAACCTTGTGAACCGGTAAAAAAAGAACTTGGTGAAGGTGTTGTCGCTGCCGATGGTTCCACAGTTAAACCAGAAGATAAAAGTGCTACGACTAGCACTAGTGCTACTCCAGCAACTAGTGCTGCCCCTAGTCCAGCACCAGCTTCAGAAAAAGCTGATGATAAAGCGACCACAGACAAAGATGAAGTTAAAAAAGAATCTGAATCCGAAGAAAAGAAAGCTGGTGAAAAAGATGAAGATAAAACTGAAGGAAAGCCAGACGTGTCATCGGGTGTTTCAAGTGTAAAAGCTGAAACATCTGAAAAAGAATCTGATGCAAAGGAAATCAAAGGCGAAAAGGCAACAGAGTCCTCCGATACCAAAAAAATCGATTCAGATGAAAAACTTAAAGATGAAAAGAAAGACATTAAAGAAGAGGCAAAAAAAGATGATAAAGAGATTTCTAAAACCAAACAAGAAGAAGATGCAGATAAAAACACTACCGAAATTCTCGATGATGATGATGACGACGATGATGTTTTAATTGTTAAGGACGACGGTGAAGTAGAAAAGCCAAATACTTCACTAACTATGAATAAATCATCTTCCTCAGACAAGGATCCAAAAGAAACCATTAGCAAGCCCAAAATCGAAGAAAGTTTAGAGGTATTAAAACGTAAATTTATGTTTAACATTGCCGACGGTGGTTTCACTGAACTCCATACTTTATGGTTAAATGAGGAAAAAGCTGCCGTGCCTGGACGTGAATATGAAATATGGCATCGTCGTCATGATTATTGGCTTTTAGCTGGTATTGTCACACATGGTTATGGCCGCTGGCAAGATATTCAAAATGATATACGTTTTGCTATTATCAACGAACCATTCAAAATGGATGTTGGCAAGGGTAATTTTCTGGAAATTAAAAATAAATTCCTAGCCAGACGTTTTAAATTGCTGGAACAATCTTTGGTTATTGAAGAACAATTGAGAAGAGCTGCCTGCTTGAATCTAGCCCAAGATCCAAATCATCCAGCTATGTCACTGAATGCCCGATTCGCAGAAGTCGAATGTTTGGCCGAGTCTCATCAGCACTTGAGTAAGGAGTCGTTGGCTGGTAATAAACCAGCTAATGCTGTTTTACATAAAGTTCTCAATCAGTTGGAGGAGTTATTGTCCGACATGAAGAGTGATGTATCACGTTTGCCGGCTACTTTGGCACGTATTCCGCCAGTTGCTCAACGTTTGCAAATGTCGGAAAGGTCGATTTTATCACGTTTAGCTGCAACAGCTGGAAATGCAAGCAATGCGGGTAAGTTGAATATATTTTTTTATATATCGAGGGCGAATATTCAAAACCTGCTATCTGTATAATGAAATTTTTTTAGGAGATCAAAAAGAACTGTTAGTTTTAGGTACTTCTAAGAGTTATTATTAATCTTTTTTCTGCAATATAATTAAAAACACTTTTTTTCAAATAATTATTCAGTTCAAAATTAATTTGATATATGACAACTAATTTAGTGAACACATTTCTATCAAAAACTACTTCAAAAATATTGCAGATAGCAAGATTTGAATATTTTCCCTCGATATGTTTGTTGTATACCCCTCTACTTGTGTTATGAACTGATTGAATTATTTATTAATTATTTCATAAATAAAGTGAGTTGTTCATTGAATTGTTTAAATAAATTATTAAATAACATTGTGCAACAAAAAAAAAAATTAAAATTTTTATTTTTTGTTACACAGTGTGAATTTATTTAATTTTTCTTTTAATTTTCGTGTCTATATTAGGAACTACCATTACGATTTCAATTAAATGTCACATTTGACGTTTACAATTGCAAAACTTGGTGGTAAGCAATGATTAGCAAGTTATTTTTTCTCATATTGACAATTGATTGCGAGCAAGTATTCCATCATTGCATAGAGTTACAAAAGACTGTCTATCCTACCAATGCAAGCGTTTGCAATCGCTTTTGACATATGATGGCAATGGTAGCTGCTAATATAGACGCGGTGAAGTTAAAGTTACCAAAAATGGGTTTTTTCAAAAACTAAAACTGCCAATATCTCACAAACAGAGCTTCGAATGATTTCATTCCTTAATTCGATTTGGCATTCTGAATGAAAATTTTGTGATTGCATTCCCCAATCACATTTTAGCGAATTGAATGAATTCACTATAGACTCATTCGATTTATAAATATCGAATGCATTCAATTTGTTTTTTATTCGACTTTCAAAAATCGAATGCATTCGATTTTTTTTTTTTCATTCGACTTTTAAAAAGTCGAATGCAATCGATTTTCGTTTTTATTCAATTTGAAATATCGAATGGCTTATTCATTCATAGAGCAAAAACGGAGCCAATTTTTTGTGGAATGATAAAAAATCGAATGCAATCGATTTTTCTAAATCGAATGAACAAGAAATCGAATGCATTCATTTTTTTCCATTCAATCGAATGCATTCCAAGGACTGCATTCGATGTTGATTTATGAAATCGAATGCATTCGCTGACTATAGAAATTGAATGAATTTTTTTAAAAATTCATTCGAAAAGGATTTCATTCTTCGAAGCTCTGCTCACAAACAGTAACCCATGCAAGAAAAATTTTCATTTGTCGAATAGTGTAATAATTTATATACTTTGTTTTTTTTTAGCTCAATTGATGGCTCAATTCCCTGCTGGTTTTCAAGGTACTACTCTACCAGCATTTACTGGCGGTCCAGCTGGTAACTTTTCTAATTTCAGACCACAATTTTCGGTACCCGGTCAACTATCGAATAATGCCCCAGGAGGCGCCAATACTGGTGGAAACTAAACCACTTTATATTCAACATAATATGATTCTAGCGTTTTAGTTTCATATATATTTAATATTAATTTTAAATATACAACAAATATTATATATATATAAAATATGTATTGCACAAAATGTGCAAATAATTTAAAAAAAAAACTTACAAATTTCTTTTAATTTTATTAGTTTGATTTAATTTCTATAAATTTTGGAAAAATTTTTTTTTTAAATGCTCGTTTAAACCACTAGCAACCCGAGTCTTAAGGGTTGCTTAACCTAAACTATTTTATTTATTTAAAAAAAAACACACACACATTTTCTTTATTAATAAACGTACCCTAATACCACATATAAACAATATTATCCATGATGACATACTTAAAAAAACCGTTTAAATCCATAATAAATGAAAAAAAAAAACTGCAGCATTTTTTTTTTAATCTTTAAGCACAGACAGTAGGGTGAACAAGTAATATGTTATATTCGGTGACGCCGAATCTTTAAATACCCTCCACAGTATTAACTAAAGAATAAATTTAAAAAAAGTTTCCGATTTTTTAATGGATTTTTAATGGTTTTATTTATAATCAAATCTAAAGTTATGTCTTGAAACTTTATTCTCTTTCTTAATTTGTGCTTATTTTTTTAAACAAACACAACAAGCATAATGACGAAGCATTTTTTTGTACACTGTTTATGTATAACTACAATAACTACAACAAAATGCCGAATGGGAGCCGATTTTGACATTATATGCACCAAAATGATTAGAAATATGTTCAGAATAATAAAATATATAGGTACCTATTTCAAATTTGGTTCAAATATATTTACCATGCGCCAAGATAAAACATTTTAAAATTTTGGGTTATATAACAGATGCCACGCCCCATTCTCTAATTCCGCCCACATTTTTTGTGAGGGTTAAAAATGATAAAAATAACCTGTACCAAGTTACATTTTCACTCATAACTTTTGAACCACTGGACCAATTTCGCTGAAATGCAATGCCAACCTGACCAGCCAAATAACAAACATATGTATATGCCAAATAAACATATCGTCACCTAAAATGCAAAAAGCCCTAACTAACATTTAATTATTTTACAGGAGAAGCAAAAAACAGTATTCAATGATATTTTAAATTTGTTAATAACTTTGTTGTTATTTAATGAATTTGGCTAAAATTTTGTGAGGACGTTCTTTTAATAAATATGAATCAAAAAATATTAAAAAATTTTTTTGTTTAGTTACGTCCATTGGCGATTGCCCAAATCACGTGTTTTTTTAATTTTGGCTATAAAATCGCTAATTTTTATTACGCAGTCCTAATTTTTTGTGAAGACGTGTATGTTGATAAAATAATCCAGAACCAATCAAAAAACTGATTTTGAATTTCTTGTTAGTTAGGGCCTTTTGCATTTTAGGTGACGATATATAAAACGAGTGAGAGTGTTAAATTCGGATGTGCCGAAACTTTTATACCCTCCAAAATGTAAAAAAAAATTGTCAGAGGCGTTTTTGTTGTTGTAACAGTCGAAAGATAAATAATACAAGATATGGAATATTCCCATAGCAATAAATATACCAAATGTTTTATTTAACAAAAAAACATGTAAAAAAGTGTATTTTTTAGAGATTGGTTCAGTTCTTCAGGGGGAACTTTTTTCCCTCTCGCCCGATTTTGCCCATTCACGAACTTAACCTGCTTATGAACATGAGCCGTATTTGTGCCAAACTTTAGGAGTCTAGCTGTTTTATTTTGGACTGCATCGTGTTATCTACAGACAGAATGTCTTATGGTGTTTTCTTTTCTGAAAAAAAAAATGTTTGCCTTTTTAGGGTGTACATTTTTAAAATGTTTAACTCACACCTTCAAAAATTTGCATTTTATTTGACTGGAATAGAGCACAACATACAGCAACATTCTGTCCTGTATTTTTATAACAGCTGTTTTGAGAAAAAGTCAGCTGTTATATTAGGCAATTTCAACCCCGTGATTTTTTACGGGGTAGAAAGTGCAAGTTTTTTGCACTTTATAAGGCAGACATTTGTAGAAAAGAACACGATATTAGGGTTATATAGTCGCAACAAAAAGTCGACTTTTCGACTTTTTTCAATTTCTAAAAAGTAGATTTTTTGACTTTTTTCAAATTTTAGAAAGTCGACCTTTTGACTTTTCCCACTTTTAAAAAGTCGATTTTTTGTAAATAAAAGTTTAGTTTTGATTTGTTGTAAGCATTTAGGTGCTATTTTTTTATTGTTGTATTTTATTTATCAAAAAATGTGGAAAAGGTTGAAAAAATTGAAAGCAAAAGAGTCGACTTTCGATTTATAGAACCCTATCAGTGAGGTGTTTACAATAATCAAAAATATTGGTAAATATTGCACTTAACACTTTCTAACTTATGAATTTAGCATTGACATTTTTGCTTCATATACAAAATACATGGAAATACCAATAGCTTCAGTTGTTATTAAACTCGGCTCTCATTTGAAATTTTTTTCAGAAGAAAAAAATTATTTTCATCTGGCAAAAGTAAAAAAAAATCAAAATTTTTTTTTTCAAAAATAGTCGAAAGCAAAAGTCGACTTTTCGACTTTTTAAGAACAAAAAAGACGATTTCGACTTTTTCATACAAAAAGTCGATTAATCGACTTTTCGACTATAGAACTCTACACGATATTCTTTTATTTATAAATTTTTTTTAGAAAAGAACACAAAAACATAATTTTTGGGGCGAAATGCGAAAAAGGCACATTTTTTGCCAGAAAAGGAAACACCTTTAGAATCGATCGTGGACAAAAACCTTTTTTTTTTGATACTTCTGTTACTCCACCTGCCGCAATGCGAATAAGTGAAGATTTATTTGGCCAGTACTAGACTTTTGCGCCACCACAAATTAATCACGGTTGCCGTGCTATAGGACTACTCCTACCTCCTTAAGAAATTCGGTTACCTGATTGTAGTCATCGACTTTTTCGTTCTGGAAAAATTCCGTAATCGTCGCATATTTATAAAGCAAAGGATATTTCACCCTTGCTGATTCGTATCTTACACACCTAGACAGTATATGTGAATCGTCCTCCACTTCATTACAGAGCTCACATTCGTCACCATCAAAGAGCTTCATCCTCGCCAAAGATGCCTTGCTAAAGGAGTGGCCACACATCAAACGATTTATCGTCTTTATCTCATTGGGCAACAAATTCGTACACTTGGCAAACCAGGGTTTCCTCACCACCCGAGGATAAATCCTGGCATATGTTGTCCCTTAGTTGTGGATTGCAGAGCGTATTCCTCCGACCATTCGTTCCATAGCGTTTCCTCAATTATGTTCATCGCATCCATCACACTCAGAGGAATGAGAAGCTCTTCCCCCCGAGTAACCGCCTCCTTGGCCGCCCTGTCCGCCTCACAGTTGCCACTGATATCGGCATGTCCAGGAATATAGTGTACCGATATACTAACAAAGGACGCCTCATTCACCGTCTCATGAATACTTATCATATAGTTGTCATCCCGGCCAGAGCTATGCCACCAGATTTGCTGTCGGTGAGTATTGCCACCTTCTCGAAATCGTTATGTATAGCAAAAATAATCGCCTGTTCAATTGCCATCAGTTCAGCTGACATGGATGACAGTCTGAATTTCATCTGAAACCTTCCGGTCGTTCCACTTGACGGGTGCCAGAATGCGGCACCTGTAGTACCAGTGCCAACCGATCCATCCGTGTATATAATCTCATGGTCGCTTAGTTCTTACAGTTTCCAAAATCTTATATTTATGTTGTGGACAGCAAGACTTTCAAAATACCAATTTGAAATAACGGGTTTTTAAATAAATCGTGTTACACATTAATCAGCTTTCATATATATAATATATTTAACGACAAAACTGAACATACCCTACGCAACTGTCAAAAATTTAACGAAAATGTCAAAAAAATAAACAACACGAAGTTGGCTGCAAAAAACTCCCTTCTTTCTTTCCGGTTGTCAAAAAGGTACGAAAGCCGTAAATTTTTTCGGAAAACCGCTGAACGAAAAAAATTGTTAAATATAATGGGCATCATAAAATTAATAAGTGAATTTTTTTGTTATTTCAGTTCAAGGACGACAAATACATTAAATAATGGCTGACGTTGATGTGTAAGTTGAAAATATGAGGGAATTAGCAAAATGTAAACAATTAAAATAATGTGATTGAGTGAAGCTAACAATTAAAATACAGAAATATTAATGAAATTATTGACGTGAATGTGAATGAAACAGTATGTTAATAGTAAATTTCTTTTATTTTTCCATGTAAACAGCGATGTTCCCTCTGCTGCTCCAGTTGTTGGTGGCACCATGGATATTAATCAAGCTTTGCAAGAAGTTTTGAAGAAATCTTTAATTGCCGATGGTCTTGTGCACGGTATCCACCAAGCTTGCAAGGCCTTGGACAAGTAAGCTAACCATCATCTAACGATTTTATATTGCCCTCCATAAATGTGTTTTTTTTTTTTTTCAGGCGTCAAGCTGTTTTGTGTATCTTGGCTGAGTCTTTTGACGAACCCAACTACAAGAAGCTCGTTACTGCCCTCTGTCATGAACATCAAATCCCCTTGATCCGTGTCGATTCCCACAAGAAACTCGGTGAATGGTCTGGTTTGTGCAAGATCGACAAAGAAGGCAAGCCCCGTAAGGTTTGCGGCTGTTCCGTTGTTGTCATCAAGGACTTCGGTGAGGAAACCCAAGCTTTGGATGTCGTCAAGGATCACCTCAGACAAAACAGCTAAGCTATTTGTGTTTAGTATGTAACGGGGTTCATCATAGATGATAACGATGCATCTTGTTTTTGTTTTTATCAAAAACACACCAAAATAACAACATTTGACTAAAAGCATTGATGTAAAAATTAAAAAAACAAGCGTTTTTTTTGTGTTGATTCAAGATATAAATTTTTACTATAAAATTAAAAACAAAAAAAAAATAAATGTATAAAAACAAAAATTAGTGACAATGTCTTGAAAATAAATCATCCATCTTGTGCAGTTAGCTCTCCAAAGAGTAAAAAGGCTTTACTCCATAAACGTATATTACAAAGTGAAGATATAAATTCATTCATGACATCACAAAAGTGTTATTGAAGAAGCCTTCATTTAAGTTATGAAAATTCATTTGTTTGCCCAAAGTGTTAATTTTTAATGCAGTTGATTTTATGTTTTGGCCAATCATCAAGTTGACATATTCTGTAAAATAAAAGAGAAATATTAGTTGCAGACAGAAAAGGTAATTGTATATTGTTGTTATATATGGGTAATTCCAAAAATTTTCGCCCCACTGTTCGGAAACATGCCTTTGGACGCCACTGAGAATTTGGTTCATAGATATCCACGTTTATATGAGATATGTTGCATTTTTGGATTTTCAAAATTTGCTGTAGTTTTCAAATTATCGCGGGTCAAAGTTC
This sequence comes from Pegoplata infirma, assembly GCA_963921195.1. NCBI lineage: Eukaryota > Metazoa > Arthropoda > Insecta > Diptera > Anthomyiidae > Pegoplata > Pegoplata infirma. The sequence goes on from OY992539.1 coordinate 195,710,626, forward strand.
GACTTTTTTAGCAAAAGTCAGAAAAATACATGACGTTTAACGTGCTCTAACTTTTTAACTAGTAATCCGATTATCACAAGTAATGGCTCATATGAAAGCTTAATTCTTCTTCTTTTAGGAAATATTTTCAAAAGAATACGGTGTTTTCTCAGAAGTGTTGCAAAAATTCAAAAACATTTTTTTTGCGAATATTTAAAAAAACACATCTTCGATTTTTTTTAAAAAAAGTTTGGTGATAAACAATACTGTTTTGTACAACATATCCAAAATTCATAGTGGGATCCCAATGGGATCAAAAAATATTCTGGTTTTAGTACGAAGTTCTTAAATTTTACCTTAGAAAATTAAAATTTTATGTTTCTTCAATATAAAAATTTAAATTTTCAAAGAAAATTATACTATTAAAATTTTGAAAAACATTCAAAACATTAGAAATTTAAATTTTCTAAGGGAAAAATATGAGAACCTCGTACTTAAAACAGAATAGTTTTTGATCCCATGGAGATCCCACTCTGAATTTTGAATATGTTATACAAAACATTGTTATTTTTCACCAGATTTTTTTTAACAAAAATCGAAGATGTGTTTTTTTAAATATTCGAAAAGAAAAAATGTTTTTGCATTTTTGCATCATTTCTGTAAAAAAAATTGTGTTATTTTAAAAATATTTTCTAAAAGAAGAACTCCAGCTTTCACATGAGCCTAAATTTGTGAAAATCGGGTCATTGGTTAAGAAGTTACAGCTCTTTAAACGTGATGTATTTTTCTTACTTTTGCTTAAAAAGTCAATCTTTGACCCGCCATAATTCGTTAAATACACCAAATGTAAAAAAACGATATATGGTACATATATCATATTTATGAGGGCTATCTATGTGTCAAGGTTCAAATTAATCTGAGACACCATTTCTAAAAATGACTAAAATTTGAGCTAAATTTTCTGGAATGGCCCATATAATCCCTATGTGATGGAAATTGATCAGTTTTGGAATTTCAATCTAAATTATTTTGAAGTATTCATAAGTTAAATGAGATAACATATCGAGGGTGAATAAGCAAACTAACTGCAGTTTTCTCGAAAATGACCCAGGCAGAAAAATACGAACGGGAGAGCGCTGGCAAAGTACCTTTTATGGTCGCTTGCGTGCTGGGAAAGCATCACAGTTTAGTACTCTCCCAGCGTCCAAAATGATAACCACGGTAAACGGCATGCCGGTGCTATTTTAAAGCGTTTTAAAAACAAAAAATATGGTACTATTATAGCACTTTAGAACAAAAAAATGGGACGTATCTAAATTGTATACATAAGTCCATAAGACACAACTTTTTTTGGATATTTATTTGAATAAAGAAATTTATTAAATTAGGATAAACAAGTAAAAAAGTTAAATTCGGCCTTGCCGAATGTAGTGATACCCTCCACAATTTCAAAAGGATTATTGCAAAAAACTTTATTTAAAAGGAAATTACTTTTGAAAAAAAAAAATTTCGCGAAAAAAAATTTTGGTAAAAAAAAATCCGCGATTTTTTTTTTTTTTTTGTGTTCGTACATGTTAAATACCATTTGGTGTTCAATTATGTTCACATATGCCAACCAGAAGCCGAATTAAAGCATTTTGTATTTTTAGGTTATGTTGAATGTACTGAAATTTTTGAGGTGTCCTTACATTTTCGTTCATAACTTTTGAACCGCTGAACCGATATCGCTCAAATGCAATACCAAACTTCTCGGGAGAACTTCCAATAAATACGGTAAGTTTCAGTCATCTCTGTGCAATATTTTGTCCGCGACAGCATTTTCCACAGACAGACAGACGGACATCGCTAGAATGTCTTAAAATCGATCGGGCATCATGAATATATATACTTTATGGGGTCTCAGATCGATATTTCGATGAGTTACAAACAGAATGACAAACTTATATATACCCTCTATCACTAGAGTGGAGGGTATAAAAATTTATTGACTCATTTATTAGGATAAACAAATTTTGAACAAACTTTGAACAATTTTCTAAGTCCCGGAAAAAATTTGTTTGCAGTTTTCTTTGCGTTTTGGAATAAAAAATTTATTAAAAATGCTTTTAGGAAAAAAATTGGAAAAGTCCCGAAAAAAGTGGTGTATTGAACCGAAACGGGTATGTATCCGGAGTTTAAGGGTGATGTATCCGGAGTTTAAGGGTGATGTATCCGGAGTTTAAGGCACTTCCACACGAAAGAAACAGGTGTTTTTATATAAAAGGTGTCAAGTTTGTAATATGTAGGTCATTGTGTAGAAGTGACATATCATGGGAACTATCAAGGACCGGCCACTTATCCTGCAGGGAAATAAAAAATATTCCAATTGTTATGAAAATTAATAAATTTTAATAAAAAATTTAACTTTGAACGGATTTAAATAGAAAAACATTGACAAAGCGCTTGGAAAACACTTATTCAAATTCATACTACCTTCAACACAAAAAATAAAGTGCTTTGTCGAGACTTTTTCTTTGGAACGGTTGGCAGTTTCTGCCTGGGGAGTTATCATATTAATTTTGTTGTAAATTTGTTTTCTTAAATTTTTTATTTTGCTATCTACCTTACGTATTTTTGTGAATTAAATTTACACAATAGATATAGCTCACTTGAGTCCGAAAGTGGGGATAAAAATAGCATTATTGTGTCTCTTAGGGTTTTTTAAGTCAATTCGCGTTTTTCGCGAAAAATGCAAAAAAAAAATATATATATTTTGTTAAATTGGGTTTTACAATAGAAGTGCGAAATTAGTCAAAAAAATTTCTAAATATGCTTCTGAGATAAATAATGTTAATTTATGTCTTCAGCGAAATTTGATGGCGGGTCTTTTCTTTGAACATATTCTTTATATCCTCTATATCTTATTTTTACGGGTCATTTTGGACCTTTTTAAAAAGGATTAGACGTCGTTTTTAAAAAGCTTTATAGAAGAAACATTATGCCTTTATGATACTTGCTTTTTTCAAGTTGCTGCATTAATTAGGGTTTCCTATGGGAATTTCGATAAATTCAAAATTTTTGTTTGAAGTTATCGAAATTTTTATAGAAAAACCCTAATAAATGCAGCAACAAGTAACATAAAAAAACAAGTATCATATGCACTTTAGTTATTGTTTCTATAACTAAAGAAAATAACAGTTTTTGCTCTCCAGAAAAACTGAGAGTGCGCAGATAGCAAGTTTTGAATATTCGCCCTCGATATTTAAATTTTAAATTCATATATTTAATTCAAGCCTTTAAAAACCATTTCAAATTATTTTAACTTTTCGATTCACTTTTCAAATTTCAATTTTTAATGAAATCCATGGAAATCGTTCGAATTCCATCACATACCAGAATAACTAGGGCAAGTACCCAGGTATAAAACTACGGTGGGGCCCACATTGGCAAAGCGTTGAAAGCAGGACAACAAACGTTTGCAAAACACGCGTTTTACGAAGAATACTGTATTGGCCAAATATCTAAATTGACAAACCATGGACAAAACAAAAAACATCTAAATGATTACGACAGTCAAAATATAAGTGTCATAAAATAAAAGTTAAAAAAGTTACATTAAACAAGTGAGTGTTAAATTCGGCTGTGCCGAATCTTTTATACCCTCCAACACGTGAAAAAAAAACAAGGACGTCTTTTTTTGGGTGGGTTTGGGTGGCGGGAGTCAACCTTCCTGGATCCAACTGCAGGACTTTGAAATTCTTCTGACATGAAAATGTTTCGTTTCCTAAGCAAAAGTACAAAAAACCTATAAAATATCGCGTTTTCAGAGGCTGGTTTGTTTGTTTAAGGGGAAACTTTTTTCCCCTTATCCGATTTTTCTCATGTTTAAATCGTGCCAAACTTCAGGAGTCTAGCTCTTTTACTTTGAACTGTATTGTGTCTTCCACAGACGGACATCTCTATAATGTCCTAGAATCGATAACTGATCAACATTATATATACTTTATGGGGTCCCCGGCCAATATTTCGATGCGTTACAAACGGAATGACAAAGTGAGTATACCCCCATACTGTGATTGGAGGGTATAAAAATGGTGCAAAAATTGAAAGATTACAGAGGTCAACAAAATTTGAAAAAAAGTCCGAAACCCCAGGACTAGAATATACTTTTCTATGGGTTTGAGTGCTGAGTCCGAATCTGTACTCAAGTTAAAAAAAAAACATGTTTTTCGCCATATTCGAGACGTCATAACTGCGCGAGTTCACTTTTATTACAAATCCTGATATTTAGTCTGAAAGTCCTACTTCATACCTTTAAAATAAATGTTTATTTAACCTCTGTTATATCTTGTTTCTTCTCTGAGATATCTTAACACGAAAATTAAAAAAATTTAGGTTTTCGCTACATTCACGGCATTTTTCCTATGAATGCAAATTTTATTCAATTCCCAATTAAAAAAAAAAAACAAAAAAATGCTTTGAATTGTTTAGATATTTTGTCTATTTGCTGAGATATTGCCCGTTGAAATTTATATGATGTGTTTAATAAATACATACCACTCTCAGCCGCATCCAGAGTCACGAAACGAGAACAAATTTCAGGTTAAAATATCTCAGAGATGAAACAAGATATTATAAAGGTTAAACATTCATTTTAAAGGTAATTTGTAGGACTTTCAAACTACTTACGTATCAGGTTTTATAAACAAAGGAGAATTTTTGCAGTTATAACGTCTCGAAAATGGTGAAAAACGTTTTTTTTTTTTTTTTTTTTTTTCAAATTCGAGCTAAGATATCTGGAAAACCTGATGGCAAATTCTGAGACCAGATTCGGATTCAGCGCAACTCAAACGCTAAGAAAAGTTACCTCTGGTTAATGGGTTAAAAATTTTTTGGCCTGGGTTATCTGGCAAAATTTTTTAAAAATTATCTAGGTCGCGTACACAAAAATTTGTTGGTGTTTTTTTGGGTCTTTGAGTAAAAAAAAATTAAAAAATATTTTAATAAAAAAATTTTTGACAAATTTAAACAAAAATTCCAAGTCCCGAAAAAAAATTTAAGTCCCGGACACAAAAACTTTTTTGATTTTTTTTTGCGTTTTGGAATTAAAAAAAAAAACATTTGAAATGATTTTAGGAAAATAAAAATTTAGGATTTTCTAAGTTTCGAAAAAAAATTGGAAAATTTTAAGTTCCGGACAAAAAATTTTTTAAATTTTTTAGCCTTGGATTAAAAAGGTCATTAAAAATGCTTTTAGGAATTTTTTTTGGACAAACTTAATTATTTTTTGAGAAATTTTAAGTCCTGAAATTTTTTTAAGTCCCATGTATAAAATGAGAGATGCGTAGTATATTGCTTTACCAGTACATTTGTTGAACGTTTTTGAATTTCCAAGTATGTTATGAGAAACCTCGACGTGTAGTATTTTTTGTATACCTGGTTATTCAGCAGTGCATTTGTTTTTATACTATTCGATATTTCTACAGAGCGTTGTATTTTTTGTGTAGCCAATGTTTTGCCAGTCTGGTTAATATGAGTCTTCCTATGACTTGTCATATAAAAATAGTTTTGTTATCTTCACGCATATACAGTGACCAGCAAAAGTGTTACAGTTGTTGTGTTTTTCAATTATTTGTACTTATTAAGTCACTTATGAATTTTATTTTAAATTGTCTCTACTAGCGCCTACGGTCAGGTCAGTACCGTAGTACCGGGAATACCGGTATTCCCGGTTTTCGGTATTACCGGGAAATGGTACCGGTTTCCCGGTTCTCAATTCATTCCCGGGAATACCGGTATTCCCGGTTCCGGTTCTGACGGTATTCCCGGGACTACCGGTATGTATGTTTTGTAAAATTTTGTACAATTAAAATTTTTTATTTGCTTTTACCAAAAAAAAATACAAAACATGTGAAAAACACCATTTCCATTTTATTTTTTTAATTTAAGAATAAAATAGTTACATGATTTTTAACTTTTTTTACAAACACAACTAAATATTACTGAAATACTGATTAAATAGTGTAATTTTAATATTTTATGGTATAGTATTTTTTTTGGTTTTGAGAACCGGTACCAGGATCAGAACCGGGAATACCGGTATTCCCGGGAATATATCTAGAACCGGGAAACTGGTTCCAGAACCGGGAATACCGGTATTCCCGGGAATACCGAGAACCGGGAAATGGGGGGCACTAGTCTCTACTACCGCCGAATATAAACACCATTTAAAAATAATAATGTGGAAGTTTTAAAAATGTGTGTGGCTTTCCAAAAAAACGTTTAAAGTTAAAAATATTTTTACCGAAATATTCTATAAAACAATTATAGAAATATGAAAATTTTTCTTAAGAGTTGAGCATAAAATAATGAGTACAAAAGTGCCTTTTTATCACTTTTTATGGAAATTTACCTATATTTTTATAAAAAAAAAAATACAGCACATTTCTATAATTTTAATAAATTCTGATAACTAATGAAATGATCAAAAAACTTCAAAAGTTTATCTTGTACAGTAAAAAATTATAGAGCAAATATTCTGATCAATGTGAACCCTGTTTTATTTTTGCTCGTAACTGTATATTATTTTTGTTTGCCTTGTACTAAGTACTTTCGCAATTACTACCACAAAGAAACGTAATTAACTTACGTTGTTCCAAATACAAAAAAAAAAAAATAAAAGTGGAAATTTCATTATGCCAAGGAGTAAAAATGGGCATAAAAGACCTATAATGAATATTACTAATATAGCAGTAGCTATACAAGATATCGAAAAAGGCATGACCATAGAAACTGCAGCAAAAAAGCATACAATTGCAAAGACAACCTTGTGGAGACACTATAAAAAACATCAATTATCTGGAAAACGAACGTATGTTTACGAAACAAGTATCAATAACAAACAAGTGTTTACAGATGAAGAAGAAATTTTTTTAGCAGAATATATCAAAAATCTGGTCAATCTTAAATACAAACTAAATAAAAACGATGTTATGAAATTTGCTTATCTTATAGCACTTAAAAATAATAAAAAGATGCCCAATTCGTGGATCGACAAAGAATCGGCTGGTAAAGAATGGCTAATGGGATTTCTCAAAAGACATCCTAATATACCACTAGAAAAAGTGACAGAGTACAATAGTAGTTGTATGAGTGCTAGTCCTACAGAAAAAACTAAAAACGAATTGGAAATTTTTCCTAGTTTAAATGAATCTATATCCCTTTATTTATTTAGTCAAATTTATACCTTAATAAAAATTACAAATACTGTTACAGAGCATTCCACAAATAAAAATTGTTAAATTTTACAAAAAAAAAAAAAAAGATTTTAAAATTATTGAATCCGTTAAAAAATACCGTTCTGATAAAAAACAAGTAGAAAAGTTAAATTCGACATGGCCGAATCTATGAATACCTGAATACTAGAGTGTCCCTTATTTTGGAAATGTTGGAAATGTTGAGACGGTACCCCCTCATTTTTTTCCTTTTGACTAAAAAATAACTCAGGAAAAATTTTACGCCCCTACGACCACGCCTTCCCTACGCGACGGGGCCGTAAAGAGCGGGGCCTTAAAAATCATTTTTCCATACAAAGCAAAAAATTTTTTTTTTTATTTTAAATTTTTTTGTTATTAATTATAATATTACTTGGTTATCTTATTCACGACAAAAAATTTGATTTTGGTGGGATGAGGCTTTCAGTTTTAAAAAATTTTTCGAAAAAAAAATTTAGAGCTTTTGGTCCTACAGTAAAAATTTTTTAAAAAATATTTTTTTTTAGTTTTGACAAGCAACCGTTTTAGTTGAATTGTTGCTTTTAATGATATATTTTCATAAAAAAATTTTATTCCTATCTGTGACATCTTTATCGTGGTCTAAAAAAGGGTAAAAAATGCATTTTTGATGTTTTTCGATACACGATCAAGATGTCACAGATATGAGTAATATTTTTTTATGAATATATATCATTAAAAGCAACATTACAACTAAAACCGTTGCTTGTCAAAACTAAAAAAAAAAATTTTAAAAAATTGTTACTGTAGGACCCCAAAAGCTCTAAATTTTTTTTTTCAAAAAATTTTTTAAAACTGAAAGCCTCATCCCACCAAAATCAAATTTTTTGTCGTGAATAAGATAACCAAGTAATATTATAATTAATAACAAAAAAATTTAAAATAAAAAAAAAAATTTTTTGCTTTGTATGAAAAAATGATTTTTAAGGCCCCGCTCTTTACGGCCCCGTCGCGTAGGGAAGGCGTGGTCGTAGGGGCGTAAAATTTTTGCTGAGTTATTTTTTAGTCAAAAGGAAAAAAATGAGGGGGTACCGTCTCAACATTTCCAACATTTCCAAAATAACCCAATCAGAAACTGCCAACCGTACAAAAAATATTGTACTGGCTGAACACTGGATTTATTGGAAATGCCAACAGCGTTTCAACGTTGGCAATTACAAACAGAATTGTACTCTGCCAGTACATTTTATACAACATTTACGACCATTTATTTTTTTATTAATTATTTTTAAGCGGTTGGATTTCGATTAAATATTGTTTTTATTACACCTTTTATTATATAAACAAAGAGTTATTAAATAATTTACATATATATTATTAAAATTAGTGTAATAGAGTAATAGCAATTGTTTTATCATCACATGTAGTAAGAATACACTTGAATTCTACCATACTTATGTTAATTTCAGTGTTATTTTCATCTAATTTTTTAACATCATACAATCCTATTTCACTTGATGGAATTGGATATTCCACAAAATCAGTATCTTCAAGAAAAACGTTGCCTTTAAAAAATATATCATCACATTTGAAATTCGACACTTTCCTACTAAAAATTTCGTTAACCGTAATAACATTTCCATTTCTTAGTAAGCATACGTTATCAGGAGGAAGTGGTGAAATTTTATTGCCTTCTATTGATAAGATAAAGCAATGGAAAATTATTTGATGAATCGTTTGATCGAAAAATATGAAGTTTTCTTTGAACTTCTCCGATGGGGTTGGTTGGAGAATTTATAATACTTTTTATAAAACCTAGGCTATTTTCGAAATCAAACGCGCAAAATTGAGATAGCGGCGCCCCTATATTAACAACGTCATCTGCGATATGACTGAGGTTGTGAATATTCATTGTATGTGATTTTGGTCCATAAAAATATGACATAAGTTCAACAAATTTCCTTAATAACTGCTTAGCATAATCAGCTTTTAATGTAGCAAATTTGCTAGATGACAAAATTCGACAAGCTGTAAAAAGAAGTAAAAATGTCTGTACTGATTAGATTTCAATACATTTTTCAAAACTATCCCTCCGCCATATAATAAAAAAACGATATTGTGTAGCTTTCCAATTTCCTGAATCCATTGAATCAAACGTTTTTCTTTGGAACTCAGCTGTAATATCTTTAGATATTTTTAAAAAATTTTGTTGCATAATTGCTATGTTTTCTTCGGAAATATAAGAATCTGGATTCTTAAAAATAAGTTTCTGAAGTAACGTTTTTCCAATTCCAAGGTACAACATATGCATTTCATCCAAAACGACGGACTTTATTAAGTCAAAGTTAGAAATATCGAGAAGTGGACTGGTTTCTTTAGCTAAATGGTGCTCAGCGTTAGCCTTTTCTCTAAACGACTGGAGCGTACGTTGTTCACAATTTATTTCTTTAAAAATGCGTGTTTTATTTACTGTTTCTCCTTTGACGGTGCATCTTTCACAAGAAAAAAAACCTGTGTGACCCTTGGTACTAGGGCTGTCAATCCCGAAATCCCGAATCCCGAAATCCCGGGATTTTTGTCATAAAATGAATCCCGAATCCCGGGATTTTTAAGCTCAAATCCCGGGATTTTTTAAGTATTAAAAATGTATGAGAATTTATTTTTAAAAATAAAATTTTGTTCAAATATTGTTACATTTACATCAACAAATTAAAACTTAAACTTTTTTTGAATTTTCAACGAAGCTGGCCACGAATTTTGTTGAGCTGAGAATTCTGCCCAGGCTTGCTGAATAATAGTCCAATGCACTAACCATTAAGCCACAGTCACGGAGCCCTTTGACCAAAGTTTGCAGGTTTTGGCGAAAATTTTCTAAAACACTCAAACTTTGATCGATGGGCGCCACGGGTAAATTTAATCCGATTGGCCTCGAATTTGTACATAAGTTTTAGGTCTAGGAGAATAAAAATTTTCCGGGACGTTCAAAATTGGAAGAAAAAATCTTTTTATACAAAAAAATGCAAGTCTAATGTATTATATTATTACATTTCCCCTTTAAATGTTTTTATTATTTTAAATTTTCTTTAAATTAGTTTTAAAATTATACAGTGCAACAACCATAATCGCAATGGGATGAAACCAAAAGCAAATTAAAGTTGTCCTTTTCCATAACAAACCCCCCATTTTTAGTTCATTGCTAAATATTTAATACTAATAATTACTTGAAAACTGCATAAGTGGCGTATACTTAATTTTTTAATTGCCTTTAAATAACAATAAGAATAATTAGAAATATTTTTTTAATAATTTCGTTGTAGCGAAATATACCAAAGGGTTTTCGTGGGAATCAAACCCTCGACTACCTGTTTAATAGGCTAGCACGCTACCAACTAACCCACAGTATCCCTCTTAATATGCACAATAAAATTGAAACATAAAGAGTCTACTATTTTTTTACTCTTATAATCAAAGAAATTTAATTCCGAAAAATCCCGGAATCCCGAAAAATCCCGGGATCCCGAAAAATCCCGCGATCCCGAAAAATCCCGGGATCCCGGGATTTCGATTTTCAAATCCCGAATCCCGGGATTTTAAAAAACCGATCCCGTTTGACAGCCCTACTTGGTACACTTGATAAACGCTTGGGCAGGCATATCACAACAAAAAGCTAATATTTTAAATGTAAATTGTTTTCCGTGGACCTCGACACCTTTAATAATATAAGTAAAAAAAAAATATTTAATTTTTTTTTCTAATTTTTGTGTGTACCTTCATTAGTTAAAGTATTAACTTCGGATACAAATTCAGACAAAAATTCTTCAGCAAAATACGGTTTTGAATTTCCAAAGTTTAATGCTATTATAAATGGCTTAGTGGTGTAATTTCTTGCAAAAACTCTTTCCATTAATGTCCAAAAACCTTTTTTGGACTTATTAAATATGTCCATTCCATTATTAAATATGTACAGCATTTTTTGTTTTGCCAACAGTCTGCCAACACCAGAAAAAACAATTGGCCCGAGCCCCATCTGGCGTTATCAATCCAACAATAGCACTGTACAGTATTTTTTGTAAATCCGACTTTGGCACAGCGTAGTATTACTTAAAAATATGACACTGGTGATGTACAGTGTTTTTTGTTTTGCCAACAGTCTGCCAACACCAGAAAAAACAATTGGCCCGAGCCCCATCTGGCGTTATCAATCCAACAATGCCACTGTACAGTATTAGTTGCAAACCGTGTTATCGGCCAACGTTGGTAATACTGGCACCAACGCTTTGCCAACCTTGGCCCTTTTGTATTTTTCTGACTGGGAAGGGACACTCTACTGAATACCCTCCACAATGTCCTTTTTAAAGAATTAAAAATTAACAATTTTGTTTAGAAATATTTAATTTCGAGTAAAAAACTTATTTTAGTCATATTTGTAAAAAAAAAAAGAAAAATTAAAAAAAAAATTTTTTTGAGTGAAATTTTTTTAGTGTAAAAATATTTCTGACAAGGGAAGTATCTCAACCCATATGAACCGATTTGCCTGAAACTTAAAATATATATATTAATGAGACGATTTTAAGGTTGGGGTGTCTCGGCTTATCGGCCATATCAGTGTGTCAAAATTTCGTTGTCCCCTTATGAAATAATGTGGACCTTCGGAAAAATTTCGATAACTCCCGAACTAACAGGAATATCCACTAGAGCAAAAATACGTGTCGAATTAAATTTAATAAAGATTATTTCGTATTCATATGGATGTCTATGTCTTCATATAAATACCCCCCAAAATTTACACATTTTCATGAAAAAAGTATTTAACAAAGCCAAACTTTTACAAGGTTATGCCACCATTGGATAGGCATTAAAAAAATCTTTCTTCTCATATATAAACATCATATAGTTTCTTAGAAAGAAATGGCTGAAAAATCCAATTTTTGACCCATGTTTTGAACCCCTAAATCCCCATGTTTTGAACCCCTAAATCCCCGAAACACCCCAACCTTAGAATTGTCTCTTTTATATATTTTTTACGTTTCAAGCAAATCGGTTCATAAGGGTTGAGATTAGTGTGGCCCATCAACATATGGAAAAATACCAAGTATAACTCACAACTGAACGTACCTCAAAATATGATAGATGGCATCGTAACGGACAATTTGCGCCAAATTTCAGCACTCAACAACGATTGGAAGGGGATGCTAACTTATCATAAGTGTTTGCAACCTCCAAAGAAATCTTAAAAAAAAAATTATTGGAATCTTAAAAATAACCATATGCTAGCGTAACAAGAGCACATAATTCACATGTGGCCATTTTGTCCTAAGTTTGTCCTTAAACAAAAAAAAAATACATATTAAAAAAGCGGAACCCTGCATTTCACTAAAACTGCTGTAACTCAAAAACTATGCGGACCATTAAGTTGCGATAAAGTTCATTTGAAAGGTAATACAAATATCTTTAATTTGTGTATAATATCAAAAAAAATTTTTTTTTGTTTTTTTTTTTCCTAATCGAAACTAAAATGTCCTTATTGTCCTTTGTAGGCAACCTTAGGACAAAATGGCCATATGTGACTTATTTGCTCTTGTAGCGATACCATTCCATGTAGTAATTTTTAGGATTGGAATTTTTTTTTTTTTAGATTTCTTCGGAGGTTGCAAACACATGTGATCAGTTAGCATCCCCTTCTAATCGTTGTAGGGTGCTGAAATTTGGCTCAAAATATTAGTTACGATACCATCTTTAATTTTTTAAGGTACGTTGAACTGTAGCGAAGCAAAAGGAATTTTGGGCCACCCTAGTTGAGATACTTCCCTTGTGAGTGACAAAAATTCATTGTAAAGTAATTTTGTGGCTTACCAATGTTTTTAAAACTTGTTTTTTTTTTTAAAAAAGCTCGTTTTTTTTCAACACGTGAATTTAAGGTGAAACCAATCTGAAATTCAGGGTTTTGTTCTAACTTTTGAACCACTTTACCGATTTTACTGAAATTTAAAACTAACTGGACTAGAGGAACGACAAATATATATACCAAGCTTCAGCATTCTCAGAGTTGCCTTTCGAAAGTGTTTTTGTCGTGTTTTTTATCTCGTAAATTCACGAAAAACCCTTGCCGAAATTCAATCTTTTGCTCATAACTTTTGTTTAACTGGACCGATTTCGCTGGATTGCAATACCAACCTGACCAGGTAAATGCCCAACATATATGCCAAACTTCAGCAGCCTCCGTAAAGCCTTTCAAAAGTTAGCGTCTTTTCAACAGACAGACGGACATCGCAAGATCGTCTTAGAATCGATCGAGGATTATGAATATATATACTTTATGGGGTCCTAGACCAATGTTTCGAGGTGTTACAAACATGGAAAATTTTTTTGTGTTAAAAGAGTTTGGTGTCCAAAATCTTGGCTAATAAGTGTAAGTGATTTTTGCGTGTACATATCGCGACCTTAGGACAACAAGGTTCTGTTTGTGCCTATTTTTTTTTAAGCAAATTGAACGTTGTTGTCCTAAGGTCTGGATATTTAGGTAAGAAATTATTCAACATATTTAAATAAGTGATTCGAATTACCTTGAACAATAATAAACGGCTTTACAATTGGAACATTTTTTTTCCGCTTTTCCAAAACAATTGTTACATTTGTGATCTTTTTCAAAACCTGCATTTGTGTTGTTTTTACTAGCTTCCATAGAAGTCTGCTTAGTTTCTTCTGTCTTTGCTTCTAACTCAGCTAGCAAATCAGTATTATAAGCTGCGTTCAAACGTTGGGCTGTAGTAAACATTTTTTCTTTGTCCTTGCTCAAGAATAAAGTTTCTTGTAATTGTGCAACACCCAAAAATCCTCCCGATTTTTCAGCTTCATCCATAAGTTTTTCTTTAATTTCAGGAACCTCTTCCAAAATTAAATTTGACTTTTTATATTTATCATTTGATTTATTACTGGACATAGTTAAATGACAAAGTAATTGCTTTAAATCAATAAGAGGAGGTAATTGATCCAACAAAGGTTCGTGAAGAAGACCTTGACACTAATGAAGATAAAAATAAATGTTAATAAACACAACCAATTAATAACAAGTAAAAAAGTTAAATTCTGTCTTGCCGAATAATGTATGGTTGCCCTCCACGATGTCACAAAGATTTTTTGCAAAACAAAATTAGAAAAAAAGATTTGTTTTTGGTAAAAAAATACGTGGAAAATTTTTTTGTGTTAAAAAATTAATTAAAGTATTTTTAGGTTATGTGCAATGTACTAACATTTTCTAGGTATCCTTAACTGTTTAATATTTTGGACGTGATCGCCATTTCAACGAACATCGCTAGAATGTCTTACAATCGATTACACTGTGCTACAGTGAAAAAATACTTCTAATGTGACATGGTATAGGTTGTTGGTTTTGTCGAGTAGATCACAAAAATGCCCATTTAACTTGCCAGACACCCTCAAATTTTAGAGTTATTGTTAAAAAACGTTTTTTTAGGACTTTGCTCACTAAACCTTAAGTAATTCAAAAAATTTTCAACCGATTTTAAATTCTTTAACTGTTTTGGATAGAAGAAGAATAGGGCTTTCCATGTGTGTGAATTGGTCTACACATATAATAAAGATATCTATTGATTTTTTCTATAATATATAATTTTTTGTTATTTTTTGAAAATTTTTGGAGTTTATCGATTTTTTTCTGCTATAGTTCGTTTAACAACCTTTATATTTATGAACATATTTTTAAAGAAAATTTAGTTCTGAATTCGATGAGCTTTATCCTGTAAAAATCAGATAAGAATTGACAGAGTTGTGATAATTTTTCTAAAAAAGAAAATTAAGATTTTTCAGGAAATTGCCGTTCAGACAACCCAGGCAAAAAAATAAATTTATCATTAGAGGTCATGTACAATATTTTTAAAGGTTTTTGGCGCGCTGAATCCGAATCTGGCCTTTAAATTGCTCTACCGCATCAGGTTTTTGAGATATTAAACATAAATTGATATAACAAAAACTTAATAAGATAGCGCAATTTCAAGGTCAAATTCGAATTCAGGGGGCCAAAAACCTTTAAAATAATGATACGCGACCTCTCAGTATGTTCGTTTATTTTTTTTATTTTTTTTTTTGCCTGGGTTGTCCGAAAGGCAATTTCATGCAAAATCTTAATTTTATTTTTTAGAAAAATTATCACAACTCTGTCAATTGTTACTTAATTTTTTCGGCATAAAGCTCATCGTATTCACAATTAAATTTTCTTTCGGAATACGTTTATAAATATATATATTGTTGAACGAACTATAGCAGAATAAAATCGATAAACTCAAAAATTTTTTAAAAAATAACAAAAAAATTAGATATTGTTGAAAAAATCAATACATATCTTTTTTAAATGTATAGACCAATTCACACACCTAAAAAGCCCTATATTTCTTCTATCGAAAACAGTTAAAAAATTGAAAATCGGTGGAAAACTTTTTAATTTACACGTGGTTGGTTTAGTGAGAAAAGTCCCAAAAAAACGTTTTTTGACAATAACTTTAAAATTTGAGGGTGTCTGGCAAGTTTGATGGGCATTTTTGTGATCTTTTCGACGAGACCTACAACCTTAACTACCTCATTTCGAAAGTATATTCGATTTTGTGTTTTTTGTAGCACAGTGTTACTGATCAATAATATATTAACTTTATGGGATCCCAGACCGATATTTAGGTGAGTTACAAACGGAATGACAAACTTATATATACCCCCTACCACTAACAATAAGTGGAGAATACAAAATAATTTTAGTTATGATAATTTTATTAGAAAATAATTACCTTGCCCAAATGTTTACGTCTTTCATCATTTATTTCGTAAGATTGCATAAAATTTTTATTTAAAAGAATTTGTCGCAAACAAAACCAAGCTTGAGCTTCGTGTTTAACAACTTTTGCTACAGATTCACCTTGTGCTAATACCCATTTTTCATCAATAAATTTTTCTAACCCCTTTTTAGTTCTTCTTTGCCATGGGCGAAAATTTAAAAGATCTGCCATTAACCAGGGTACATCGTGTACAACTACCATTCGCCTAGTAGCACTCAATGGCAAAGCATTTGCATTATCTGCCAAATAGTTTAGAATCGATACGCAACGTAAACCAATTTTAAATATTAAATCCCTCTTTTGGCGTTCCAATTCTGTTAGTATAGACTCATCAATATCAAAGTTTGACTCGTTTTCATGATATCCCATGCTGAAAAGACAAAAATGCATCAGTAATGAACAGATTATATATAAAACAGGTTTTCAGAAGTATAACTAAAGTTTTATTTTAAATTTCAAATTTTCAATACATTTTTTGAAAGTCGATTTTAAAAAGAAAATATGGGAAATTATAAATTTAAAATAAAACTTTTGTTAAAATAGACTGTCTTCTTTGGTACGGGTCTATGATTTTTTTAAAAATGTGTTAAAAAAGCTTGGGTTTTCACAAATAATTTCAAATATAAAAAATCTTATCGTGACAATTTGCCTTAGGGTCGAACCAGAATCAAATGCGTAGCGCAAGACTTAAAAAAAAACAAAAACAAACACTTTAAATTTTTACGTCCGTTTGATTTAGGTAATTCACATTTAAATATTAGAAACGAAAAATTATTGGGCGTTACGCCTTACGCGACGTAATTTGATTCAGGTTGGACGGTTAAGTAAAAAAGACGCATAGAAAGTTCGAAGTTTTTTTTTTCAGAAAGAAAAAGAATTAGAATTTTCCATTTTCGCCCGAAGCGGTGCCAAAAATATAGAAAAACTAAAAAAATCGGTCCTAAATCATTGCCAAATTTGAAGAGAATAATAACATCTTTCATTTAACATAGATTCATTGAATTTTTCCCTTTCAAATCCATTTTTTTTTATAATTCATAAACGAGGGGCATATCATGCTTATTTAATACATAATAGATAAAAATACAATACCTTGCTAAACCAATAACTTGTGCTACTCCTTGAGCACAATAATCAATCAAATCAATTGCAGAGTCTTGTAAAGCCTCGCAACCACTTCCATGGTACAAAGCTACATCCAACAATGATATAACCGCACCTTCATGAAATAATACCGTATAAATTAGAAATGAAGCCTGCGGATTTGGATCAATCTCCAAAAGATGTGGTAATACTTTAGTCTTCCACAACAACACACAGTAGGCTTCGTGTATTAAAACCTTTAACTTATCGCGCGTTATTAACAATTCCTTAACCTCTTCTTCACGATGTTCAGCTGCTTCTAAAATGGCTTGTTGGCTTAGTTTAATTATAATTTCATGAACATCTAACCATTTTGGACCACCGATATCCTTGATTTGGAATGGCCGAATGCTCTCTATGAAATAGGTTAATTCTTCAGGAAACACAAAATTAGTCATTATTGATCTTAGCTTAAATAAAAGATGCCTCTAATTTTTATTTGTCTTGTTTTATAATAAATTTACATATTTTTTATTATTTTTTTTTTTTTTCATTTTTAAACGATTTGTCGGTTACTATGGTTTTTATTTGATATCAAAAATAGGGGTTAATGTGCGGTTCACACTTGCTGTTTTTGAGTGTTTAAAAAGTGTTACAGTGGTAGTGTTTAAAAAGTATTAGCTCTGTGTCCATTACGTTTTTATTCTGTTACTGGTGTTTTGTTAAACAACTTCTTTAAGATCGTTAGTATAAACACCATAAATGGACAAAATTAGTATAAAATTTTATACCAAAATGTTATTAAAACGAAAAAGAAAACAGTGTTTTAGCTAAAACACTTTTTTATGACGACAGGTTAAACAGGGCTCCATGGTATAAAATTTGTTAACTTGGTGGAGAATATTCAAAGATTCTCCAAGATTAAATATAACTTTTACTTGGGTTTTTACATACATTTGAAATAAAACTATCAGTTTTTTTGCGACATTTTTTTGTTTTATCAATATACGTTTTTTAATAGCAGTACACACAAATGTAGAATAAATAACTATTATCATTATTTATATGGTGTACATATAAATTTGTTATTAGTAGTAATAAAAATTTGCTTATACATCATTAATTATTTTAATATAACGATTAATATTTTGTTTTTTATATAAAACTTAGTTTAAACAAAAAAGTAAAGACAATAAAAGAGAAAATAATTTTGTAAAACAGAAATAAAAAGAAAAAAACGAAACATTTTTATGAGAGCGTAATATTTTTGCTAAAATAAGGAAAAGAAATAATAATATGTATGTATAAAGGATTATTAAATTATTTTAATAGATATAACCAATTTTTTGTTTTTCTTTAGATGAAACTTAATTAGTAAATGCTGATGAATTAGGTGGAGCAGGAAATGGTGGCATGCTAGGAACAGACGTAGTTGTTGGTGCCATTACTGGCACTAAGGGAATCTGTTGCGTTTGCTGTTGTTGTTGTTGATATGCCGCCATTTGTGGAGGCATAGGAGTTGATTGTGTTGGATACAAACCACCCATTGATGGCTGCATTTGTGGATAACTTGGTATAGTTTGAGCAGCTGGATAAGATAATGCTGCTGGGGATGACATATACTGTTGTATACCAGTCGAATACATTGGAATTGTGTTTGCTGTGGTTATGTTTGATGCCATTTGTGGTGGAGGAGCTGTAGCTTGAGGATATGGCAATTGAGTTGCAGTCATATTCGGGGTATTTATTGGACTTTCTATAACACCAGGTATGTAAAGATTCGAAGGTGGTGGTAAAGTAGTACTAGTAGCTACAGTTGTTGGCATATTACTTTGATGAGAAGAAAAAACTGATTCCGAAGGCTGCGAAGCAAAACTTTGATTTTGTGTTGTTGCGTCTAGCGTAGATGTTATTTGTTCAGTTGATTGTTTAACATCATCTTTTGCGATTTGTTCCGTATTTGAATTTAATGCTGGACTTGTCAATAATTCTGGTGTATTATCGTCAGGATTGAAATAGGCTTTAAAAACACTTTGAGTTGGTGCAGTATTTGTTGCATCTTGTTGTTGTTGATAAGTTGTAGCGGTGGCTGCAGACATAGCAGAAGGAGCAGCAGCAAATGTATTACTTAATGGAGGCACATAAGGTAATGAAGGTGCTATGATCGTACTTGCAGCCGTAGCTGGTATAACCGGAGCCGGTATTGATACTGGTGTTGGTGATGCAACACTAGATGATGGAATAGTTGTTGGTGGCTTTGCAACGGCTGCATTACCAGCTTGTATAGGAATACGATGCAAATAACCATACCCAATGCCACAACCTAAGGCTCCTTCACCGCCCCAACTGGAGTTAGGTTTGATGGTTACCTCACGACAGGCGTCATCATCAATATTGTAAACATACATTTTTAACGGTTGTTGTTCGTGTGTTTCGATCAATGTAAATAAATCATCATTTTCATGCCTAATTGCGTCGGCACCGATAACATAATCTGAGTATGCCCTCAAACCAGCGGCTTCAGCTGGAGAGTTGGGATGTACTTCCAAAATATGCCAGACATGTTCGTTTGCTCCCTCAAACGAACAAAAACGTATACTAACACCTAAAAGCCCCTGTCCGCCCCACCCTGAAGTGGGTGTTAGGTTCAGTTCTCGTACAGTTTGAGTTTTACTTGAGTATACCACGATTTTTACAGGCTTATCGACATTTTGTTTCAGCAATTCCTTTAACATGTCGTTATCTTGATCCAGACGTGTACCAGCAATGGCAATAATGAAATCAAAGAAAGCCTCCAGACCAGCTTTTTGTCCGGGAGAGTTATCTTGTACCTTTAAAAAATGAATTTGTGAAAATGTTCCTCAAGCAGAGTTCAATAAATTTACCTTTAATACGTGGTAGCCTTCAGTACCACCACCGGGTATTTCTACACTATGACCTGAACCCATTATTTATTTTTTGTTCAAAATATTCTGAATTTCTCTATACTTTGTTATGACCTAATTTTTATTGAAATGTTTTTAATACTTGAAATATGTTTTTTTTTTTTTTCTTATTTAACAATTTTTTCGTTAATTTATTAAAAAATCAACAAATTTTTTTAAGAATTGCGTGGCACTATCAGAAAAAAGAAAATAATTCTTTGCTCTCTGAAGTGAAAATCATCTCTTTGAAAATGACATTTACAAACAGTGCTGTCAGACTTGGGGATTTCAGTGTAGCAAAACCACAGACTAATACAGACCAGACATAAGTGACAGGTGTCAAAAAAGTATTCTTTAACCATATGGTTAATATTTTCAAATTATTCTACGAATTAGGTTAGAAAGAGAAAACTGATATAACGCGCCATAAGAAAAATGGATGCCAGATCGGTTTTTGTTGTTTCACTCACTCCTAAGTCGTAGAAAGTGTTGCCATGTTAGCGTAAAACGGACTAAAAACCGCTGTGTTTTCTCCTAAAATCGCTTAGTTTTTCCCCAGTTTTTCTTATAAAACTCTACTGTCGAGTCTGTATTTAGTCTGTGGCAAAACCACAGACTAATACAGACTCGACATAAGTGACAGATGTCAAAAAAGTAGTCTTGAACCATATGGTTAATGTTTTCAAATTATTCTACGAATTAGGTTAGAAAGAGAAAGCTAATATAACGCGCCATTAGAAAAATGGATGCCAGATATGTTTTTGTTGTTTCACTCACTCCTAAGTCGTAGAAAGTGTTGCCATGTAAGCGTAAAACGGACTAAAAACCGTTGTGTTTTCTCCCAAAATCGCTTGTTTTTCCCCATTTTTTCTTATAAAACTCTACTGTCGAGTCTGTATTTAGTCTGTGGCAAAACCACAGACTAAATACAGACTCGACAGTAGAGTTTTATAAGAGAAAATGGGGAAAAACTAAGCGATTTTAGGAGAAATCACAGCGGTTTTTAGTCCGTTTTACGCTAACATGGCTACACTTTCTACGACTTAGGAGTGAGTGAAACAACAAAAACCGATCTGGCATCTATTTTTCTTATGGCGCGTTATATCAGTTTTCTCTTTCTAACCTAATTCGTAGAATAATTTGAAAATATTAACCATATGGTTCAGAACTACTTTTTTGACACCTGTCACTTATGTCGAGTCTGTATTAGTCTGTGGCAAAACTGTCAAAATTAACAACAAATTACATTTATGGATTTGGGATTTTTATGTCGCCTTCAAAAGAAATGTTGGGGGTTTTTTGGGATTATTCAAAATTAGGATAAATTGCAGTTTTTGGGGAACAGCGAAATTGGAAAAACTAAAATCGCCACCATTTCTATGTATTATATTTTTTCGGCGTAAGCCAAGTGTATTTAATTTGTTGTTTGTGTTTTTTGATTGAAAAAGAAAATTGTAGCCCTGTTTTTTGCAGACCGGATTAAGATTAGGATTAAAGGTAGAAACAGAACAAGCACGGCACGGGGGACGGTTGCCGTTGCCGGAGAATATAGGCCCAAAACAATGACGGGGGACGGCGACGGCAAAAAATGTCATTTGTTTGTTCAGTGGTGCTAACTTTTATTAAAATTAGAGTAATTTAACGGGGGAAAATCGCTTATCACATAGTCAATGTGATTAAGTTGGCACTACTGTACGCAGACCTTTGAAGAATTAATTCACTTTTTGATTTGATTCCCAAAAAGATTAATTCATATTAATAAATCAAGGAATTAATTCTTGATGATTTGATTCAAAAGAATTAATTTCAACTATTTGTTGAAAGAATTAACTAATTTTTTGTTTAATTCCTTGTTTAAATAATGATTTGATTCACTTGATTCAAATCAAACAAACTTGATTCAAATCAAACAAACTTGATTCAAATCAATTTGATTCAAATCAATTGATTCAAATCAATTTGATTCAAATCAATTGATTCAAATCAATTTGATTCAAATCAATTGATTCAAATCAATTTGATTCAAATCAATTGATTCAAATCAAAAATGTTTTGAATCAGTTGATTTAAACATTTTTTTCTTAAATCAAAGTATTTACTTTACACACACACACACATACTATAACATTTATGCTTGTGCGGTAGTAGCAAGCAAAAAGTCAAAGCAACAGAATTTAATAGTGTACATTTTATTGGCAGCGCACAAGCTGCATTTTTTACTCACACTCACTCACGCAAAAAATAATCGGATCACTCACTAATCACTCACGCAATATTTTTTACTCACGCTCACTCACTATTCACGTGAGTAATAAAAAACTTACTCACACTCACGCGTGACTCACGCCAGATTCAATCACGCTCACGCGTGAGTCACGCAAAATCCACTCACGCAATAAAATTTTCTTACCAAAAAAAAAAAATTTTTAAAAAAAAATTTTTCACGAAAATTTAAAAAAAATTGGGCAAATCAAAAAATCTAATCACGCAAACTCACGCATAAAATAAATGACTCACTCACTAATCACTCACTCAGTTTTTTTTTTCAAATCACGCTCACTCACAATCACGTGATTGAAATGAAAAACACTCACGCGTGATTCACGTGAATCAAGCAAATCACGTGACCAGCGCCCAACTCTGTACAATTTGGAGTGTTGTTTATTGATGGCGTGTGTTTAAAATTGACGATATTCCAATGACTTTAACGCAATCAGACATGATAAGATTTTTATAATGTGCATTTTTAGTGTTTGATTTAAGTGAAAAAAGTTTAAATCAAGTTGATTCAAACCAAAAGTGATTTGAATCAGTTGATTTAAACCAAAAGTGATTTGAATCAGTTGTGTAAGGACCTCCGGTTAGTCCGGGTTTGAAGCTGGGGTAGACTCAGCAGAGCCAGGGTCCTTGCACTAAATTTATAAATGAAGACCACTCCACAAGTTTATTTTTTTCACTGTATGATTTCTTTATTGTTTCTTTTGTATATCTATATTGAAATATATTGTACTTATTTCTACGTTGACTTCTATGGTGCTGGTACGTGGCGGGAACCCCTAAACCTCCTAGCGTGGCTCGGCTGGATGTAATCCACCACGACAGGATGTGATCCCGTCCTAATCTCTCTCCGGATGTGATCCGGAACCCTACGACAGTGCTTCCTACTTTTCCTTCCTGGCAAGGATGTGATCCTCCCAGGTAACCTGGATGTAATCCGGGTTGACTTTCCCGGTTGTAAACCAGGTCCCTACTTCTCTACCTGATTGTAAATCAGGATCCTGGCTTGTTTGGTGTTACCAAACGTTCTGTGTCCCTAAACTGGCACTGTACTTTTCTCAGACTTACGCTTGTCCTCACGGATGATGTCCCGCACGCCTGCCTGCTTAGCTTCAATTGATCCTCCACGCTGGCGACCGGCTGCTTTTATACTTCGACATCCTACACTTTTGCTGTTTTGTCGCTACCACATTCTCTCAAATGTTGGATGTGGTTTGATGCAACCTGTTACGATTGTTTTGTTGAGTGCCTGTTTGATACTCTCTCTCCTTTGTATCGTTGTAGGTTTCTTCGTTGTAGTTTTCTTGCCTCGTTGTAGTTATCTTCGTTGTAGTTTTCTTCGTTCCTCTTCAATGTTGCTGCTGGTATGTGTGGCCGAAATTTGCCTGCAAAATTCGGTTCCTTACACCCCCCCCTTACTTTGAGGGTGGATGCGTACACTCACCCGACCTGACGATGCAACCTTAACCGGACCGTCCTCTTACCTCTCGTCGTTTGTTCTTCCGCTTCCGTTGTAAACATTTTCTCCCCTCCACGTTCCATCAAACACACCATCCTCTGCATAAATCGTTACACCCGTTGTTGTTTGTATGTAAAAGAATTTTACAAATTTTTTCCCCCTCTGCCCACAGTTTCTAATGGTTGTTTAAACTCAAACACTCGTAATTTTTTTTTTCTTCTCTTTTTTCTGCTAGTAAACCGGTTTCAGTATAGTGGCTGCGGCACAGACTAAATACAGACTCGACAGTAGAGTTTTATAAGAAAAAATGGGGAAAAACTAAGCGATTTTGGGAGAAAACACAGCGGTTTTTAGTCCGTTTTACGCTAACATGGCAACACTTTCTACGACTTAGGAGTGAGTGAAACAACAAAAATCGGTCTGGCATCCATTTTTCTAATGGCGCGTTATATTAGCTTTCTCTTTCTAACCTAATTCGTAGAATAATTTGAAAATATTAACCATATGGTTAAAGAATACTTTTTTGACACCTGTCACTTATGTCGAGTCTGTATTAGTCTGTGGCTGCGGTGTGTATATAAAAAAAAATCATCTCTTTTTATTCTTCGTTGCTTTGCTTGTTGTTGGTATATTTTTTTTTCTGCAATCTCGTTGTTGATGGTTTGTGTTGTGATGAGTTATACGTTGAATGTGCGTGTTTGATGTTGGATCTCTTTTATTCTTCGTTGTTCTGCTTGTTGTTGGTATATTTTTTTCTGCAATCTCGTTGTTGATGGTTTGTTTTTGTGATGAGTTGTACGTTGAATGTGCGTGTTCGCTGTTGGGTCCTACTAAAAGTGTTGCCCACTGCAGCGATTTTCAGTATTTCATAGCGCTTTCCAAATAAGCGTTTTTTTTTTTTGTTACGCACTGTAGCGCTTTAATTCATTTTGGCCGCTTTTTCCCTTTAGGGTTTTTTTTTTTTTTTTTGTATTTTTTTTTTTTTTTTTTTTTTTTTTGTATTTTTTTTTTTGTATTTTTTTTTTTTTTTTTTTTTTTTTTTTTTTTTTGTATTGTATTTGTTTTTTCTTTGTATTTTTATTTTTTTTTTTTTTGTATTTTTATTTTTTGTATATTTTTTTTTTTTTTTTTTTTGTATTTTTTTTTGTATTTTTTTTTTTTTGTATTTTTTTTTTCTTTTTGTATTTTTTTCTATTGATAATCTACTGATCTGCGCTACCCCGGAAGCTCTTTAAGTCGCTCACATGTGCGGTCCTGGTTCGCTTGCCTCCGTCTTCACGTAGTTCCAGGATGACCGGCGACACAAAACGGTGCACCCTGTATGGACCACTAAATTTCGGGGCCAATTTGGCTGCAAAATTGTCAGCCGCACTTGACAAGTGGTGATCCCTTACTAGCACCAGCTCGCCCAGCCTAGGTTTCCAGCTTCTTCGTCTTAGGTTGTAGTAGCGAGCTTGATCCTTGGCGGCCTTTTGTAAATGTTTCCGCACCAAACTAAATATTTCTTTCATCTGCTCCGCTTTAGCTTCCGGACATCTATTCGTCGTACCGGTACCGCTTGTGACTTCGTCATACAATGTTGCCGGAAGTCGAGGTTCACGTCCTTGCACCAGATAGGCCGGGGTGTACTGAGTGGAATCAGCCTTTGCGGTGTTCAAAGCTAGCTGAAGTTCCGGTAGACTCTCGTCCCACGTCTTTTGATTAGCGCCGGCATACTGTGCTATCATCGTCTTCACCGTACGATTAACCCTTTCCGTGGGGTTCTCCTGAGGGGTGTAGGGTGCCGTAAGCTGGTGCTTGACACCTAGCTCTTCGAGGTATCTTCGGAACATCTTACAAGTGAATTGGGACCCATTATCGGTTATCATCATTTTTGGAACGCCAAAGTTGGCTAGTATGCGTTCTCGGAATGCCTTTCGCAGCGTCTCTCCTGTAGCTCGTCGTAACGGTACTAGTTCGGACCATTTGGAAAACTTGTCCGTAAAGACCAGCAACATCGAATTACCGTGTTTTGACCTAGGCAACGGCCCCACAAAATCGGCGCAAACGACCGCCCAGGGTTCTTCAGCAATCCTCGTCAGCATCTGGCCGGCAGGCAGCTGTTGGGATGGCTTATATTTTTGGCATATTTGGCAGTTCCTCACGTACTCTCTTATCTCCCGAAACATACCTGGCCAATAGTATCGGTTTGACACTCTCGCCACCGTTTTGCGAACTCCCAGGTGACCCGCCGTTGGGGAATCATGGTTTTCTTCGAGCACCCTTTTCCTTTGAAATACCGGAACACAGAGCTTCCAAGGAGCGCACTCTTCGTCGTCATCTGTTGTTGGAATATGGCGGTATAGCTGGCCATTGACCATGGTGTAATCGGGAAACTTTTCGGGAAGTCTAGCTACCTCTTCGCAACGCTTCTGCCACCAGGAACACTTCGGTGGGTCATCTTGCACGATTTGACAAACCGCTACTGGCTGTCTGGACAACGCATCTGCGACAACATTGAGCTTGCCTCGTCGGTATTGGATGTCGAAGCTGTATTGCTGGAGTTCAAGGGCCCAGCGAGCTATTCTACCAGACGGACTCTCTATGGAGTTGAGCCACTTTAACGACAGGTGGTCGGTAACCACAGTGAAATGGTAGCCTTCCAGGTATGGCCGCAGCTTTCGTATAGCCCACACAATCGCTAAGCATTCCTTCTCTGTTGGGGAATAGTTCATCTCGGCCTGGTTTAACCTTCGGCTGGCATAGGATATAACTCGTTCCTGGCCGTCGAGCTCTTGGGTCAATACTGCGCCCAAGCCATAGTCGCACGCATCAGTCTGGAGCGTAAACTTTTGGGTGAAGTCTGGGCATGCCAGTACCGGGGCCTCGGTCAAATGCCTTTTCAGTTTTTCAAAGGCGTCTTGCTGTTCTTGGTTCCATTTAAAGTGCTTACCCTTCTTGAGCAGCGACGTCAATGGGTGTACTATCTTCGAGAAATCCGGGACGAAACGACGGTACCAGGAGGCTATTCCCAGACACCTACGTAGTTCTCGGACATTTTTAGGGGGTTGTAGCTCCCGGATGGCAGCTATCTTCTCCGGGTCCGTGTGGACGCCGTTTTCATTAACCATATGCCCCAAATATCGGATCTCTTTTTGGAAGAACTTACATTTTTCCTCGTTAATTTTGAGCCTCGCTTCTCTAAGTCTTCGGAATACCTCGCGTAGATTCGTCATGTGCTCTTCGAGCGACCCACCAAGCACCACAATGTCGTCCAGGTATGCGAAGGCGTGTGGTTCCATCTCTGGCCCGATCACCCGATCTAAAGTCCTTTGGAAGGTGGCGGGTGCAGAAGTTAGGCCGAAAGGCATGACCTTCCACTGGAACAAACCTTTGCCTGCCACGGTGAACGCTGTGTACTCTTTGCTCTCTTCGGACATTGGTATCTGCCAGTAGCCATTCTTCAGATCAATACTGCTGATATATTTCGCGTTCCGCAGTCTATCTAGAATGTGATTGATGCGGGGTAACGGGTAGGCGTCTGACACTGTGCGCGCGTTCAACAGGCGGTAATCTATGCATAGTCGATACGTGCCATTCTTCTTCGGAGCCATCACGATCGGAGCGCTGTATGGACTCTTTGATGGCTCGATACAGCCATTCTTAAGCAGTTCGTCTACCTCATCGTTTATTCGTCGTTGCATTTCGGGGTTTCTTTGGGCATACCTTTGTCGGACCGGTCTATCATCTTTGAGTATAATTTTATGGGAAGCCAATGGGGTCGGACCACAAATTCTTTCAAACTTTGGCAACTCCTCGCTGAGAAACTGCTGAATCTTTTCCTCATCGTGGCTTACGGTTCCCGTTGATATTTCATCGGGTCTTACCATTGCGCATTGCGTTGTTGGTTCACTTCCTCTAAGCTGGATGCGTTCATTACCACATTGCATCTCGAACCCAACGGCACTTAGAAAATCTAGCCCCAAAAGGGCGTCATCCAACATACCTGGCATAACAAATATCTCTAACCTGCAGCATCGACCGCCCAAACTTACGTCTACTCTGATCGCCTCACTTAGTTCCATGGTAGCCCCATTTGCAAGACAAATTCGATTGTCAACCCGTATTACCTCGTGGCTTCCTCTGAGCTTTTCGGCGAAACCTTCACTCACAAAACTTCTAGACGCGCCTGTATCGATTGTTGCCTCTTTTGGCTGGTTGCCGAAATTAACGCATGCATACAGGTGGGTTTCGGTTTGTCGCAACGCAGTTACTGGGGCAAGGCTTCTGGATTGCGGGCCGCCGCCTCCCCTTGCTGCTGGCGCGGTCCGCTGAAGTTTCCCGAGGCTTGTCGACAACAATCTCTAGTACGTACGCCTCGACGACCGCACTCCCAACAAAACAAGACGCTGGGGTTTTGGCAATGTTGATATACGTGGCCATCTTGGCCACATCTTCTGCAGGCGGTTCGGGGGTTGATTGTGGGCAAGGCCTGTTCTTGGATTACCTGCTGTGAACGGTCGTTTCTTCTTGATGTGCTTGGTCGATCCTCCAGGCGGTCACGGCTCTTTTCGGGGTGCCGGGCTTGGATAACTTCGAACTGCTCGGCAGCATTGAGTAGCTCCCCAAGATTGTTGAAATCCCTCCTTCGGATATACATTTGATAATCGTATTGCGCATTTCGGTAGATTCGATCTAGCTGCTGTTCCGCTGTGTAGTTCGCATGCCGCATCATCGTTTGTAAGGCCAGGATGTAATCCTTGAATGCTTCACGAGGCTGTTGCTTTCTTTGGCGAATGTCATCGTCGAGACACTCAAAGTATCCTGGGGGTAGGAAAAACGCCAGAAAGCTTCGACGAAAAGATCCCCATGTCTTCCAGTGCTGGTTGTTGCTGCGATACCAGTCCAGGGCTTTACCCGTTAACAGCTCTGGCATCGTTCGTGGCAAGCAATCGAGGTCCAGCCTGTATGCGTCTGCCAGTTCCTCAACCCTTTCTGCGAAGGCGATCGGGTCTTTACCCCCGTCATATTTGCATGTCCATTTACGCACCTTTTCGATTACGGCAGCGTATGACCCCTCTTGTGGTTTAAGGGCCAGCGCAACTGACGTTGCCCCACTTAAGTCAGCGGAACTGTTGGTGCTCGGTCCATACGCCGGAGCTGTGTGACTTATCGATCCATTGGCGAGAGTGTGTGTGGTTGTCTCATCCGCTAATTTTACGGGGCCGGGAAGTCCGTTTTGCGGCGGCGGTACTTTAAGCGTAACGCTGGTGGGCGCGGTGGAGACTACCCGACTTGGTGATGGGCCACGGCTATGCTGTGTCTCCAATTGTTCCAGTCGGGATAGGGTCGTCTCTTTGTGTTCTTCACTGACAACAAACGTAGCTAGCCTCTTACGGAGCTCCTCGACCGTGCCGGTGTCGTCTAAGCCAAATTCCGTCAGGTATTGGGTTAACTCCTCCTTCCGTAGCGTGTACACCCAGGTAGTGCGTACCATGATGCTGAAATCCTCTCTCGTAGAATGGGATTATGAACCTTACCGGGGTTGATACCTTGGTGATTTATACTTGTTGATTTTAGATTCTCGCTGACACCGTTCCTGATGGTGAAGTAGTCCCTGCTCGGGCGCCAAATGTAAGGACCTCCGGTTAGTCCGGGTTTGAAGCTGGGGTAGACTCAGCAGAGCCAGGGTCCTTGCACTAAATTTATAAATGAAGACCACTCCACAAGTTTATTTTTTTCACTGTATGATTTCTTTATTGTTTCTTTTGTATATCTATATTGAAATATATTGTACTTATTTCTACGTTGACTTCTATGGTGCTGGTACGTGGCGGGAACCCCTAAACCTCCTAGCGTGGCTCGGCTGGATGTAATCCACCACGACAGGATGTGATCCCGTCCTAATCTCTCTCCGGATGTGATCCGGAACCCTACGACAGTGCTTCCTACTTTTCCTTCCTGGCAAGGATGTGATCCTCCCAGGTAACCTGGATGTAATCCGGGTTGACTTTCCCGGTTGTAAACCAGGTCCCTACTTCTCTACCTGATTGTAAATCAGGATCATGGCTTGTTTGGTGTTACCAAACGTTCTGTGTCCCTAAACTGGCACTGTACTTTTCTCAGACTTACGCTTGTCCTCACGGATGATGTCCCGCACGCCTGCCTGCTTAGCTTCAATTGATCCTCCACGCTGGCGACCGGCTGCTTTTATACTTCGACATCCTACACTTTTGCTGTTTTGTCGCTACCACATTCTCTCAAATGTTGGATGTGGTTTGATGCAACCTGTTACGATTGTTTTGTTGAGTGCCTGTTTGATACTCTCTCTCCTTTGTATCGTTGTAGGTTTCTTCGTTGTAGTTTTCTTGCCTCGTTGTAGTTATCTTCGTTGTAGTTTTCTTCGTTCCTCTTCAATGTTGCTGCTGGTATGTGTGGCCGAAATTTGCCTGCAAAATTCGGTTCCTTACAGTTGATTCAAATCAAAGTGATTTGAATCAGTTGATTCAAATCAAAGTGATTTGAATCAGTTGATTCAAATCAAAATGTATTAATTCAATTTAATCAAATCAAAGAATTAATTCTTTGCAATGAAATTAAGTGAATTAAATAATGAATTAATTCTTTTCGATTTATAGAAACAGGGAATTAATTCAATTATTTTAAATCAGATTTAAGAAATTGAATTAGGGAATTAAATCTTCAAAGGTCTGACTGTACGTTTGTTACACCATTGTGAATGAAAAGATAAAAAATTGTTGTGAAAATGCGGCAACCCTGGAGTGTGAGAGGGAGGGAGATTGAGAGAACCCGGAGATAAAATAAAATAAGTTTTAATTTTTTGTCGTGCCGGTCACGGTTTTTAACTGTCAAATCGTATGGAAAAAGTCGTGCCGGGCTTGTTCTGTTCAGACCTTAACTCTATTTAGTTAAAAAATGGGTAAAATTAAGTCCAGAAATTTTTTTTATATTTTTTTTCTGAATTTACATCCAATTATGTAATTAATATAAACAGGAAAAAAAATTAAGGCTTAAGTCAAGTATACCTCCACCCATCCAAATCTGATGAAACTTTGAGAATCGAATAAGGACTTCATTCTGAGTCGAGTGGTACCACTTTTGTCGGGAGCAAACGCCCACAAGAGGGTGGGCGTGGCCCTAAAGTTAAAACAAAAATAGCAATTTTCTCAAAAACTACTTAACATATATGGTTGATTTATGGCTCA
The DNA here is from genome assembly GCA_963921195.1 of Pegoplata infirma. NCBI lineage: Eukaryota > Metazoa > Arthropoda > Insecta > Diptera > Anthomyiidae > Pegoplata > Pegoplata infirma. The sequence continues at coordinate 195,741,607 of OY992539.1, forward strand.
AATTAAAGCTTATTTCAATGCCTTTCTTTTGGTGTGCAAAAAGATGGGGGTTGCCATAGTTGAAAGTGTGAAAATTTTAATTTTTGAAAATTAAAAAAAAAAAAAAAATACTAAACTACAGATTTCTTGACTTTTCATCGATTACCTATATGGAATGTTTTTTATGGAACTAAATTAAAGCTAAGGTCAAGACCTTTCCAGTGGTATATAATGTTCTGGAGTTTTTTTTATTATTTAAACCTTTTTTTCCATTTAAATGTAAACCACTCGATTTTTAAAAAAAAAGTATATGCGAATGTAAATAATAAAAAATAAGGTTATATTAAAGCTTATTGTATTGCTTATTTTAAGATCTTTTGGTATGCAAAAAAAAGTGAGTCACAAACCCTATGGGGATTATGTCCGTTCCTTGTTGGTATTACGACCGAACTTTTTTCGGTCATAACCGCCAGTCCAAAGCAATTTTGGTCATAATCCCCATTTTCTGCAGAGAGGGTGGGTTTAATGCATGGAGTTTGTAATCCATAAGCCCGGCCAAAGGCCGGCTACGCAGAAAACTTTTAAGTAAAAAAAATTCTTTTAATTTTGGGGACTATGACCAACTAGTATAGAAGACATAATCCCCATAATGGTGATTATGGCCATTTATTACGTGGTTATTATGCCCATAAATCTGGGAATTATGTCCGTTTTTTATTGGAATTATGTCCAATTAATTTTCGGTCATAAGGTGGGTAAGTTGCTCGGTTTTCACGTGAAAATCTGTCAAACTCCATATAAAAAAAACATAAATTTCACACTGGCTTTACAAAAGCGTAAAAATTTCGCTGAAGAGGTATTCTGTTCACTGGTGAAAAACCGGCAAAATAACCCGGTATATGTTGCATCAATACGCATGAACACTATAAGCAACATTTTTTTAAATTGTACAGACCATTTAAAAAGCGGTGAAATTTAACATTCAGATGTAAAATGAAGTAATTATAAGTGTTTGGGACTGTAAACATTAATTATATCACATAACTTACCAAAAAATATTATTTAAAGTTATTTTATGTATTCTGACGCGCAAAACATAACCAAACATATGACTGTCAAATTTTCGCAACAAATTAATTGATGTTTCGAAACATTTTTTTTCACCGGTGAACAACTTACTTAGCTATAAGCTATAAGCTAAGTAAGTTGTTCACCGGTGAAAAAAAATGTTTCGAAACATCAATTAATTTGTTGCGAAAATTTGACAGTCATATGTTTGGTTATGTTTCGCGCGTCAAAATTCATAAAATAACTTTAAATAATATTTTTTTTTGGTAATTTATGTGATATAATTAATGTTTACAGTCCCAAACACTTATAATTACTTCATTTTACATCTGAATGTTAAATTTCACCGCTTTTTAAATGGTCTGTACAATTTAAAAAAATGTTGCTTATAGTGTTGATGCGTATTGATGCAACATATACCGGGTTATTTTGCCGGTTTTTCACCAGTGAACAGAATACCTCTTCAGCGAAATTTTTACGCTTTTGTAAAGCCAGTGTGAAATTTATGTTTTTTTTATATGGAGTTTGACAGATTTTCACGTGAAAACCGAGCAACTTTCCCACCTATAGTCCCCACGTCACTATGGTCCCTACTATCCCCATAACGGTAATGGGGATTATGTCCGTGGGGGATTATGTCATGTCACCCTTTTTGCATACCAAAAGAAAGGTCTTGAAATAAGCTTTAACTTGAGCTATTAATCAACCATATATCTTTAGTAGTTTTTGAGAAAATTCCAAAAAACGGTTTTACCTTCAGGGCCACGCCCACCCTCTAGAGGGCGTTTGCCCCCCAAAAAAATATTTTTTTTTGAACTCAGTGGGGTCAGAGGTCAAAAAATTTCAAAATTTTTCCATGGGTGGATGTAAACTTGACTTGTTCCACAATTTTCTTTCAAAATCATGTTAGTCGGCAAAAATGACTTAAATAAATCGAAAATATGGGTTTGGTTCCGAAAAACTGGTTTCGGTCAGGCTCTATAAATCATAATTAAATTTATTTTCACACGTAAATGTAAAATGTCCTCTTATAACTTTTGTTACTTGATCGAGTCCACTCACGCGGCCTTCTCTTTTATATAGATTTTTCCCCTTTGAACATTTCAATGGGACAAAAAATAAAAATAAAATGAAATAATAAATTATAACTTCATGATTAACTTAATATTTAAATTTATATTGTTTCTGAAATTTTAATTTATCTTTTCCAATCATTGAATTATAACATTTACATCAAAGACTAACAAGACCTCCGACTCTACATAACCTCAAAAAAATAAATCACACATACAGGTGCTGTGTATTCAACACACTTGTGAAAGTGTGGTGAAATAAAAAAATATGACTTTTGTAATCAAAATATAAAAAAAAATAAACAATATTTATTTTTTTGATAAAATATCGAATTTCGGGATGATTTTTTTTTTTTTTTGCACAAGAAATTTGGTAAGTATAGTAAAATCTAATATATATTTAATTTGAAATTAATAAATTGTGTTTTTTTGGCCCAAAAACGTACAAAAGGTCAATTATTTTTTTTCCAGATTGCGGTTAAATGAGGGGATGAAAATATAAGCATGTGCATGGAACATTATACAAGGAATAGTAACATAATTAAAGGTAGTTATTGCTGTTAATTTCCTTTGTGTTAAGATTCTAATGTTTTTGTTTCGTTTGTATCTTTTAGTTGCCTATTTTTCTGTAGAGTTCTGTTTTTCCGTACTGCCAATAATTCTTCGAAAGACATAGTACTTTGAGCAATATAAGCTTAAGGGCAAGAAAACGAGGATCCTGATGTAAGATCAGCTTTGCAAAATTGTGTGGCTGTACCCGCTTTTCGGGAAGTCTAAACAAGTTTCCATAAAACAATATCCAAATCTAAGAATATTTTATACGAAAAATGTCTCAGAGTCTGAGATTATCTATAATTGAAACAATGTCTCAGACGCTGAGACTTTTTCCATAGAAAAATGTCTAAGAATCTCAGACTTTTTCTACTGCAAAAATGACTCGGAATCTCAGAATTTCTATAAAAAAAATGTCTAGAATCTGAGACTTTTTCTTTGTAAAAAATGTCTCAGAATCTGAGACTTTTGCTATAGAAAAAACGTCTCAGAATCTGAGACTTTTTCTAAAGAAAAAACGTCTCAGAATCTGAGACTTTTTCTAAAGAAAAAACGTCTCAGAATCTGAGACTTTTTCTATAGAAAAAACGTCTCAGAATCTGAGACTTTTTCTATAGAAAAAACGTCTCAGAATCTGAGACTTTTTCTATAGAAAAAACGTCTCAGAATCTGAGACTTTTTCTATAGAAAAAATGTCTCAGAATCTGAGACTTTTTCTATAGAAAAAATGTTTCAGAATCTGAGACTTTTCTATAGAAAAAATGTCTCAGAATCTGAGACTTTTCCATAGAAAAAATGTCTCAGAATCTGAGACTTTTCTATAGAAAAAACTGTCTCAGAATCTGAGACTTTTTCTTTAGAAAAACTGTCTCAGAATCTGAGACTTTTTCTATAGAAAAACTGTCTCAGAATCTAAGACTTTTTCTATAGAAAAACTGTCTCAGGATCTGAGACTTTTTCTATAGAAAAACTGTCTCAGAATCTGAGACTTTTTCTATAGAAAAACTGTCTCAGAATCTGAGACTTTTTCTATAGAAAAACTGTCTCAGAATCTGAGACTTTTTCTATAGAAAAACTGTCTCAGAATCTGAGACTTTTTCTATAGAAAAACTGTCTCAGAATCTGAGACTTTTTCTATAGAAAAACTGTCTCAGAATCTGAGACTTTTTCTATAGAAAAACTGTCTCAGAATCTGAGACTTTTTCTATAGAAAAACTGTCTCAGAATCTGAGACTTTTTCTATAGAAAAACTGTCTCAGAATCTGAGACTTTTTCTATAGAAAAACTGTCTCAGAATCTGAGACTTTTTCTATAGAAAAACTGTCTCAGAATCTGAGACTTTCTATAGAAAAACTGTCTCAGAATCTGAGACTTTTTCTATAGAAAAACTGTCTCAGAATCTGAGACTTTTTCTATAGAAAAACTGTCTCAGAATCTGAGATTTTTTCTATAGAAAAACTGTCTCAGAATCTGAGACTTTTTCTATAGAAAAACTGTCTCCGAATCTGAGACTTTTTCTATAGAAAAACTGTCTCAGAATCTGAGACTTTTTCTATAGAAAAACTGTCTCAGAATCTGAGACTTTTTCTATAGAAAAACTGTCTCAGAATCTGAGACTTTTTCTATAGAAAAACTGTCTCAGAATCTGAGACTTTTTCTATAGAAAAACTGTCTCAGAATCTGAGACTTTTTCTATAGAAAAACTGTCTCAGAATCTGAGACTTTTTCTATAGAAAAACTGTCTCAGAATCTGAGACTTTTTCTATAGAAAAACTGTCTCAGAATCTGAGACTGTCTCAGAATCTGAGACTTTTTCTATAGAAAAACTGTCTCAGAATCTGAGACTTTCTATAGAAAAACTGTCTCAGAATCTGAGACTTTTTCTATAGAAAAACTGTCTCAGAATCTGAGACTTTTTCTATAGAAAAACTGTCTCAGAATCTGAGACTTTTTCTATAGAAAAACTGTCTCAGAATCTGAGACTTTTTCTATAGAAAAACTGTCTCCGAATCTGAGACTTTTTCTATAGAAAAACTGTCTCAGAATCTGAGACTTTTTCTATAGAAAAACTGTCTCAGAATCTGAGACTTTTTCTATAGAAAAACTGTCTCAGAATCTGAGACTTTTTCTATAGAAAAACTGTCTCAGAATCTGAGACTTTTTCTATAGAAAAACTGTCTCAGAATCTGAGACTTTTTCTATAGAAAAACTGTCTCAGAATCTGAGACTTTTTCTATAGAAAAACTGTCTCAGAATCTGAGACTTTTTCTATAGAAAAACTGTCTCAGAATCTGAGACTTTTTCTATAGAAAACTGTCTCAGAATCTGAGACTTTTTCTATAGAAAAACTGTCTCAGAATCTGAGACTTTTTCTATAGAAAAACTGTCTCAGAATCTGAGACTTTTTCTATAGAAAAACTGTCTCAGAATCTGAGACTTTTTCTATAGAAAAACTGTCTCAGAATCTGAGACTTTTTCTATAGAAAAACTGTCTCAGAATCTGAGACTTTTTCTATAGAAAAACTGTCTCAGAATCTGAGACTTTTTCTATAGAAAAACTGTCTCAGAATCTGAGACTTTTTCTATAGAAAAACTGTCTCAGAATCTGAGACTTTTTCTATAGAAAAACTGTCTCAGAATCTGAGACTTTTTCTATAGAAAAACTGTCTCAGAATCTGAGACTTTTTCTATAGAAAAACTGTCTCAGAATCTGAGACTTTTTCTATAGAAAAACTGTCTCAGAATCTGAGACTTTTTCTATAGAAAAACTGTCTCAGAATCTGAGACTTTTTCTATAGAAAAACTGTCTCAGAATCTGAGACTTTTTCTATAGAAAAACTGTCTCAGAATCTGAGACTTTTTCTATAGAAAAACTGTCTCAGAATCTGAGACTTTTTCTATAGAAAAAATGTCTTAGAATCTGAGACTTTTTCTATAGAAAAAATGTCTGAGGATCTGAGACTTTTTCTATAGAAAAAATGTCTCAAAATCTGAGACTTTTTCTATAGAAAAAACGTCTCAGAATCTGAGACTTTTTCTATAGAAAAAATTTCTGAGGATTTGAGACTTTTTCTGTATAAAAAAATGTCTCAGAATCAGAATCAGACTTTTTAATAGAAAAAAAAATCATTAGAAACAAAATATATGTACAATTATATAGAAAACCTAAATAAATCGCAAATATTGCAATAAAAAATACCAGTTCGTTTCTTTATATATTAAACCGAGATTTATTTTTCTTTAGAAATAAACTTTAAAGCACTTCCTAAGTGTGAAGCCAATTGATTTTATAGGTGTCATATCTTATAAAATTAGATTGCGCGGTCCAATTTTGCAGATTTCATAGCGATTCATTGGTCATGGTAATGGTAGCGATAATTACTTTACCGAAGTGGCATTATCGTTTTCTTTAACATTGGTTAAAGCGGTAAAGGTCTTCCAACGTTCCCAAAAAAAAACATTTTTTAGCACAGGAGAGGTCGAGTAAATTGATCCACCTTCAAACGTTTTTTTCATTTGGATGCATTTTGGGTCGGGAAAGTTGCTTAACAAAATTCTTAATGACGATCTTCTTCTCAGCATTCTTTGTCACTGGCTTCTTCTTCGGAATGAGCTTTTAAACTACTATATTGAAAATAGTTATTGAAAAATATAGATTTTTTGCACAAAAAGATTAGTTTTAATATTTTTTTAATTGACATTTCTCATTATTTGTTGTTGAAATAGTTGTGGTAAATTTCAAAAACGAATTCAGAGTTGATATTTGTTTATTAAATTACATTTCTTTTTTTTGTTTTTTTAATTGCAATATGCATTTATGCGGGTACTACCACCTTGAACACTTATGTTTAATGTTTATAAATGGTTGCTAACTTTTTTTAATGAACAAATTGCAAAAAAAAAAAAAATATCTAAAAACAAAAGTAACTCTGTGTATGGTGAAAATATTTTTGGTCTGTGGTGAAAAAAGTTAGGCGCACCAATACTAAAGAGGACCTAACTCCAATACATACAAAGAGTTAGATCTTCTGACAGCAAAACAAAATGAGTTGGAAGTCTTGTTAGTCTTTGATTTACATAGTTCGATTAAAGAAATAATTTATTTCATAGCTACAGCTACTTGGTATTGTTGTTGCAATTTTTGTACTGCCTCACGATGTTTAGTCATATCTTTTTCAACATTATCCATAGTATCAGTTGAACTTTTTAATTCTTTGGATATATATTCAATCCGTTTGCCCACATTTTGTCGTGATTCTTCCAAATCTTGTTTTACTAATACGGGGCCATACAGTTTATAGACTTTATTATCGGGTCCCAACAGATTTAGTTCATCCAAAACGCATTTGTTTTCATTCATTTGACTTTCCAACAGAGTACGTTGTTTTACCAATTTCACACATGCTAAAAAACAAAAATTTGGTTAAGGTGGTTTCAGCAAATTGGAAAAAAACTTTTTGTTGCGAATATTACTTTTTTGGAGATTTTGATAAGCTTCCAATTCAGATTGTAATTTCTTTACCAAAGCAGCACTATTTTTATCCATTTTATATACTTTTAATCAATAATTTTATTGGATTTTTTATTAAATTTTAAGCAGATGTGCTAAATGCAAAGTTATTTTTAATAAAGGTGCAATGTTGCTTAAATCAGTAATAAATTGTACTTATGGGAAAATGTACTTTTTCGACCCACACGGTACAAAAAGGTTGAACAATCAAATCCGATGAGTTGGTTATGAAGTATTGCCAACTAAAAAAAAGTGGGGAAGTACTTCCATTTGGAATATTCTAGTTTTTGTGCACTTATATGAGCGACTTTACACACAGACTTTTTTTCCTTGATATTTTTTCAATTCCCTTTTGATATTTCTTCGTTTTCTTCTCTTATTCTGCCTCTTTTGCCCACAAACTCGAATGCAGTAGCAGACATGCAAGGAAAAAAGTGTGTGACTTTTTCTATCCCGTTTTCTTTTCACCCCCGTTTGCCTGCAAAAAAAGTTGCAAGATTTTATTGCAAGCAAAAAAAGATATTTTGTAAATACCGTCTTAAGTGTCTCTTCACAATACAGCAGCAAGCAGCAGACAGCAAAATTTTTACATATATTTTGTTGTTGCGGCAACAATTAAATTTTAAGCAGATGTGCTAAATGCAAAGTTATTTTTAATAAAGGTGCAATGTTGCTTAAATCAGTAATAAATTGTACTTATGGGAAAATGTACTTTTTCGACCCTCACGGTACAAAAAGGTTGAACAATCAAATCCGATGAGTTGGTCACAGTACAGACTAGTATGCAAACAATGGTGCTAACTTCGTACTTTCCAATATGGTGGCGTGGTTATTAGTACAGAATAATCATCGCTGCCTAGTGTATGTGTGCCTGTACGTGTGAGCTACCCCGTTTTCTTTTCACCCCCGTTTGCCTACAAAAAAAGTTGCAAGATTTTATTGCAAGCAAAAAAAGCCATTTTGTAAATACCGTCTAAGTGTCTCTTCACAATACGGCAGTAAGCAGCAGACAGCAAAATTTTTACATGTATTTTGTTGTTGCCGCGACAACAAAATACATGTAAAAATTTTGCTGTCTGCTGCTGTATTGTGAAGAAACACGAAGGGTGCATACACGATACCATAGAGTAATACCATATTCGCATTCATTTAAACTAGTTTAATTTTGTGTTTTCCCCATACAATTTTAAGCACGTTAAGGTGCATAATAAGGGTGGGATAGTGTTGTGTGAGATTTTAAGCAGCAATATTTGGAAGCGCTAGAACCGCTCATTTTGTGAGGTTGGTAAAAAAAGTGTATGAGCCAAAAAATGGGGGAGGTCGGATAGGATCTAGGGGTCGCTCATCGGGGTCAAAATTGGGCGTAGAGGGGAAAAAATCCACAAAAAGCCCCAAAACTCCCCTGGTTTTGCTCCTAGAGGGGTCAAATGTGAGACCGGCCCCCATTATTTTTTCCCCCTGAACACTTTTGCCAAACATACCTAAGCCCTATCTCCAATCCCTAAGGGGGGTCCCATACAAAGGTTCAATTTTTAAAAAATATTTCTTCTACCGCTCTAGCTGTCCTAGAAGTCACCCTAGAGGAATCAAATGTATGACCGAACCCCAATATTTTTTCAACCCCAACATTTTCTTAGAACATATCTATAGAACATACCATACCCTATCTTCAATCCTTAGGGTGGTCCCCATACATTTTTTTTTTTATTTTTTCTTAAATTGTCATATTAAATCAGCTCCTACCGGTCCAATGGTGCCTCCTAGAGGGGTCATTATCATTAATTTTTAGCCCCCAACACTTCTTCTGAAAATACCAATTCCATATCTCCAATTCCTAAGGGGTCTCCCACACAAAACGACATTTTTGTAAATCTTGCCCCAACGGTTCTAACTATCGCAGGGGTGACCCTAGAGAAGTTAAATGTGTGACAGACCCCCAATATTTTTTTAGCCCCAACATTTTCCCCAAACAAACCTACCCTCTATTTTTAAGCCTTAAGGGTGTCCCCACACATTTTTTTTTAATTTTTTTTTTTTTTATAAAATTTGCACCTACCCACAGTGATTCGTTCCCATATATCGAGTGGGCAAAAATAGAATATTGGTCGCAGATTTCTGAAATTTGGTACACAAGCATTTAATTATCTAATCAAGAAAAAAACGAATTTTTGGGAAAATCGGAGCAAGGACACGCCTACCCCCCATATATCCTGAAATTTAAATATGTGATTAAAACTACAAAAATGGTCACAAAATTCCCAAACTTTGTCAATGTTACCAATTTTGATATAGTATTTTATGTGTAAATTTTTTTCTAGATTGAAGCAAGGACTCGTGTGGCTGCCATATATCCTTTTTCTTAAAAAAATTGTAAATCGCTCAAAAATTACTCGATACCCTTGAAATTTTTTGTAAAAATTTGAATAAGTGATGTCAATGTGTGTACCAAATTTCGCTGAAATCGGTTCTGTAAAACAAAAGTTATCTATATATCCTTTTTAAAAACTGCAATAAAGTGTTAATATATTTTAATCACAAAAATAAAATAGAAAGAGTTGTCAACGATTTTCCAAATTTGGTACGCAAGCACAAAATTAATTAATAGAAAAAAAATAAAAATTTTGAGCAAATCGGTCGAAGGACATTTGTACCTGTCGTATATCCTGAAATTTAAAAGTGGAGTTTTAGCCACAAAACTTGATATAAAATTACTTAACTTAGTTATTGTCTTAGAAATTTAGATAACCATCGACGTACAACATTCGTATTTTAATCTGAGCAAGGACTCGCGTGGCTGGCATATATCCTTTTTCTTGAAATCGCTGTAACTATTTAAAAAATCTTTCAATTGCTATCAAATTTTTAATATAGATTAGATCAAATAACATTAATAAGTGTGCCAAATTTCGTTAAGTTGCTTGCGGTAACAAAAAAGCTGTTAATATATCCTTTTTTTAAATATAGTCAAAAATATAAAAATACATAATAACTGCAAAAACAAAACATTCGCAACACTTATTTCCAGTTGCATTACGAAAATAAATTTATTCAAGATAAGTTTTAAGTAAAGTCGTTTAATACTTGCTTTATTTCTAAGTATATACCCCGTTAATAACAAAAAACTAAAAAAAAAATTTTTTGCATACTTGAAATTTTTTTTTTTTTTTTCGTTTTTTTCAAAAACTTAGTTATTTTTATTATTTGATCGTATAGAAAACAGTCCAGGATGTTAAAAAAATCAATAAAAAATAATTTTTAAGTACGAACTTTTTTTATGTATCTCAAAAAAAAAATTGGTTTTGATTTGGGATACCAACGAAACTCAAATACTGGTTTTAAAGCAAAATGGCCCACTGTATACTTATTTTATCGAATTATTTACTATAAATTTATGGTATACAATACAATAAAACCCTTTATATAAAAAAACACGAAAATGTTGATGTATTTTTTAAATTTATTTACAGTACATAAAATAAATAAAAAAAAAAATAATCCAATTTTAGATTTTTTAAAAAAAAAATTTTTTTCAACTTAAAAAAAAAAACTTAGTTATTTTTATTTTTTGATCTTATAAAACATAGTTAAAGCTACAAAAAAAATAAAAAACAAAAAAATTTTATTCACGAACTTTTTTTATGAGGGCCATTAAAATTTGGTGATTTTGGGGATTTTAGTAAAAGTCATAGATAACTTTTAAAGCAAAACGGCCCACGTACTGCATAATTTTTTTCTGATTTTTTATTATATTTTTACAGAATACTATATAATATATCAATGTGTAAAGAAAAAATACTTAATATTCGATTTTTTTTTAATATTTTTTCCATTAATAATATAGCTTTTGAAAAAAATTAAATAAAGACACAAAAAAAAGCTAACTTTTTTCCAACTTCAGACAAAAACTTAGTTATTTTTATTGTTTTGCCTTATAAACTATAGTCCAAGCTATCGAAAAAGCGAAAAAAATAATTTTTTGACTCACGAACTTTTTTTATGCATTCCATCAAAATTTGTCAATTTTTTGGGATTCGGTAGAAAAAATATAGATTTCAGAGCAATACAAAAATGTATTTTAAGATTAATTCTAAAAACTTGCAAATACAACTTTTAGCAAATATATTTAAGTAACTTTTGCAAAAAAAAGTTCATTGATTTCTTTAAAATTCGATTTTTAATAATTATTTTAGTAAACCTATAAAAATCAATTTTTAGGTTTTAACACAATTGCGTTGAATTTCCATACTTTAGCGCCCTCTTGTGGCAACATATGACTTCTTAAAAATAAGAAAAGTACATATTTCTTTTAGTTTACTATTAAACTGTAAAATTCCAAAAAATCATCAACATTGAAGACATACTTTTTTTCTTGATTTTTGCCAATGAAACGAATCACTGTGCTACCGCTCCCACTGTGCCTTTTAGGGACGGGAAATGCAGACTGACCCCCATTAATTTTTGCCCCCTACATTTTTTCTGAACATACCTACGCCGTATTTCCACTTTGTAGGGGTGCTCCCCTGGGGAAAACTAAGTGTTTGAAACCAAATTCGGCAAAACGTCTGGACCAGGAATGCTAATGTTTGCGCGTTTTAAAGAGCAGTGGGAAAATATAAAAGACAAACCGTACAGTCTTGGCATATAAGATGAGGAAGTGGCAGGCAACATACCAGCTCAAGTCCAAACTGACATCAAGTTGTTTTGTTGGGCTCAAATAAAAGAAAAGCAACCCAGAGACGACTACAAGGAGTTTCTTGAAATTGTTTTATTATACCTTGGCGAAAATATTCCTAATAAGCATTTTAGCCCACCAGGACCCATCAGTCATGCTCGATGGATGGCAAAAGGCATATATTGCCTAAAAATTTTTTGTTCCGAAAATATATCGGTTTGGCCAAAAAAGAATTAAATGCACTTCTTGATGTGACCGTTTTCATCATAACAATTTAAGTAAAAGCTGGTTTAGCGCTACCAAAGCAATAGAAGCTCCAAATAATGATTTTAATTTTTTGAAAGCGATTGCCAATTATGCTTCAATTGATAAGATTCTGTCGCAACGATTGGTCAAGAGATTCTGTGGACATCTCTGGTATCTCAGTGGCGAAGCTATTGCTCTCGCACTATTTGATCCGAATATCTCTTGTGAAATAAAACGACGATGAGATGGACGAATCGTCTAACGAAGACAGCGAGGAAGAAGAAGACGATGATATCGGGGAAGAAGATGCCTCAGAGGATAGCGGCGACAGTGGCAACAAGGATTGTAATCCTCCAGTACATGTTGTTGGATTCGAAGGTGTGAAAAGAATTAACATGGCATCGAAACAAGTGAATTAAGAACTCATGAAAACTGATTTAAGCCACTACGTCACACCTGAGACTCCAAAATTTTTTGCACGCTTCGGAATAACAACAAATTTTATTTCTTCCGATCCAAATACTTGGGAAAATCGTCAGGACTACCAGCGAGCGCTGCAAATATTACGTAAATTACATGTTGTCAACGACGCTGCCGAAAGCGGCGTAAAATTAATAGAAGACTATAACAACGTGTTGTGCCGTAACGAGGAGGAAAAAATAGTTTTGCTTCAGGTCGTGGCCGAAAATCGGAAACAATATCCATCACACGATAAAAATAAATTAATTATATTATTTATCATTTTTTATTATTTTCAAGTTAAAAAAATATTTTTTTACGCTTAACAAAAGTTCTATTAAATTACAAATTAAAGACCTCGGATTTCTCGATGAAATAAATAAAAAAAATTGTGGGGTAACACCTTGAAGATAGAGGGTAGGTATGTTTGAAGAAAATGTTTTGGCTAAAAAAATATATGGGCAGGTCATACATTTGACTTCTCTACATACATTACTAATTTAGTTTTCCCCAGGGGAGCACCCCTACAAAGTCGAAATGCGGCGTAGGTATGTTCAGAAAAAATGTAGGGGGCAAAAATTAATGGGGGTCAGTCTGCATTTACCGTTCCTAAAAGGCAGAATGGGAGCAGTAGGCACAGATTTTATAAAAAAAAATAAAAAAAATGTGTGGGGACACCCTTAAGGCTTTAAAATAGAGGGTAGGTTTGTTTGGGGAAAATGTTGGGGCTGAAAAAATATTGGGGGTCGGTCACACATTTAACTTCTCTAGGGTCACCCCTGCGATAGTTAGAGCGGTGAGAGCAAGTTTTACAAAAATGTCATTTTGTGTGGGAGACCCCTTAGGAATTGGAGATATGGAATTGGTATGTTCAGAAGAAGTGTTGGGGGCTAAAAATTAATGGGGGTTGGTCTTGATAATGACCCCTCTATGAGGCACCATTGGCCCGGTAGGAACTGATTTAAGAAAAAATAAAAAAATGTATGGGGACCACCCTAAGGATTGAAGATAGGGGGTAGGTATGTTCTAAGAAAATGTTGGGGTTGAAAAAATATTGGGGGTCGGTCATACATTTGATTCCTCTAGGGTGACTTCTAGGACAGCTGGAGCGGTAGGAGCAAGATTTTTTAAAAATTTAACCTTTGTATGGGACCCCCTTAGGGATTGGAGATAGGGCTTAGGCACAGACAATAAACAGACTCGACAGTAGAGTTTTATGAGAAAAAATGGGGAAAAACTAAGCGATTTTAGGAGAAAACAGAGCTGTTTTTAGTCCGTTTTACGCTAACATGGCAACACTTTCTACGACTTAGGAGTGAGTGAAACTACAAAAACCGATCTGGCATCTATTTTTCTTATGGCGCGTTATATTAGTTTTCTCTTTCTAACCTAATTCGTAGAATAATATTAAAATATTAACCATATGGTTCAGAACTTCTTTTTTGACACCTGTCACTTATGTCGAGTCTGTATTAGTCTGTGGCTTAGGTATGTTTGGCAAAAGTGTTCAGGGGGAAAAAATAATGGGGGCCGGTCTCACATTTGACCCCTCTAGGAGCAAAACCAGGGGAGTTTTGGGGCTTTTTGTGGATTTTTTCCCCTCTAAGCCCAACTTTTACCCCGATGAGCGACCCCTAGATCCTATCCGATCTGCCCCATTTTTTGGCCCATGCATTTTTTTTACGAACCTCACAAAATAAGCGGTTCTAGCGTGTCGAAATCGAAAACTCGTGCACTATCCCACCCCTAGTGCATAAGTTGTTCGTGTTCACGTGAAAAAATCTGTCAAACTCAATATAAAAAAAAAATATTTTTGGCAACGCGGCTATATAGTAGGGAAATTGTTTAAACTTTTAAATATATAAAACAGCATACATTTCGCAATAAAATGGATATTTGAGATTTGTTATGATTGTTTCTTTCTTCTTATATTTAAAAGTTTTTGTTTTTAATAGTTTTTATTACGATTTTACGAGTTTTAAAAATTTTCACGTGAAAAACCACTTATTTAGCTTTAAGCATAGTACTCTGTTCGATTTCACGTGAAAAAATCTGTCAAACTCCATATAAAAAAAATAAAATTTGGCAACGCGAGGAATTATAGGGAAATTGTTAAAAAAGTTTTCACGCATTTTTATTATACAAGACAATTTAAATTGCCGTGAAAAAGTGACATTTCAGTTTTGTTATGATCGTTTCTTTCTTATAATTGTCAAAAGTTGTTTATTTTTCATTGTTTTATTGCGATTTGAGGCGTTTAAAGTTGAAGTGAAATTTTCACCGCAAAAAACAGAGTACTTAGCTTTAAGCTAAGTACTCTGTTTCTTACGGTGAAAATTTCACTTAAACTTTAAACGCCTCAAATTGCAATAAAACATTTAAAAATCAAGAACTTTTGACAATGATAAGAAAGATACGATCATAACAAAACTGAAATGTCACTTTTTCACGGCAATTTAAATTGTCTTGTATAATAAAAATGAGTGAAAACTTTTTTAACAATTTCCCCTTAATTCCTCGCGTTGCCAATTTTTTTTTTTTTTTATATGGAGTTTGACAGATTTTTTCCCGTGAAACCGAACAGAGTACTTAGCTTTAAGCTAAGTACTCTGTTCGGTTTCACGGGAAAAAATCTGTCAAACTCCATATAAAAAAAAAAAAATTGGCAACGCGAGGAATTAAGGGGAAATTGTTAAAAAAGTTTTCACTCATTTTTATTATTCAAGACAATTTAAATTGCAGTGAAAAAGTGACATTTCAGTTTTGTTATGATCGTTTCTTTCTTATCATTGTCAAAAGTTCTTGATTTTTAAATGTTTTATTGCAATTTGAGGCGTTTAAAGTTTAAGTGAAATTTTCACCGTAAGAAACAGAGTACTTAGCTTTAAGCTAAGTACTCTGTTTCTTACGGTGAAAATTTCACTTAAACTTTAAACGCCTCAAATTGCAATAAAACATTTAAAAATCAAGAACTTTTGACAATAATAAGAAAGAAACGATCATAACAAAACTGAAATGTCACTTTTTCACGGCAATTTAAATTGTCTTGTATAATAAAAATGAGTGAAAACTTTTTTAACAATTTCCCCTTAATTCCTCGCGTTGCCAATTTTTTTTTTTTTTATATGGAGTTTGACAGATTTTTTCCCGTGAAAAAAGTACTCTGTTTCTTAAGCTAAGTACTCTGTTTTTTGCGGTGAAAATTTCACTTCAACTTTAAACGCCTCAAATCGCAATAAAACAATGAAAAATAAACAACTTTTGACCATTATAAGAAAGAAACGATCATAACAAAACTGAAATGTCACTTTTTCACGGCAATTTAAATTGTCTTGTATAATAAAAATGCGTGAAAACTTTTTTAACAATTTCCCTATAATTCCTCGCGTTGCCAAATTTTATTTTTTTTATATGGAGTTTGACAGATTTTTTCCCGTGAAATCGAACAGAGTACTATGCTTTACGGTGAAAATTTCACTTAAACTTTAAACGCCTCAAATTGCAATAAAACATTTAAAAATCAAGAACTTTTGACAATGATAAGAAAGAAACGATCATAACAAAACTGAAATGTCACTTTTTCACGGCAATTTAAGTTGTCTTGTATAATAAAAATGAGTGAAAACTTTTTTAACAATTTCCCCTTAATTCCTCGCATTGCCAATTTTTTTTTTTATATGGAGTTTGACAGATTTTTTCCCGTGAAACCGAACAGAGTACTTAGCTTTAAGCTGTCCAACTATGTATTTTTCAATTATTGAATTTTGTTATATCAAAATTTATTTTTGTTAAATTCTGTAAAACTTGATCTACAAGGGGTTTACAAATTTTTCTACTAAGATATTTCTATGAGTGTATGAAAATTGAATGGATTTTTTTAAGAATTCATTCGAAAGGGATTTCATTCTTCGAAGCTCTGGTTGGTTAGTGGAAAATTAATCCTACACAACATTTATTATATTAATATGGATTTATTTTGTGAAAATTTTAAATTCAACAAATATAAAATTTTAACAAAAATTTATTAAAAAAAATTATTTTAGCAAAAATGTGGTAATTTTTAGCATTATTTTTAATCACCTTTTCTAATAATTTTGGTATATTTCACCATATTTCTTTTGGTATATTTTACAAGTTTTTTCTTAAATAGCATAAGCATTTTCTTCGAAATTTTTTACATAAGCGTTTTGGCTAAATTACGAAAACTACTTCGTCGGTTATGGTTTTAGCATATTTTTGGTTAAATTATGCCAGATTTTTGCTCACTCCGACACAGATTTTTTTTGCGTGTCATTCGTGGTTTTGATTTGCAATGGCTATACTTCCCTACACTAAGTTGGCAATTCTTTGTTAACAGGAAATGTACAGGAGGCTAAATTCACGGAAGAAATTCAATGCAAATTTTCTGAAAAATCAAAACTAAATATTTTATCTACAACATACCAGTGAATTAAAAAAAACACTAATTTAATTAAAATAAAAAATATTCCATACACATAGAACAACAAAAAATGAGTAGCAAACATATTTACTCTACGAGCAATTTAACAGATCAACAACTAAAGGAGCAGGGTAACTGTTTATTTTCAGCACGAAAATATGACGACGCTATCAATTGTTACACAAAGGCCATTATCAAGAATCCCAGCAATGCTACCTATTTTACTAATAGAGCCTTGTGCTATTTGAAACAGAAACGATGGGAACTATCTTGTCAAGATTGCCGACGTGCTTTAGATATGGATGCCAATCTTCTAAAGGCTCACTTTTTTTTGGGACAATGTCTGATGGAAATGGAACTCTACGATGAGGCGATTAAACATTTACAAAGAGCGTTTGATTTGTCCAAAGAGCAAAAGCAAAACTTTGGAGATGACATAACATCACAATTAAGATTGGCACGAAAAAAGCGTTGGAATGTTATGGAAGAAAAACGCATATGTCAGGAAATTGAACTGCAATCCTATCTGAATAGGCTCATCAAAGAGGATATGGAAAACCGCTTGTCTAAACTTCAGTTAGATGAGAATACAAATGAAGAACTACTTAAAGATAAACAACAGGAAATTGAACAAGAGTGTGATGATCATGTCCAAGAGTTAAATAACATTTTTGCCAAGGTTGATGAACGACGTCGAAAACGTGATGTGCCCGACTACTTATGTGGCAAAATAAGCTTTGAAATTTTAACAGATCCCGTAATTACACCGTCTGGTATAACTTATGAACGCAAAGACATTGAAGAACATTTGCAACGTGTGGGCCATTTTGATCCTGTAACACGTGTGAAGCTAACCCAAGACCAGCTTATTCCTAATTTCACTATGAAGGAAGTTGTTGATGCTTTTATTACTGAAAATGAATGGTCCTTGGATTACTAAATATTTTTAAATGTATATACATAGATTTTCCCACTATTTATATGATATTTCTGTCATTCTATGAAATAGACAACAAAAGCTAAAACTATAATTGACTTGAAGTGAATTTGCGTGCGTCTTGAAATGAACTTTCACGTTGGTGATTTCTCAAAAATTTTAAATTCATTTCAATTTTCACCACACGGAATATATTGCCATTGAGTGCAAATATTCCGATTTGCTTTACGCCCATAAATTTATTTATTTTTCTGAGCCATCGGCTTAGTCTACATTATATTCAGTTTATTTGAAGAGAAACATTTTTAATTGTAAATTATGTGATAATTTCCAATTTCAAATGAAATTTCGTTATAAAAAATATAGCCGTAACGTATACGTTACGGCTATATTTTTTTCACTATTTGATTTTAAGTTAAAATTTAAACTAATCTCCAGTTAAATTAAAACAGGACATTTTATTTAAGCTAAATTTAAAACAAAAACAAATTAATGAAAAAATAAAATTTTTAAAATATGTAGTTTTTGAGATATCGGCAATAAAAATTTGAACGAATTCAAAAATGCAATTTTTAGTAAAAACTGACCGATTTATTTTTTTATTCGTTTTTAGCGTTTCACAATAAAAAATATGTGTACCGCAATGTCTTGAAACCTGAAGAAAAAATTTCGGTTTAGTGTGCAGAATTTGCACTGCAAGGCCTCTGTTCTGTCTTTCACAACTTTTTAATTCACATGAAAATTTCTGAATCACATGAAATCAAGTTTAGTGTTTTGTTGATCACGTGTTTATTCGAAGTTCAAATCGAATAATTTAAATTTAAAAAATTGTAAGAAAAAAATTGCATTCGTTTTACTTTCACAAAATTTTATTTATGTGAAACAAAACGAAAAAGAAATTCGGATGTGAAATCTAGAACACCAAAAAAATTCGGAAATTTTTATTTTCACATTTTTTATGTGAATTACTTTTTTTGGAACAGCGGCCCAAATTTAAATTTAAAATTTTTAAATAATTATAACAAATCGAAAGGATTTTAAGATACTTTTCTTTTTTTTTAGTTGACATTTTGATTAGAACTTGAGCTCAATCCAATTATTTTATCAATTGCCACGAAATTTTTAGGATCGAATTACACTTTGTGTCGGTATATACATATGTACATTAGGGTGGAGCAAATGTAGTTTTTTTTTTATTTTGAAAACGTCGGGGTCGGAAAAGTTGCCTTTTAGGGAAGATATCATAGATGGGCAAAATTTAATGGGTGTTTTTCAAATATTCTATGATCTACTGGTATTAAAAAAAATTAAATATATGTAAGTATATAATACTTGTACTTGAAAAAAAAATAACTACAAGTACTAGGTACTTGTATTTAAAAAATTTCAAGTTCCCGACCCCGACGTTTTCAAAACTCGAACAAAAACTAAATTTGCTTCATCCTAATGTGCAACTATCTTAAATGTATACATATTTATTAAAACAAAAAACTTAAGTTAATTATAGTTTTGCTATAAGACTTTCACTCCCGATTTAATAAAATGTTGTCTTTAATATATAAAGAACACTCCGTTGGCTGGCCTTCAAAAAGACCTATGTGCAAGATTTTTCATGTTTTTTTAACCATGCCGTGGTGGTCCTATATCACATATATACACGCCCACGTAGTCTTTTTTAGATTTTTTAAAACTGCACATAGTCCTTCTTAAAGGCCAGCCAACGACTTGATATTATTTTCATGTAAACTTTGAAACATTTAATGAAATCAGGTTTTTAATCGAATTATTATTAAGATATAGACCATTTATTGTGGAAGGTTCATTTTCTTGTCGACCCTGTCGTTTTTTGGGTAGCAAAAATAATAATTTGTAATAATTTTTCCAACATTGTAAAAAGGAACGCCCTAATACTGGACTTACACCACTTTCAAAATAAACGCTTTATATGTACGGTGGCTCGCAGCTTATTTCGTGTGAAAGATATTAGTTAGCAATCCATTCAAGACAAAGTTAACCAAAATAGACCTAATTATTATCAAATAAGTATTTTTGTAAAAAGTCCTGTGTATGTAATTAATCAAGCTTTAATAAAAGCTTAATGGCGTTTAGATTGTCTAAATATTAAATGTGCTACGAGGGCCGAAATGGAAATTGAAATTATTGAAAGACCTTTTTTTAGAAAATTTCTTTCATGTTTCATGTTTGCGCTTGGATAAAATCGACCTAGAAATATTTTTAAGAAATTTTCTAAAAAAGGTCTTTCAATTTCCATTTCGGCCCTCGTAGCACATTTAATATTTAGACAATCTAAACGCCATTAAGCTTTAATTAAAGCTTGATTAATTACATACACAGGACTTTTTCCAAAAATACTTATTTGATAATAATTAGGTCTATTTTGGTTAACTTTGTCTTGAATGGATATCTAATACCCTATTCACTCTTACGGTTTTAAAACGTTTTTAGCAATTATTTTTAGCATTTTCTGTCAATATACTGTAATAGAATAAAGAAAGTGCTAAAAATATTGCTGCTAAAAACGATTTAAAACTGTACGTGTGAATAGGGTATAACTAATATCTTTCACACGAAATAAGCTGCGAGTCACTGTATACAAGGTAGATTTATACAAGGTAAGATCCTATAACCTCACTTTTCCTCCATAGTAAGTTTTTTGACAAATTTGAAAACAATAATATTTACGAATTTTCAAAAGGAAATAAAAATATTTTATTCGGCATAAATGACTTCAGTTTACACTACACTTTTTATGCTTAAAAATATTTTAATTTTTTTTTTGTAATTTTTGTAGTGGAAAATAAAAGAATTTCGTTTGAATTTCAATATTTTTTTATAATTTAGTTGTTTTCTAATACCCTATTCACACGTACAGTTTTAAATCGTTTTTAGCAGCAATATTTTTAGCACTTTCTTTATGCTATTACAGTATATTGACAGAAAATGCTAAAAATAATTGCTAAAAACGATTTAAAACTGCAAGTGTGAATAGGGTATAAAATTTTAAAGTCTGAAAAAGATTTAAATTGGTTAATGTGTGCACTGAACATTTAAGTCGTTTTTGCCGACTAAAATGATTTTGAAAGAAAATTGTTTTCATTTACGTCACCAAAATATTACCTTATATAAATCTACCTTGACTGTATACTTGTTTAATACCCTGTTCACACCTACAGTTTTAAATCGTTTTTAGCAGCAAGATTTTTAGCACTTTCTTTATTCTATTACAGTATATTGACAGAAAATGCTAAAAATAATTGCTAAAAACGTTTTAAAACTGTAAGTGTGAATAGGGTATAATAATATACTGTAATAGAATAAAGAAAGTGCTAAAAATATTGCTGATAAAAACGATTTGAAACTGTACGTGTGAATAGGGTATAATACCCTATTCACACTTAGGTTAGAGAATAATCACAATTGGGGCGGGAAGCGTTTTTCCGCAACTGTTTACACACGTTTTGTATTAAAACAAAAAACCGCCGCGTTTTTCCGCCAAACTAGATTCAATTCTATTTTTATGAGGACAATTGCGGAAAACCGCTTGCCGCTCCAATTGTGATTATTGTCTTAGGTTGTAAGTGGCTGCTGACGTTTTACGTCAACACACGTAGACTCTGAGGTCCATTGTGATACCACGGGATCGTAATAGGTTTCCCTACTAGTCCCTGTCGTTAAACCAGTTTGAGCTTCTTATGAAACTCCTTATACCCTATTCACACTTACAGTTTTAAATCGTTTTTAGCTATTATTTTTAGCATTTTCTGTCAATATACTGTAATAGAATAAAGAAAGTGCTAAAAATATTGCTGCTAAAAACGATTTAAAACTGTACGTGTGAATAGGGTATTAGATGTTGAATTTTGACATCCGACAAATGTTACGAGCCCCGATTGGCACTAAGACGAACGACGACCGATTAGCTCATATTCGGTTACCTCTCATCGGGTGTGATGTCCATCCCTTCATCTTAGCCCCTGGAACTTGTCTCAATAAAAAAAACAAATGTCTAAAAAAAAACAAATTACTCTCAAAGTCCAACACATCACGTTTTCGAGTACGAGGCAGGTGTTACGACCTCAATCACCCTTCCCAACCTTGGTCACTAGAACTCCCTTCTGTCATTACCGTGACCCCTGTAAACCGCTCACCTTCACACTTACCTTTATATCAACTTTAACCCCTTTCAAAAAATTAGCACATCATTTTTAAATTTTAAAATTTTCAAAGTATAATTTTATTTAAAATATTTAAACCTAATCTTACGCTATACATTACTAAAAAAAACATTAACCTAAAACATCTAATTTTTAACTAACTACCTTTTTTTTCCTTTAATTAAAAATCAAAATATATGCCTCTTTAAGGCGGCGATAGATCTAATGATCAATACGAACCCTGGTTACAGGAAATTAAAACTTTTTGAAAATTTAAAATAGTCAAATGTTTAAAAATCAAATTTGCGGAAATTTGTTAACATTTCCTTTCTTTAAAAAAAAATTAATTTATAACTTAAGTACTTAAAATAAATGTAATGCAAAACACTAAACAAAAAAATATATAAAAAAAAAATACCCTACAGCTTTTGCGCCATTTTGACCCAGACAAAAAAAATACTTTTAACAAAAATTTTAACTTCTTCGGTTTTTGTAATTTTCCCTATAAATTTGATTCACAACACTACTACAAAATCTTCGTATTTGCCATATAGCTTTTCACTTTAAATTTTTTCTACATAAGGCCTGAATGAGCTCACTAAAACCTGACTATTTTATTTGGGAAATTTCCTCAATAATTTTCTGACACTATTTTTATTTATACCGTATCGTGAACCCTATTTATTTGGTTTCCGGAATTTGTTGCTAGTATTTTTATTGCCGGTAGAATTTAATAATCATATGAAAAAAAAATAAAATATCCTGCGTTAATTATGCCTTAAACGTTTAAACACATATAGACAATTACACACAATATTTTCACGTCACAACAAAAAAAACACAAAATTTTTATCTTTTCTTATTTTCGTTTTCTAATACAAAATGTTTTCCTGCTCGTTACTCTCTATGGAATCTTTTGGGTATTTACTATTTTCACTATGGTATGATTTTTCTATTTAAGGTTACCTTAGGAATCTTTTTTTTTTTGGATCTTCTCCGGACTCTTTAGTGGATTAATACTTTGCCTTTCCTTACTTGTTCTTCCCTCACAGGTTCTTATAGGAGACTTCTTGTTTTGTCGATTAGCAATGTTGTATAATCTGAAGTTCTCCGTAGTGGAAATCACCAGCTCAATTTTATTTAGATGGCTTCGTTTATCCCAAATTATTTAGTCCTGAAGATCCTATCATAGAAAAATTACAACACACCTTTTTCAGTTAAACACTCCCCGTGTTATCTTTTAAAATTCACTCATACCTACTTTATTCCTTAACCAGTTTCCTACAAAGCATATACACCACAATTCTGTCCCTTATGGTTCTTTTCTTCTTTCCTGGCTAGAAAAGGATGAACACTGGAGCTTGGATTGGTTTTGGTTGACTTTGTTTCGTATAAAGCTGCCCATTCACTTGCAATATTATTGTTCAACTTTTCAAATTGTACAATAATATCGCTTGTGTGTATGTAATATTTACGGTTGTGCAATATATTGGAGAATATCAAAACACTTTTGATATTTATTGTACAAACAAGAATACTGCAATATATTTTATCAGTGTGTTGTCTATATTGTACAACTTTTATTATGTTATGATTATGTTTATATCTTGTACAATATATTGGGTTTAAGTATTGAGCAATTTTATTTGCTGTGTAGGGTAAAACGACAATAATATTGTAAAATATTTTTTTTTTAAGTTGAGCAATTTTATTGCAAGTGAATGGGCAGCTTAACAACTTTATAATACACTTTTAATAAAACTTTATTCACAGCTTCACAAAAAAAAACCTTTATACTTGGTTTCGTAACGAGCACTTTGGATGTTTGTAATAAACTGACAATGTGCATAAAAATAATCTATCACCAAACCATGTTCCAAATGTTCGTCTTTCCAATATTACTATCCATACAACTAACTAACTTGGAAAACATAAATAAATATATAGTAAATATATATTTATTTTCCCTCCAAAACTCCATCTTTTATTTTCTTCAAAGTTTTCATATATTTAAATTTTGTATAATTTTTATTTTTACCCTAACTCCATCTTTAATTATCTTTTTAAGCCTTCCTAGTGTTTTTCTTTGGTCCCCTACGTCTCCTTGTTCCGTCCTAGCTCTGAAATGTCCGTATTTTCCGTTTCCGTTCTACCAGGCACTCAGCAAAATTTGTGGGTTGATATTTTCATTCACTTTCCTAACGATTTTTTAAATTTACGTTTTTACGCATTTTCATCCCCATTTTTATGAATGAAAATTCGCCCACTTTCTATCTCACTAAACCCTACAATCAATTGCGTTACCAACTACATTGTACGTTGTGTTTACTTTCATGCACTGAACATACCCTCTTCATTGATCTTTTTATTTACATTTTTGGTTCGTTTTATATTTTCTTTTGCACGCTTGTGCCTTGAAAAAATAATTAAATAAAATAATATAAAACAAAAATACAAAAACGAAAATTTAAATATTTCATCCAGACGGGTTTCCAACGATATGGTAAGTTCGATAAATATTAGTGGTGATCCAGCCGAACTGTTCCGGCAAAATTTCATTGTCCATACAGATTCGGGAAAAAAAACACCCCCAATATTTCCTTTTCTAATTTAACTGATTTGTTTACTTTACTAATCTCAATTCATTTCAGACACACGATAATTTGGACACACCCAACATCATTCCCAACAACGGCATATACCTTCTACCTTCATTCAAAGGGCAGCTACATCGACCGGGTAAAACAGACCGGGTAGCCAAAAGGACCATGCTACAATGACCGGGAAAAGCAGACCGGGTAGCTACCCTTTGACAACAACAACGTCGTCTGGGTTTGTTTCCCACATTACGGCCATCGGGCATTCAACGTGGTCCACCGAGGTTTGCCCCCCTCATTATGCATGGTGGGCCACTTGTAAAAAAAAACAAAAAAAAATAAAATTTTTAATCGCTCCTTTTAAAGGGGTTCTGGACTCGGAGAAGTCGTGTCCGATCCTTGGGCCATATACGACTCTCCCTCCAGTTGAAAATTTTTATCAGAGACTCGGTGGGTTGATAATTCAACCCCCCTCTCGTGGATACGGCCTCGCCTCTAAGTATCCGCCACGAAAAATTTTTTTTTCGTGTTGGGTGGGGCTTGAGGGGTGTAACCACCTGTAGGGGTGGTTGGATTTTCAGTCCCATAGGACCACCGCAACAAAACTTTGAGGTTTGGGACAACATCAATGTGCGTGGGCCACTCGGTAAGTCATACGGGAGTCGTTTGGAATTGCTGCTTAACGTGGGGAATTCTCACGCCCTGAGATTACCTAGCCGGGCAACTTGGTAACCTAGATGGTTTGTACCCAGACTGGAAATATACACTCAACGGATTATGTAAGTAAAAGTAAGCTGAATATGACAATTGAAACAACTTTGTTGCTTTACCGGGTAAAAAAAAATAACGTGTTCCATATTGATAAAAAATCTTACCAATTAGTAAATTTAACTAATACGCACAGTAAAAAAAAATTTTTACACAGAAAAAAAAAATCTATACCGATTCCATTTCTTTTCCCAATAATAAAAAAAATTGTAACGTTAAAGAAAATCTAGAAACTTTTCGATAGACTAAGACGATATTAATTTAAAATTTTCCTGGGTAATATATAATCAAAAACGACAATTTTCAAATCTGGTATTACATCAAAAAAAACAAAAAAAAAATTCTTATTTTATGCTTCTATACCTTAATGTCCTTTGCGTGATATACACCTATCGACTTTCCCTGCATGGTCTCTAATTCGTACATGTTATTTCCTACCGGTTTGACAATTCGGCACTTTAAAAACTTTTTGCAGAATTTCGCGTTTCTACTTTTTTCAAAATCGCTTAATACGGTATTCTTCCTGTACACTTCTTGTCCTGGAAGAAATCTAACCATTCGTGCTCGCTTGTTGTATCTTTCTGCACTCTTCTCATAAGCCTCATGCATATTGTTTTTAATCTTTTCCCTTAAAATTTCTAATTTATCTTTCCTGCTGAGATTTTTGACTTCATGGTCAGTTAACGAAAGAAGTTTTCTGGCTAATTTGTAATCAGTGCCACTGGAAAACATGTGGAATCCAAAAAGCGCGAAGAAAGGTGAAACTCCCGTCGCAGAATGTACTGAATTTCTCAACGCACACTCTATCTCAGATAAGTATAAGTCCCAATCCCTATGGTCGTCTTTGAGATATGCCCTTATCGCGGCTAAAACAGATTGGTTTACCCTTTCTGATGCATTGGATTGTGGGGCGTATACTGCAGTTCTCATATGTTGAATTTTATAGGCTTCTATCATATCCTTAAACGTTTTTGCGATGAACTGTGCACCGTTATCGCTGTGGATCACTTCCGGTACACCAAATTTATGAAATATTTCATGGGTTAAGAATTGTACCACATTATTAGTTGTTGCTTCTTTCATGGCTTTAAGGAAAGTAAATTTTGTGAAGTGATCCAAAACGATAAAGATATAACAGTTGCCGCTCTTGGATCTTGGGTACTTTCCCAGGAAATCTATGTACAATTTCTGAAATGGACGGTCAGTTTGTACCTCTTGTCCTATACCTGGCATTAAATTACGATTTGCAGGTTTAGTCTCCTTGCATGTCTCACATGATTTGACAAATTGTTTTACCTGGACAGTCATTTTTGGCCAATAGAAAAAACGTTTTATTCTTTCTATTGTTTTTGCTGTGCCACCGTGCGCTGCAGTGTTCTCATTGTGAGCTTTTTCAATAATCGTAGATGTTATATTGGTCGGGATCCATAATTTCCATATAAATTGATCTCCTAGATCCTGATCGAAAGACATCCTTTTGAATATCATACCACCCTCGACTTTCAAATCTGGTAGATTATCGGCGTTATCATTTATCTTATTTATAAGTTCGAGGTACTCTTCGCTTTGAAACTCTGTCGTGTCGAAATCAAGATAATCATCTTTTTCTAGTTCACTTATTTCTTGTGGCAATCGAGAGAGCATATCGGCTACAACATTATCAGAGCCTTTTCTATGGACAATTTCGAAGTCATACGCTTGAAGCTGTAGAGACCACCTTGCTAGTCTCCCACTTAGATCCTTTAAACTCATTAGCCATTTGAGGCTGGCGTGATCTGTCACCACGGTAAATGGCATCATTTCGACATACTGCCTAAACTTTTTCACCGCCAACACTGCTGCCAAACACTCTTTTTCTGTCACGCTATAATTTCTTTGGCATGAACTCAATTTTTGTGAATAGAATGCGATCGGGTTTTCGTCTTCTTTTTCATTTAGTTGGTAAAGTACAGCTCCAATTCCATAATCCGATGCATCACATTGGATATAGAACCTTTTCGAAAAATCGGGGTGCCTTAAAACGGGTGCTGTTGTAAGCGCTTTTTTAAGTTTATCAAATGCCTCAATAGCTTCAGGTGTCATATTAAATTTCTTTGATTTTTTTAATGTATCAGTTAGAGGAGCGGATATAGTGGCGAAGTTTTTAATAAATCTCCTATACCATCCGGCTGTTCCCAGGAAACTTCGAACCTCCCTCGTATTTTTCGGTAACTTAATATTACGGATAGCTTGGACTTTTTCGGGATCAGTTTTTAGCATTCCCCCACCTATAATGAATCCTAAATATTTAAGTTCCCTAAAACAAAATTGGGATTTCTTAAGCCCTATAGTCAAATTAGCCTTTCTTAAACACGCGGCAACTTCCCTCAAAAGTTTCATATGTTCTTCAAACGTACTCGAAATTACCAGTAAATCATCTAAATAGATGAAAACATGTTCCTTAAGTTTTGGCGGGATTACTTTATCCATCAATCTGCATAAGCGTTGCGCCGCATTACATAATCCAAACGGCATGACCCTGAATTGGTAAAGCGGTCTTCCGGCAACTGTAAATGCGGTGTACGGTTTACTTTCGTCATCCAGCTCGATTTGCCAAAATGCGAACTTAAGATCGACGCTGCTTATAAAATATGTTTCATCTATTCGACTGAGGATGCCATCAATATTTTGTAAAGGATAGGCATCTTTGACGGTTAATTTATTTAATTTTCTTGCGTCCAAACAGAATCGATTCTTTCCAGGTTTACGCACTATGGTTGTCCTGTGACTCCATGGACTATCACTTTCTTCGATTACGTTTAGTTTCAACATTAAGTCAATCTCCCTATATGTTATCTCCTGGACGGCTGGAGATATTGGATAATAACGATCCTTGACTGGTACAGCGCCCTCTATTAATTTGATGGTATGCTTTTCGAGTGACGTCTGTCCTAATCCTTTTTCCTCAAAAGTGTAAAATTCTCCTATAACTTTATCTAATTCCGTTTGTTGTTCGTTTGTTAAAATGTGTGGTTTCAATCTATGTTCAGTTTTACTATCATGAAAATCTTGTTTAACTTTTTCTATATCTATTTCATCAATATTTATAATTTCAGGAGCCAATTTAAAACTTCTCCAAAAATCAATGCCTAAGTAGAGAACTTGTTCCAAATCTGGACAAAGATACAGCAACAATTTGTGTTCCTGATCTTTATACTTAATGGATGCTTTTACTTTACCTAATATTCGATGCTGCTGACCACTGGCAGTTTTCACATTGGTCAACAACGGAATAAGATTAAGGTTCAAATCCTGAATTAGTTCTCTACAACCTTTTCCCAAAATACTAATGGTTGCACCTGTATCTAAAAGTCCTGACAGAGTAGTGCCTTCAATTTGTATATCAGCGAAAACACGTGGATCTCCTAATCTGTTGGTGGCTCTATGGACCGACTCAATAATAAAATTCCTAGTACGATTACGTTCCGTGAATTTGTTACGGATTTTCTGAACGTGTTTGGAAACAGGTTTTGGTTCCCTGAATCCATTAAAAATGCGTTCCCTAACTTTTTCATAATTTTGCTTTCTAATTTCTAATGGTAAATAGTGACGACTACCAGGTATGTATTTTGAATTATTTGCCTGTAAAATGTTCCCTATAACTCCTACATTTTCTCTTTCAGAGCTTCCCACAAATTTCTGGGATCCCATTATGTTGAGGGGTTCTCGGTCTGACGTGGGCCCCCCTTCGATCCCACGCCCTTTTTGGCGTTTTTCTGTTGGCATACGGGACAGTTAGGTGTGATGACATCTGGCTTGCCACATCCAAAACAAAATTTGTTAAATTTGTCCGAAGGGCAGTGGAAAAACATGTGTCCAGTTTCACGACAATTCCAGCAGATAAGAGGACGTTTCTGTTGCAAATTTGCTTTCATCATTACGGCTGCTAATTCTTCTGTTTCATCACCATAGTCATCTTCTGTTGGTAAGTTAGCTACTGGGACATCATACATTTCGTTGACATATCTCGCTGGACGCACTGGCGGTGGTGCATGTCTATACTCTTTTTTCGGAAAATTTCGTTCCACATCTTGACACTTTATTCTGAGTTGCTCTACGGAGTCTACCTTATCGGAGAAAACTATTGTTCCAATGCTTTCTTTCACGTTTACTTTAATTCTGTAGATCATATCTTGCTCTGAGATCGGTGGCTTAAGTCTAGCCCGAATACGGCACATTGCGTGGAAGAATTCATCCAAGGATTCGTTTGGTTTCTGTTTTCTAGCAACAAGTTCGCACATTACTTCGCAATTGGACCTTCCACTGTCATAGCGTTCTTCTAAAGCTGCTTTAAGAGTGGGCCAATCTGGAACATCGTGGGTCTGAATATAGAGCCAATACCATTCCCTTGCCTGACCTTTAACTAACAAATGAAAGTCCCTCAACACGTCTTCCCATGGAATATTATGCCGCTTTTGTAAAAATTCTATGCAAAATATAAATTGGTCTACATTAGATTGCTTTGGATCTCCTGTAAATTCGATATTTAATTTCTCAATTCGCGGACGTAAATGTCCATTATTACCATGAAAAGTGTTGCCACTTGCTACTGAACTTCCCTGAACAAAACCGTTGAGTGTGCCATTATTAGGTTGAAAAGTGTTGCCGCTTGCGACAGAACTTCCCTGAACGGAATTAGTGGCTGTGCCATTACTACGACTAGTCGAAGCAGATTGATTCACGTATTGGTTTCCCACTGGTATGTTCGCCCCTACTATTGGTTCTCTCAGTTGAAAATTATAATTTGTATTTGGTACGGATTGATAGAGTTGAGGTTGCATTTGGACCATCTGGTAATTATTATGGTTATGCGGAAAATTGTTCATAAATTGAGACACAGGGGGTTGTATCTGATGCATTTGTAAATTCTGAAAATGTCCATTACTGACATTGCCAGATAATGGTTGAAAGTTGTTGTTAGGAATTGATTGAGGTGCTGTTGGTCTTGTCTGAGATGCCTGAACACTGTCAGAATTGCCAGTCTGACCCACTGGTGAATGATTTGCACGAGATGCTGGGTTAACTACTCTTGAAATATCTTGAATAGTCTTTGCCATATCTCCCAATGCCTTCTTAACTTCTAACATCTCTTTTTCTACCATTTTCTTTACTTTTTCTGTCAACAAACTTTGAACTAACATTGCCTCTTCTTCCCCGTTGTCTCCACCTGCATTTTCTATTTCATTGTTACCCACGTCCCCCTGAAATCCGGTATTTAAAGGGTCGTTATCCCCATTTGTTTGAGGGCGAGTAATTATAGTATTTGACAAATCTGTAAATTGACCGGTGATCGCGTTTAAATTAGTATTCCCTTCAGCCATATTCGGTTCTGAATCGCTAACTTTTCGCTGTTTAACCTGAGTGTGATGGATCGTACTATTCAAGTCTATTTCCGGTTTCCGTTTCCTGTTGGTCTGTGACCTAGTTTGTATGTTCATTACCTAATCACTAAATGTCAGATATTCTACTTATATTTTTCCCTTTTGAACTAAATATTTATACTTGAGATTATTAGATGCACTCAAAAATAAATCTTTATTCCACACTATAGAAAGCAAAAAAAAATTTGTTTGTATCAAAAAAAAATAACTAACTGAATAAATTTTCTAAAGAAAATATAAAAATATATTTTGGTTTACACCATAAAATAAAAAAAATAGTTACGCAAATAAATCAATAAAAATATGAATAAAAAAAATCAGAAAAAAAATCTGTTTAAATGATATTAAATACCTATTACAAAAAAAATTGTTTTTCTATTAATGCTATTAAAATGTTAAAAAAAAATATTTTTTTAAAATTTTCTCTTTAACTGATTTTCCTCAAATTAATATTCGTATAGGGGTAGTTGATATAATCGGTGATGTGTGCGGTATATTATTATTTTTTTTTTTTTTGATTCCCTCTTTCGAGAGCTACTCGTGTGATGTGTTCTCAAATCAAACAAAAAAAAAACGACAGATATTGTACTTTGACAGGTCATTTACATATTTTGACCATCTCAAAGGCCAGCCATTGGAATCACCATTACATCTGTCCTCAAAGCACATGTCTTGAGCGGCTAATGGCTAGATTTCCAACTGGTCCACAATTTTCATATAAGGACTGAAACTAAAATTTACTTTAATAAAAAAAAATGGTTTACAGTATGTACGAATAAGGTCAATTGAATTTGAACTCTTATGAACTCCTACTGTCTACCTAGCGCTCTACGTTCATCTTTCTCAATTTCCAGAAAATATACCTATAGATCTCTGTACAACAGACTTCTGGAACGATGTCCAGAACGGCTACATAAGTTATAAAGTATTATTTTTTTCTGGAATTTTCAAAAGAATCCACTGGTCTATTGCAATATCACTATTAGGCTATTTTACTGTGTTTAGATGTATTCACACAAAATTCTAAATTTGCTGCTTTCGATTGGGCGCCATATTGTTACGAGCCCCGATTGGCACTAAGACGAACGACGACCGATTAGCTCATATTCGGTTACCTCTCATCGGGTGTGATGTCCATCCCTTCATCTTAGCCCCTGGAACTTGTCTCAATAAAAAAAACAAATGTCTAAAAAAAAACAAATTACTCTCAAAGTCCAACACATCACGTTTTCGAGTACGAGGCAGGTGTTACGACCTCAATCACCCTTCCCAACCTTGGTCACTAGAACTCCCTTCTGTCATTACCGTGACCCCTGTAAACCGCTCACCTTCACACTTACCTTTATATCAACTTTAACCCCTTTCAAAAAATTAGCACATCATTTTTAAATTTTAAAATTTTCAAAGTATAATTTTATTTAAAATATTTAAACCTAATCTTACGCTATACATTACTAAAAAAAACATTAACCTAAAACATCTAATTTTTAACTAACTACCTTTTTTTTCCTTTAATTAAAAATCAAAATATATGCCTCTTTAAGGCGGCGATAGATCTAATGATCAATACGAACCCTGGTTACAGGAAATTAAAACTTTTTGAAAATTTAAAATAGTCAAATGTTTAAAAATCAAATTTGCGGAAATTTGTTAACATTTCCTTTCTTTAAAAAAAAATTAATTTATAACTTAAGTACTTAAAATAAATGTAATGCAAAACACTAAACAAAAAAATATATAAAAAAAAAATACCCTACAGCTTTTGCGCCATTTTGACCCAGACAAAAAAAATACTTTTAACAAAAATTTTAACTTCTTCGGTTTTTGTAATTTTCCCTATAAATTTGATTCACAACACTACTACAAAATCTTCGTATTTGCCATATAGCTTTTCACTTTAAATTTTTTCTACATAAGGCCTGAATGAGCTCACTAAAACCTGACTATTTTATTTGGGAAATTTCCTCAATAATTTTCTGACACTATTTTTATTTATACCGTATCGTGAACCCTATTTATTTGGTTTCCGGAATTTGTTGCTAGTATTTTTATTGCCGGTAGAATTTAATAATCATATGAAAAAAAAATAAAATATCCTGCGTTAATTATGCCTTAAACGTTTAAACACATATAGACAATTACACACAATATTTTCACGTCACAACAAAAAAAACACAAAATTTTTATCTTTTCTTATTTTCGTTTTCTAATACAAAATGTTTTCCTGCTCGTTACTCTCTATGGAATCTTTTGGGTATTTACTATTTTCACTATGGTATGATTTTTCTATTTAAGGTTACCTTAGGAATCTTTTTTTTTTTGGATCTTCTCCGGACTCTTTAGTGGATTAATACTTTGCCTTTCCTTACTTGTTCTTCCCTCACAGGTTCTTATAGGAGACTTCTTGTTTTGTCGATTAGCAATGTTGTATAATCTGAAGTTCTCCGTAGTGGAAATCACCAGCTCAATTTTATTTAGATGGCTTCGTTTATCCCAAATTATTTAGTCCTGAAGATCCTATCATAGAAAAATTACAACACACCTTTTTCAGTTAAACACTCCCCGTGTTATCTTTTAAAATTCACTCATACCTACTTTATTCCTTAACCAGTTTCCTACAAAGCATATACACCACAATTCTGTCCCTTATGGTTCTTTTCTTCTTTCCTGGCTAGAAAAGGATGAACACTGGAGCTTGGATTGGTTTTGGTTGACTTTGTTTCGTATAAAGCTGCCCATTCACTTGCAATATTATTGTTCAACTTTTCAAATTGTACAATAATATCGCTTGTGTGTATGTAATATTTACGGTTGTGCAATATATTGGAGAATATCAAAACACTTTTGATATTTATTGTACAAACAAGAATACTGCAATATATTTTATCAGTGTGTTGTCTATATTGTACAACTTTTATTATGTTATGATTATGTTTATATCTTGTACAATATATTGGGTTTAAGTATTGAGCAATTTTATTTGCTGTGTAGGGTAAAACGACAATAATATTGTAAAATATTTTTTTTTTAAGTTGAGCAATTTTATTGCAAGTGAATGGGCAGCTTAACAACTTTATAATACACTTTTAATAAAACTTTATTCACAGCTTCACAAAAAAAAACCTTTATACTTGGTTTCGTAACGAGCACTTTGGATGTTTGTAATAAACTGACAATGTGCATAAAAATAATCTATCACCAAACCATGTTCCAAATGTTCGTCTTTCCAATATTACTATCCATACAACTAACTAACTTGGAAAACATAAATAAATATA
The DNA here is from genome assembly GCA_963921195.1 of Pegoplata infirma. Taxonomy (NCBI): domain Eukaryota; kingdom Metazoa; phylum Arthropoda; class Insecta; order Diptera; family Anthomyiidae; genus Pegoplata; species Pegoplata infirma. Next base: position 195,775,782 of record OY992539.1, read on the forward strand.
TAGTAAATATATATTTATTTTCCCTCCAAAACTCCATCTTTTATTTTCTTCAAAGTTTTCATATATTTAAATTTTGTATAATTTTTATTTTTACCCTAACTCCATCTTTAATTATCTTTTTAAGCCTTCCTAGTGTTTTTCTTTGGTCCCCTACGTCTCCTTGTTCCGTCCTAGCTCTGAAATGTCCGTATTTTCCGTTTCCGTTCTACCAGGCACTCAGCAAAATTTGTGGGTTGATATTTTCATTCACTTTCCTAACGATTTTTTAAATTTACGTTTTTACGCATTTTCATCCCCATTTTTATGAATGAAAATTCGCCCACTTTCTATCTCACTAAACCCTACAATCAATTGCGTTACCAACTACATTGTACGTTGTGTTTACTTTCATGCACTGAACATACCCTCTTCATTGATCTTTTTATTTACATTTTTGGTTCGTTTTATATTTTCTTTTGCACGCTTGTGCCTTGAAAAAATAATTAAATAAAATAATATAAAACAAAAATACAAAAACGAAAATTTAAATATTTCATCCAGACGGGTTTCCAACGATATGGTAAGTTCGATAAATATTAGTGGTGATCCAGCCGAACTGTTCCGGCAAAATTTCATTGTCCATACAGATTCGGGAAAAAAAACACCCCCAATATTTCCTTTTCTAATTTAACTGATTTGTTTACTTTACTAATCTCAATTCATTTCAGACACACGATAATTTGGACACACCCAACATCATTCCCAACAACGGCATATACCTTCTACCTTCATTCAAAGGGCAGCTACATCGACCGGGTAAAACAGACCGGGTAGCCAAAAGGACCATGCTACAATGACCGGGAAAAGCAGACCGGGTAGCTACCCTTTGACAACAACAACGTCGTCTGGGTTTGTTTCCCACATTACGGCCATCGGGCATTCAACGTGGTCCACCGAGGTTTGCCCCCCTCATTATGCATGGTGGGCCACTTGTAAAAAAAAACAAAAAAAAATAAAATTTTTAATCGCTCCTTTTAAAGGGGTTCTGGACTCGGAGAAGTCGTGTCCGATCCTTGGGCCATATACGACTCTCCCTCCAGTTGAAAATTTTTATCAGAGACTCGGTGGGTTGATAATTCAACCCCCCTCTCGTGGATACGGCCTCGCCTCTAAGTATCCGCCACGAAAAATTTTTTTTTCGTGTTGGGTGGGGCTTGAGGGGTGTAACCACCTGTAGGGGTGGTTGGATTTTCAGTCCCATAGGACCACCGCAACACAAATCAGAAAGATCGTACAGCTCCCTAGATCCCAGTGAAGCAAGTCGCTGACCAGAAAGTGCCGGGCAATGGCAAATAAAGTGTTCGATAGTTTCCAACTCCTCTTCATCCATGCAACTTCGGCAAAAGTCATTCGACGGCACATTTAACCGCTCTGCGTGCTTCCCTATAAGACAGTGTCCGGTAATTATAGAAACCACCGTCGAAATCTCTCCTCTTGGAAGCGATATCAGCTCACTTGTGCGCCCCTGATTAAGAGAAGGCCAAATCAGTCGTGTTGTCTCACACGTCCATCCATTTGCCCATCTTTGATAAGTCTCCGTCGCTGAACAAAGCCGTAGGTTTTGCTTGCAAGTTTCTAGAGGCATACCAACACATTCCAATTCTGTTGGAACCTGTAAGGTAGTTCCTAGTCTTGCAAGCTCATCGGCTTTGCAATTCCCTGGAATGTCTCTGTGCCCTGGGACCCATATGAGTCGTATGTTAAACTGCTTGGCCATCTCATTTAAAGACGTGCGGCAGTTAAGGGCAGATCTTGTTTTCAGAAACATTGAATCCAGGGACTTGACCGCGGCTTGACTGTCAGTATAGATGTTGACTGCGGTTGTAGACAAGACATTGCAGCTCAACCAGTCAGCCACTTCCTTTATTGCCAGCATCTCTGCCTCACCTGTAAGTGTGAATAGGGTATAATAATATACTGTAATAGAATAAAGAAAGTGCTAAAAATATTGCTGATAAAAACGATTTGAAACTGTACGTGTGAATAGGGTATAATACCCTATTCACACTTACAGTTTTAAACTGTTTTTAGCAATTATTTTTAGCATTTTCTGTCAATGTTCTGTAATAGAATAAAGAAAGTGCTAAAAATATTGCTGCTAAAAACGATTTAAAACTACGTGTGAATAGGGTATAAGTGTTTCTTCACAATACAGCAGCAAGCAGCTGAGCAGCAAAATTTTTACATGTGTTTTGTTGTTGCGGCAACAACAAAATACATGTAAAAATTTTGCTGCTCAGCTGCTTGCTGCTGTATTGTGAAGAAACACTAAGTGTCTCTTCACAATACAGCAGCAGACAGCAAAATTTCTGCATGTGAAGAGGCACTAATACGGCGTTCACACTTGCTGTTTTGAAGTGTTTAAGAGTGAGATGTTTAAAAAAGTCTGTTCCGTGTCCATTACGTTTTTATTCTGTTACTGGTGTTTTGTTGACCAACTTGTTTAAGGTCGCAATATGAACGCCATATAAGGTCGCAATGTGAATGCCATATTATACCCTATTCACAAGTAATGTTTTAAACCGTTTTTAGCAACAATATTTTTAGCACTTTCTTTATTCTATTACAGTATGTTGACAGAAAATGCTAAAAATAATTGCTAAAACCTGTTTTAAACTGTAAGTGAGAATAGGGTATTATACCCTATAGGTTAGAAAGAGTACAGTTTTAAATCGTTTTTAGCAGCAATATTTTTAGCACTTTCTTTATTCTATTACAGTATATTGACAGAAAATGCTAAAAATAATTGCTAAAAACGGTTTAAAACTGTATGTGTGAATTGGGTATAATACCCTATTCACACGTACAGTTTTAAATCGTTTTTAGCAGCAATATTTTTAGCACTTTCTTTATTCTATTACAGTATATTGACAGAAAATGCTAAAAATTATTGCTAAAAACGATTTAAAACTGTACGTGTGAATAGGGTATTATACCCTATTCACACGTACAGTTTTAAATCGTTTTTAGCAGCAATATTTTTTTTTAGCACTTTCTTTATTCTATTACAGTATATTGACAGAAAATGCTAAAAATAATTGCTAAAAACGGTTTAAAACTGTAAGTGTGAATAGGGTATTATACCCTGTTCACACGTGCAGTTTTAAACAGTTTTTAGCAGCAATATTTTTAGCACTTTCTTTATGCTATTACAGTATATTGACAGAAAATGCTAAAAATAATTGCTAAAAACGATTTAAAACTGTAAGCACAGACTAAATACAGACTCGACAGTAGAGTTTTACAGGAAAAAATGGGGAAAAACTAAGCGATTTTAGGAGAAAACACAGCGGTTTTTAGTCCGTTTTACGCTAACATGGCAACACTTTCTACGACTTAGGAGTGAGTGAAACAACAAAATCCGATCTGGCATCCATTTTTCTTATGTCGCGTTATATCAGTTTTCTCTTTCTAACCTAATTCGTAGAATAATTTGAAAATATTAACCATATGGTTAAAGAATACTTTTTTGACACCTGTCACTTATGTCGAGTCTGTATTAGTCTGTGCTGTAAGTGTGAATAGGGTATTAGATGCAACAAAAAATATAGAAAAGCTGGCAACCACAGACCATTGCTGGCAACAACAGTGCCACAGACTAAATACAGACTCGACAGTAGAGTTTTACAAGAAAAAATGGGGAAAAACTAAGCGATTTTAGGAGAAAACACAGCGGTTTTTAGTCCGTTTTACGCTAACTTGGCAACACTTTCTACGAGTGAAACAACAAAAACCGATCTGGCATCCATTTTTCTTATGGCGCGTTATATCAGTTTTCTCTTTCTAACCTAATTCGTAGAATAATTTGAAAACATTATCCATATGGTTAAAAAATACTTTTTTGACACCTGTCATACACGCAAAAAAAAAGTCTGTGTAAGATTGAGCAATCCTACTTGGTAAAACTTTTTTCATACCAAAAAAAAATTTTTACCAAATTTTTGCTAATATTATGCTTGTCGATGTTAAAGTAACATAATTCATTTTTTATGTAAAATAACCAAGTAGCTTGCACAATAACGCAAATTACCTGCACAAAAATTTATCGAAAGAAAACAACAAAAAACAAATACAGACCGCCATTTTCATTTTTTTTTTTGTGTGCGTTGTTTGTTTATTTTTTGTGTTATAAAAACGTAAAAAGGAAATTGATAAATAAAATAAAAATAAATTAATAAATAAAAATAAATAATTAGTTTTCTAAAAGATAAATAAATGTAAGATAAAAGAATGTTAAAGTTAATTTTGCTTTCATCACTTAAAACACCATTCATTAAGAAAAACCAATGGAGTCCCAGACGTATGTTTCGATGAATAACAAATGGAATGATAAAGTGAGTATACCCGCATTCCGAAGACACCAATAAGGTTTAATAGATTTTTAGTTAAAAATTAGTGTTTGGTAATAATTTTATATTTTTACAGGGTACTGCTAAATAAATTTTTGAAGCTATGGCGAATCCTTCACTACAATAAAGAGCGTTGGCACCAGTCCTCCCTTTAGTTATAAAATTAAAACCTAAAAACTCATTTATATAGCAAAACCAATGGAGTCCAGACCTGAGTAAGTGTTCCTCCTAACCAAAAGACCAATGGGGTTTACTAGGTTTTTAAATTAAATGTTTTGTAATAATTTTCTATTTTTACAGGATGCTTTTAAATAAATTCGTGAAGCTATAGCGGATCCTTTACTTCAAGAAGAAGCGTAGGCAGCAGTCACTCGAGAAAATTGTACAAAAAGGGTCAGTTGGTCGGTGGTAAATTAAATCCTACACAACATTTATTACATTAATATGGATTAATTCTGTGAACATTTTAAATTCAACAAATATACAAATTTTTACAAAAATTTATTGAAAATTTATTTTAGCATAAATGTGGTAATTTTTAGCATTTTTTTTAGTCACCTTTTCTAATAATTTTGGAATATTTCACCATATCTCTTTGGTATATTTTACCAAGTTTTTACTTAAATAGCATTAGCATTTTCTTCAAAATTTTTTACATAAGTGTTTTGGCTAAATTACGAAAACTACTTCGTCGGTTGTAGTTTTAGCATATTTTTGGTAAAATTATGCCAGATTTTTGCTCACTCCGACACAAGTTTTTTTTTGCGTGTATTTGTCGAGTCTGTATTAGTCTGTGACAGTGCCATAAAATTGAATGCTACTACAAAGATGCAACTCTGTAAAAAAATAATTACGCAAATTTTTTTCATTTCTCTTTGTGCTTAATATTCTATTAGTGTTGTAAATAGTGTTTTTTTTTTGACTACTCGATACTTTTTCAAATGAGTACTCGATGCTACTCAATACTTTTTTTTTTTAATTAAAAATACAACCTAAAATATAATTTAATTCGGCAATAGTTGGACACAAAACGAGTTATTGTCAAAAACATATTCTTATACCATATTCGCATTCATTTAAACTAGTTTAATTATTCGTTTTCCCCATACAATTTACTTGTCAAAACTAAACGCCGTTAAAATTGTATGGGAAAAAAACGAATTAAACTAGTTCAAATGAATTCGAGCATGGTATAACACTATGTGGGCTAAAGCACCTGCCAGTCAGTTTTTTTTATTGGTATGAACCAAAGGTTCAAAGGAATTAATTCTTTAATTCAATTTTCTAATTCGAATTAAAAAAATAGAATTTGGCATTCCCTAAAATCATTAAACTTTCAAAATCACTTTTGATCATGCAATTGAATGATTAGCTTGCAAGAAATTTATTATCTTGGGAATTAATTCTATTTGATTTAGGCTTTGAGAATTAAGCCTTTGAATTAATTCGTGTTGAATGCTAGTAAGGAATGATTATTCAAAACTTTTTAAAACAGAATTGAACTTTTTGGGAATTAATTCTCAATAGAATTAATTCGTTCGAAGCTCTGGTATGAACGCAGACTAATACAGACTCTACACTCATGACAGGTGGAAAAAAGTAATCTTAAATCATGTTTCGTTTTTTTCATTTTTTTTTTCTACTAATTATGTTAGAAAGAGAAAACTATTATAACGCGCCATAAGAAAAATAGATGCCAGATCGGTTTTTATTGTTTCACTCTCTACTGATTAGTAGAAAGTGTTGCAATGTTAGTGGAAAATTCTATAAAAACCAAATTTTTTCATTCACACAGTTGCATTTCATAGTTAAATATCATTGGTTTATTTAAGCATTTTACAGCAAAAAATACAACCCTGAAAGTATCGAGTAGTTACTTTTGAGTACTTAGTACTCTAACAGGCAGTATTGAGTACTTGGTACTCAAATACTTAATAATTTTACAACACTATATTCTATTTTAAAACTTCATTCTGTGCAGACGACAGACTATTTTTCACTGTTGAAAAAAAAAAAAAATACTTAAGAAGTGTTAATTTTAGTAAAAATTTAATGCAAAAAAAAGAAAATTAAACTATTTTGTAATAACGATATAAACAAAAGTAAGGTGAGTGAAAAAAAAAAAAAAAATTGAAAATTTTTATAAAAAAAGTGTCGAATTAAAAAAAAGTGAGTTTGTGTGTGTGGCAAAGTGCATATGTATGTGTGCGATTGTGGGGAAAAAATATGTTAAACTGAAAGCCGCCAAGCTGTACTTTTCCCAAAAATATCCGTTCTAATAAAGTGTAAATTTTATTTAATTAATATAGAATTTTTATCAATAAATATACGGCATTTCTTAATAAAATGAGTACAACGGATGGTAGTAATGGCACGGGGGGTGGTGGAGCACCAGGACCAGGCGGTGGCAGTGGTGCAGGTCCAGGTGGTGGTTCATCTGCTATAACACCGACAGGAGGTAAGTTCTTAATTTTATATTGTGTATATAATTTTAAGTTAAAACTTAAATGCATTCTTTTTAGTTTTTCTATTGAAATTTATCAATATTACATATATATGTGTGTCTGTTCGTTTTTTTTTTTTCTTTATTATTTTCTGTATCTATCATATTTTTATTTCGTTTTCCTATTGTTATGCTTTCGTGGCAGTGTTGATTTTTTGAGTATTAAATAATTGAGAGATGAACTCCCTGTTTCTGTATCACGAACATACGGCGAATGTCACAAATGTGCATGTGCTTTGTTTTTGGTGAGAATTAACTGCCGACGTCGTCAAAACGATGAATTGGCTTCACATAAGAGAATAATCACAATTGGAGCGGGAAGCGTTTTTCCGCAACTGTTCAAACACGTTTTATATGAAAACTAAATTCCGCCGCGTTTTTCCGCCAAACTAGATTCAATTCTATTTTTATGAGGACAATTGCGGAAAACCGCTTGCCGCTCCAATTGTAATTATTGTCTAACTCCATTTTTCAATAATCGTATGTTCGAAATCGTCTTTTTGACGTTTGTTTGGCTTCATGTAAGCTCAAAATCGTTTAACGAGAATCGTTAATACCCTATTCACACGTACAGTTTTATACCCTATTCACACGTACAGTTTTAAACCGTTTTTAGCAATTATTTTTAGCATTTTCTGTCAATATACTGTAATAGAATAAAGAAAGTGCTAAAAATATTGCTGCTAAAAACGATTTAAAACTGTACGTGTGAATAGGGTATTAAATCGTTTTTAGCAGCAATATTTTTAGCACTTTCTTCATTCTATTATAGTATATTGACAGAAAATGCTAAAAATAATTGCTAAAAACGGTTTAAAACTGTAAGTGTGAATAGGGTATTTATACCCTATTCACACGTACAGTTTTAAATAATTTTTAGCAGCAATATTTTGAGCACTTTCTTTATTCTATTACAGTATATTGACAGAAAATGCTAAAAATAATTGCTAAAAACGGTTTAAATCTGCAAGTGTGAATAGGGTATTAATCTACTTAAAATAAACGACATCAAAATAGGTGTCGTGTTGCCCAGTTTTTTTGCTTAAATAAAAACAAAATTGTTATTTAATGAATTATTTTATACTTTTATTTAAAATAATAATGATTTCCATTCAAAAAACTATTAAAAACATAATAAAATAAACATTTTACATTCAGCGATTTTTTGATGCTTCAGTATATTGGGAAGCAGTTAAAGTTTAATACCCTATTCACACTTACAGTTTTAAATCGTTTTTAGCAGCAATATTTTTAGCACTTTATTCTATTACAGAATATTGACAGAAAATGTTAAAAATAATTGCTAAAAACGGTTTAAAACTGTAAGTGTGAATAGGGTATAGTACCCTATTCACACGTACAGTTTTAAATCGTTTTTAGCAGCAATATTTTTAGCACTTTATTTTATTACAGTATATTGACATAAAATGCTAAAAATAATTGCTAAAAACGATTTAAAACTGTAAGTGAGAACAGGGTATAATACCCTATTCACACGTACAGTTTTAAATCGTTTTTAGCAGCAATATTTTTAGCACCTTCTTTATTCCATTACAGTATATTGACAGAAAATGCTAAAAATAATTGCTAAAAACGGTTTAAAACTGTAAGTGTGAATAGGGTATAACACTCGGTTTGTAACACCGTCAATAAATTTTAATATGATTTTTTTTTTTTTTTGAAAAACCATTTTTACAACGATTTTATTTAATATATTCACTTATATTCACATTAAATCTTTAAAATTTTTGGATGCATTTTATACCCTATTCACACGTACAGTTTTAAATCGTTTTTAGCAGCAATATTTTTAGCACCTTCTTTATTCCATTACAGTATATTGACAGAAAATGCTAAAAATAATTGCTAAAAACGGTTTAAAACTGTAAGTGTGAATAGGGTATAACATATGCATGTAGGGGTGTAAAAACCAAATTCTACAATTAAGCTTATACCCTATTCACACGTACAGTTTTAAATCGTTTTTAGCAGCAATATTTTTAGCACTTTCTTTATTCTATTACAGTATATTGACAGAAAATGCTAAAAATAATTGCTAAAAATGGTTTAAAACTGTAAGTGTGAATAGGATATTAATATGTATACACTAATTTATCACACTTATATCAATAGCAAATTCAAAATTAATTTATTAATGAATTTAGTAAAAAAAAACACTTTAATATTTTGTTTGAATAGTTTTTTGATAATTTTTTTATTTTGCAAGAATTAATAATAATTCGAAAATAAAAACAAAACAAAACGTCAAATTTTCATTTATCGTCTTCGAATTATGTTCGAAACGATACGTTAGTTATGTGCTTACGTGAAGCAACAAAAAATCTTCATCGTTCAATCGTCGATAGACGACACTCATTTTACATGATCACTCATAATTACATCCATTTGTATATGATCCATATATGTTTTCATCAAAAGAGATATGTTTTGATATATTTAATTTTTACACGGGACACAAAAAATTAATCCGTAAATCATGCTACCCAAAAAAAAACTTTAAAAGGGGGGGGGGGGGGGGGGGGGGGGGGGAAACTGTCCACAAGCGTCTAAGGGATGGATTTTGTAATCCCTAAGCCCGGCTATACAGAAAAACTTTTCTCTTTTTTCTTCTAATCCAAAATTGTTCTTTTTTTTACGTAAGAAAATTTACTTTCATTTAAAAAGGCCATTGTGTAGGGTATTTCGGGATACGTCCAAGTCGAATTTAACTTTTCTATTTTTTTTTTTTAATTTTTTAAATTTCAACTCAGTGAAACCGACATTAATGTTTTATAAATCTGTAATTTTTTTTCGGAATTTAGGAAACTACATCTGCAGTTGTGTAGACAAAACTTTAACTATCATGGTGCAATGTTTAGGGATTGGACTACTTAATCTGTAAAGGCTCTGGCACTTGAGCGCTACTGTAGCGGTGCTGTAGCGTGACGGGCTGTTGTATCGTTTTAAAGTTCGGCCGCTATACCACCGTCACGTATTCGTTTAAGTACCTATTTCCATTTATTTTAATACAAGCTAACGTATCAGCTGACACGTCTCCGAACCGTATTCGCTCAAGTAATTACGCCTTAATAGTTACAGAGGGTTAACGTTGAAAAATTAAAAAAAAAATAGCTCTTTAGCTATTTTGTTAACTTCATATTTTTTTTTCTCTCCACTTCCTGCTCGCTTTTGCAACATTAATGGAATTTTGTCTTAGATTGTAGTGTTGGAGCGGTAGTAAAACATGCACCGTGGTACTTACACCATCAGCTCCAAGTTTCGCGAGTTCGTCTGTCCTTTCATTTCCTTGTATCCCGTTGTGTACTGGTACCCATATTAAATTAACCTGGTTGTGTTGACACAACGTCTTCAAGTTCTCGTAACCTTGGTCTTAGTCCCCTATAAATATTTCGACGGATATTCCGATAAATCGGTCTATTGGACACAATTATCAGCCAAAATTAATTAAATTTGGTTTCTGTGTATTTTCTACACTAATAAAAGACTTAACTAAGTATAGATCCAATCGGTCCATGTTTAGACTTGGAACCCATTTTCCAAAAAACACTGCTGTAGGGTATTATAGTCGGTTTTGGCCGACTATAATTTTCTTACTTGTTTATTTATTAATGGTGTTTTATGTATTTTTTAATAAAATTAATAAATTTACTTAAAAAATAAGTGATTTAAATAAGAATTAAAGAGAAGTAGAGTCCTAAAAAATTGTGACTCGGTTTCAGTTATTGCAACGATCAAAATTGCGCTAAGCATATTTTATTTTCATTTACGCCACTAAAATATTTCCTTTTCATTTACGCCACTAAAATATTTCCTTTATAAATTTCCCTTGCTCAACTATTTTTATTGCGATTTTTGGTCAAACTCTATCGCCTGTATTCAAAATGAAAAACGTGTGCCTAAAGGTACCTACAGACGACTTAATTTTATGTACAATATCCAATTATATTGATGGTGTGTGGGTAAGATTGACCATTGTACAATCGTCAATACATCGAGTGTCAATTTTTCAGATCAAGTTTTCTAGAAGATGAAGCTTTTTATTCGTTTTTATATTAATTTTCTTTGTTATAATGATAAAATGATTGAGCCTTTATTTTCCTTATTGAAAATTTCGAATAAAAAAAGTTAGACACTCGGTGTTAGGCACTCGTTTTTCATTTTGAATACGGCCGTATAACACTTTAACTTGTGATATTTAAAAAATCTTTTTTTCTTTTTATTTTAATTTATGATTACTTTTATTTTGTTTCCATTTTTCGTTTGACAGAACCCTTAAAAATTATAAAAACCCAATTAATACCCCATCCACATCCAGCATCTTTACAACAACAATCACATTCACCATTGCCTTCACCTACAACATCAACACCGACACCTTCTACTTCCAATTCTTCTACAACAATACCTAATAACAATCCACAATTAGCACATGTCCATGGTCCCATTCAATTGAAAAATCCTACAAACGTAACAAATTTATTTTCTTTAAATCCAGTTGCAGCCAAAATTACTCATGTTAAAACAACAACTCTGGATGCAGCCAGTGCTGGTGGTCTGACAATAAGTGGACTGGGACAAACACCAGTCGGTAGTTCTGTTGGTTCAACAGGAACTATAGTAACAACTGGTGGTTTATCAACAGTAGGCACCATAAAGGTTGGTAATAGTGGTGCTGTAGCTACATCTATAAGCGGTGCACCTCAATTAGCTCTTAATACATCACAACCAAATACTTCTTCGGGTGCTACTTCGATAAGAGCAATTGGTGCAGGTGGCCAGTCAACCCAAGTAAGGGTTGTTATGAGTAATATAATGACACCCTCAATGATTAAACAATTAGAGAACGCTGGTCCAGGACGAACACAAATCACTGCATTTCCAACCGCTCCTGCACGATCTGTATCAAACACTTCGATTACAGTAACACGAACAGCTACACAAGCCACCTATTTGCCTAGAGCAAGTGTTACAGCTACACAAATGTCTGGTTTAAATGTAGGTCTGCCTGCTGGCCAACGTTTAGTTACACCTATACGTACTAACCCAGCATCGGTCACATCTAGTGGTACTGGAGCTACTGTTACTGGTATCACTGCAACGGGAAATTTTGTTCGTGGAACTGCTGTAAGTCGTAACACATCATCACCAGCCACTACGGTTATATCACCTGCAACTAGTACCACATGGATGGCAGCAAATCCTACTGGGCAAGTGCAGTTAATACGTGCCATACCCCATCAATCAAGGCAACGTATAATTACAACACAGGGTATAAGTGGATCTCCCGTTTCAGCAAGTGGTTCTATTGCGGGTGTTAGTGGTACTGTAGTTACCAGTACAGCTTCTGCTATGCAATCAGTTGGTGGTATTACGGGACAACAACAGTCATCAAATATCCAACAAGCTCAAGGACAACAATGTAAGTATTTCTATTTACAAACAATTTTAAATATTTTAATCAATTTTACTTTTTCGGGATATTTAGAGATATTAAATTATAAGGTTTTTATGAATAGATCCCTGTGTTTTTATACCCTCTACTTACGAAGAAGGTATCCCTCCACTTACAACGAAGGTATCCCATTTTTAAGGTTCTATCTTTTTGGTCAAATGGGGGAATGGGAGGGGGAAATGGTGTTTTCCTTTTTTTAATTACATTTTTTCATAATTCTTCTCAAAGGAACATTATGAACAAGTTATATGGATCGAAAGGTTTTTAAAGGCCTACCAAATGGACTTACCGAAATTCGAATTTGTATGTCGTCGAACTATATTCAATAAATGCCCAACAAACCAAAAGATATTGCTTGTATATCATAATAATATAATATCAATGATAAGTTTGCCCGAAAATAATATTATACATGATACAAATATAATACGGGTAGCTGCTGAGAAGGTACCTATCGTTATAATATCGATATTCAAATAAAAAATTACAATATAATGATATCGAAAATTTTAAGCAGCGCAACAATAATTTCGATAAATTCCTGGAATTTTATCGTTATTTTATCATTATTCCTTTAAAATATGATATCTTTTCGATATCAATATAAACCAAAAATATAATATTTTTTATGATATCTAAATGATATTAAAATTAATAAACGGTTTTTTTTTAATTTTTTGCTTTTAATGCATTTTTTGACTTAAAATAATTTACATCAATAACAAATAACAATTAATTTAAATTAAAAAAATTACATAAATGAAGAACAGTAAAACAGCATGGAAATATTGACTTGTTCCTTGCACACGTTCATCGGCTATGGATTTTCGCAAACTATTTCCAGCTTCTGAAAAAATAAAAAGTTTAAAATTAAATTTTACTGACGAAAACTAAATTTTTTTCCTAAAGAAAAAGTCTCATACTCTAAGACATTTTTACTATAAAAAATGTTTCATATTCTGAGATATTTTTCCTATAGAAAAAGTATCAGATTCTGAGACATTTTTCCAATAGAAAGTCTCAGATTCTGAGACATTTTTCCTATAGAAAAAGTCCTAAAGAAAGTCTCAGATTCTGAGACATTTTGCCTATAGAAAAAGTCTGAGATTCTGAGACATTTTTCCTATAGAAAAAGTCTGAGATTCTGAGACATTTTTCCTATAGAAAAAGTCTGAGATTCTGAGACATTTTTCCTATAGAAAAAGTCTCAGATTCTGAGACATTTTTCCTATAGAAAAAGTCTCAGATTCTGAAACATTTTTCCTATAGAAAAAGTCTCAGATTCTGAAACATTTTTCCTATAGAAAAAGTCTCAGATTCTGAGACATTTTTCCTATAGAAAAAGTCTCAGATTCTGAGACATTTTTCCTATAGAAAAAGTCTCAGATTCTGAGACATTTTTCCTATAGAAAAAGTCTCAGATTCTGAGACATTTTTCCTATAGAAAAAGTCTCAGATTCTGAGACATTTTTCCTATAGAAAAAGTCACAGATTCTGAGCCATTTTTCCTACAGAAAAAGTCTCAGATTCTGAAACATTTTTCCTATAGAAAAAGTCTAAGATTCTAAGACATTTTTCCTATAGAAAAAGTCTCAGATTCTGCGACATTTTTCCTTTAGAAAAAGTCTCAGATTCTGAGACACTTTTCCTATAGAAAAAGTCTCAGATTCTGAGACATTTTTCCTATAGAAAAAGTCTCAGATTCTGAGACATTTTTCCTATAGAAAAAGTCTCAGATTCTGAGACATTTGTTCTATAGAAAAAGTCTCAGATTCTGAGACATTTTTCCTATAGAAAAAGTATCAATTCTGAAATATTTTTCCTACAGAAAAAATCTTAAATTCTGATACATTTTTCCTTTAAAAATTCTCAGATCCTGTGAGATTTTTTCTAAAATATGTTAATTGGAGACTTACTCTGTGGAAGTCAAGCCTTTTTTACTGTTAATAAAGCTCCAGCTAAGAATCCATATCCACCAAGGACCCAAAATAACTATTATCAAAATTTAAAAATCCGAAAAAATTGGCCATTTTTAATAGTTATTCAAAAAAATTGATTCATAATTATTATGAACAAGTTAAAAAATAATAATTGGAGCATAACTATTATTATCCAATTAATATTTTTTTTATTGATTTATAATAGTTATGAATAACTTAATGGGAAAAATCTTAAGCATAACTATTATAATTTAATGAATTTTTTAAAAATTGGATTTTAATAGTTAAATCCAATTTTTATTTCAAAAATAACTATTATTTTTTTTTTTTTTCATAAACACGTTTTTTGCAATCAATTTTTTAATAATAATCCCTATAGGATGTTGTTGTTGTTTTATTTTTGATTTTTGTTCATACAAAAATTTAAAAGTTCTGAATTACTATTAGAGATGAAATCATAAGTGCGTCAAATTTAAGATGACCACAGATGTAATTTATCAGACGACAAATTGGCAGCAATAATTTTTGTAAAATTATATCAAAGAGATTTTAATTTGTAATATTACTTTTTCTTTGAATTAGAGGTTTATTTTTTTTAAACCTTCAATTTTTTGAGTGTATATTTTTTATTTCTATTAACTTTTTTTTGGACAAAATAAAATGATAATAGTACTGATTAGAAAACAAAGGTAAGTAAAGCTTTTATACAAAGTCAAAACTCGTAAAGTGGACCAAAAATAAAAACGCAATTTTTTTACAATTTTTTTAAATAACTATTACAGCATAATTATTATGAGAAACTTTTTGCTATATTACTTATGCGTAACTATTAAAAAATAACTTTTAAATATTTATCAAAAAATAATAGTTATGGGTAAGAAATATATTTTTTTCTTATCCATAATTATTATCATTTCAGAAAAAAAATATTACTTAAAAAATAATAGTTATAAATAAGAAAAAAAATTGAAATTGCCCTGTAATAGTTATGACTTAAGGAATTCGCCATAAAACTTATAATAGTTAAGTCCTTGATATCCACAAAATATCCAAATTCGTGATGAAACCTAAAAACACACCATGAAATATTAACAGAATACAATTATTAATATAGTTATGTAAGCATACATACCTTGGGTTTAATTATTGCATTGTGGGAATGATGAGAATTGCTAGTACAAGGAGCAATTTTGCCAATATTGTCTCCAATAGAATACATTTTTAAAGAAAATAAAAATATTTTTTGACTGCTTTCACAAATCAATCAAAACAAACATAAATGATTTTATTTAGATATTTTCATGATACAATTTTTTTATCATTATAATGATAATTTATAACTTACAATTTTTTTAAAAAATTATATTAGTTATGATAGAGTATTATTTTTTGGTTTGTTGGGTGCCAACTCGAAAAAGCTTACTGTTCAGGAGAGCTAAGAAACTAATTATTTCGCATATTATTGCAAGAATAAACAATGTACCTTCCACAAGATGGTTTAAATATTCTAAACAATTTTTACCTACACCGAAAAAAATTCATGCCTTATATGAACGAAATGTTTCGTACATTGTACGAAAAGTTTCGTAGTTTTTGCTTACGAAATTATTTCGTAAAAATTATAAGTTTTTACGAAAAAGTTTACTACATTCTACGAAATATTTTTTTGTTTTTACGAAACAATTTTCTATATTATACAAATAATTTCGTAAATTACAAAAATTAATTCGTACATATTAGATATAAAAAATTAGAAAAAAAATCATGTCTTATATGAACAAAATTATTCGTACATTGCACGAATAGTTTCGTAATTTTTGCTTACGAAAATTTTTTTTAGTAAAAATTATAATTTTTGAAAAAAAAAATTACTACATTCTACGAAATATTTTTTTGTTTTTACAAAACAAAATAAATTCGTAAATTACAAAAATAAATTCGTACATATTAAATATATCTTTTAAGAAATCACACGTGTTTCGATCTCTTCAAGATCTTGTCAAGATCCTATACTACAAGTAGCATAAGCATGTTAGTAAAGTATATATTTTTGTAAATTTACAAAAAAAAATTTTAAATTTTAAAGAATTTTATTTAAAAATTTTCTTAAAAAAAACATCTTCTGCACTAATTTTCCAACGAAATTTTTTTTTTCGGACACAAACATTTTTTGGCATTTTTTTGCGTTTTGAAATTTAAAAAATTCATTAAAAATGCTTTAAGGAACTTGAAAATTTTGTTATTGCAAGTCCTATACCTGTTTATATGAAAGGTTTCAAAGTTTGTGATGAGTCATTTGGTTCTTTTTGTGCAGAGGAATTTAAAATTTTTATGATTACGAAATATTTTCGGATGTTTCGTAAATTTAAAAAAGTCTGGGTCCGAATCACGGCATTCGATATCGAAATTTTGCTATCGAAATCTGTCTTTTATTTTCTAAAATAAAACATTTACTTGAATTCTACCTAATCAGGGATGAAGTACTTTGTACCCATAAAGCAAATGTAGTGAATATATAGTGAAATTATTTTTCGTTTATTTTTAAATTGGTACTAAAGTTTTGTATGTATCGAAATTTCATTCGATCACGGATGCGGTAATTCGGGCCCTGGACTATTTTTTTTTTTCGTAATATAAAGTAAATTTTCGTATATTTTACGAAACAAGTAAGTACGAAATTTTATTTCGTAAAATGTTGCATGGATTTTTTTCGGTGTATGCAAAAATTTTCATATTTTGCACTTGTTTGCGTATTTTTCAGAGATGCCCAGCAAAACTTAGATTACCAAATAAGGTATAAAATAAGGTATAGGATCTCTTATTTTATACATTGCAGCATTGATGATTTTAACAGGCGATGAGACTCAAAGTAATGCATCCACATTATCACAAAGAATACCAGTAAGGTATAAAATAAGTCATAAATTTATAACGGAGAATACGAGTAAGGTGTAAAATATATGATATTTTATAGGTTACGAGAAATGAAATAATATAGCATACCAGAAGATTATATATAAGGTGTTACGAGTAGTGAAAAAGTAATTTTGTATTAAATTTACTCACGTGATTGTAAGTGAGTGTATGTAGATAAAATATGCTCGTGAGTAAGTGTGTGCCATTCTCTAGTTTAAACTTATGAATTTTTTTTTAAATATTTATTTTTTATGTAATTGTAATGCATTATGCATCCAATTATAAATAATGCATTATTTCAAACTTTGAAATAATACATAATGTAACCAAATATAAGTCATCCATGATTTAATGTTTAGAAATAATAAATATGAAATACATTTTTTCCAATAATCATGCATTACGTAACAAATTATTAGTAAAGCATTATTTTTCACTTTAAAATAATGCGTTGTGGAACAAATGTTTGGTAAGACATCCTAAAATAATGCTACAAATAAGGTATATACATTACCTGGTAATGTGTTATATAATCACAACCCATTACCAAAGTTTTGCTGGGTGGCATTTATTACTATATCAAAAAACAAATATTTTTTTAGAGTTGGCATATTTTGTCGGAAAATAAACCCAATAAGCACATTTAAAATTCAAGTGCAAATCAAGTATAAATCAAGTGTAAATCAAGCCCTTATTTCCAGTCTATGCTTGAATTATACTTGAATTACACTTGAATTCAATAGCATTCTCCAGCAAAACGGATACTTGAATTCAAGCGCTGTTTTTACGCTTGAAAACCAGGTAAAAGGCTGTAAAAACAGGGCTTGAATTCCAGTGTCCGTTTTGCTGGAGTATGCTATTGAATTCAAGTGTAATTCAAGTATAAATCAAGCAGGGGCTGGAATTTAGGGCTTGATTTACACTTGTTTTATACTTGATTTGCACTTGAATTTTAAAATTGCTTATTGGGAAAATACATTTTTTTTGGAAAAATTTTTTAATTTTTTTTTTTTTGGTTTTTGTTATCCTTAGTACGGTAATTGCAAAAACTGAACAAAAAATTAAAAATCTTTGCATATTTTTAAAAGTTACTAGCTCCGAAAGCCTTTTAATCTCAGGGTGGTCAACTTTGGCACTCTGTAACTCACGCTGTATTGCAATAGGGTCACTCCAAACCAGCTATTTTGAAAGCTTATATCATTGACTTTATTTGCCCCATTCATAATGTTTTAATCTGATAAATAGTTTGAAAGTTACATAAATATAAGCAATTTTTTTTTTGCAAACACTATTTACCGATATTTTTAAAATGGCAATATCTCGAGAACCAGTCATTAGATATCAAAATCTTTACAGGATTCGTGTTCAGCATGGCAAATGCAATAAGATATGTGGTCTAACTTTTTTTAAAAAATTTTTTGAAAAATTTTTGGAAATTTACAATGGGAGTTGGCATTTATTTCCACCAAAAAAATATGTACTTTGAGTTAACAGAATAACAAAAATGGATGTAAAACGACAACAAATTATTTTTTTGCTCTGAAATTTTTATGGCAGATAGGTATTACATAGGGGAGCTATTTGCCATCGGAAACTCATTTCCGTCAAATTTGAGTTGGCATATTTTGAATATAGGTTCACGGATGTACTTTAAATTTTTGTTCACTTATTAAAGTATTTTGTATTTTTGGGTTATATGGAATGCACCAAAATTTTCGAGGGGTTTTCGATCATAATTTTTTAATTAATATCGCTCAAGTTAATACATTATAGATACAAATCATCTCTGTGTAAAATTTTGACAATTTGACTATTCAAGAGACAGACGTAACAGACAGAGGATCTAGAATATATATAATAATTTAGGGTGTGCTACACCGATATTTCTCGAGAACTTCATCTGAAAAAACTTATTTTGACGACAGATTAAAAAAAAAAAAATAGAGCCAAAATCAATTATAGTTGATGGGTTACATTAGTACATTAACACAACTTATATTCGGCTAAACCGAACTTTACTTTTTTCTTGTTGCCTCAAAGATGTTATTAATTTTTGTAATTTTGCTTACAGCCACTTTACAAGCTGTTTCATCCGTTTCAACACAACAACAGCAGCAGCAACAACAAACCTATGTTGCAACTGTCTTGCCACCAAGACAACATCAAGCCACTCTGGTCTATTCATCAAATGTAGCTACATCTCAACCATTATCGCAACCGCAACAATTTAATCCTAATACGGTATCCGCTACAGGACCTCGTTTTGCTGTTGCTACCCCACTGACGGGAGCTATTGGTACAGCTGGTGCACCGCGTCAAATAAGACCAATACCATTTGGTAAATCATTTTCAGCAGCAAAACTAAATACTACTAGTATTAGTATCAGAGCACCAAATTTGCCACAATTAACACCATCCATAGGTTCCAGTGTTTCTAATGTTAATGTTGGAAATAATGCTTCTAATTCACCCCGTAGTACTAATGTAACGGGTGTCACATCTTCGGCAAATGTTTTGCCATCGACAAATTTATCAGCTACACGAATTATACAATTGCAACAACAGCCGGGAGGTACTTCTCAGCAAATAATTGCACCAACAGGACGCTTGGCAGCTAATGTTATGCTGCAACCAATTATTGTTAATACTTCGGGAAGTGGTAAAATTGGTAAGTTTTAAAAAAAAAAAACGAAAATCAAATCCCTTTAGAAGGTGGCACAAGTATTGGTAGAATGTATTTGCTTTTTAAATTTTAAAACTTTGTCTAATATAAATGTTAAAAGTTTTTTCTTTAAAAAAATCTGTAGTCTGAGCATTAAGACTCAAAAGATCAGAAAAAGTATACGTAAAAATCAGAAATCTACTCTACTTATTTTAATTAAACTATAATTTAGATAAGACTAGGTTTAAACTTATTGACTTTTTTTCTCAGACAAGAGTTTAAATAAAATTAATAGAGTCCGACCGAATATTCGGTTTCGGTCTCGGTTTCGGCTGAATAATGGGGTTTCGGCCTCTATTCGGTATTCGGCAAAATTTTGGCCGAATATTAGCCGAAACCGAAACTTTTTTGTATTTTAAAAAATATGTAAAAAAGTCGGTGAATTTTTTGATTTTGTATTTCATTATACTTTAGAGTCCGACCGAATATTCGGTTTCGGTCTCGGTTTCGGCCGAATAATGGGGTTTCGGCCTCTATTCGGTATTCGGCAAAATTTTGGCCGAATATTAGCCGAAACCGAAACTTTTTGGTATTTTAAAAAATATGTAAAAAAGTCGGTGAATTTTTTGATTTCGTATTTCATTACACTTGTTTCAGTTCAATTGAAGAAAATGTTACAAGTTTATGCAATAAATGTAAAACTGTTTCAGTTCAAAAATTATTTTCTCCTAATCTGCAAATGAAATAAACAATTTTTTTGTAAGTTTTTTGAAAAACATATTTTTTTTTCAAAAATACCACAATTCCTACGGTTTAAAAGCATTATATGCTGTATATAATACTTTAACAACTTTTTAGTAATTTTATTTATGCCAGGCGGTAATTTTTTTTTAAGTTTCGGTTTCGGTTCGGTTTCGGCCGAATATTACTTTTTCGGCCGAATATTCGGTTCGGTTTCGGTTCGGTCTCGAAAACTGGTTTCGGTCGGACTCTATTATACTTGTTTCAGTTCAATTGAAGAAAATGTTACAAGTTTATGCAATAAATGTAAAACTGTTTCAGTTCAAAAATTTTTTTCTCCTAATCTGCAAATGAAATATACAATTTTTTTGTAAGTTTTTTAAAAAACATATTTTATTTCAAAAATACAACAATTCCTATGGTTTAAAAGCATTATATGCTGTATATTAATCTTTAACATCTTTTTAATAATTTTATTCATGCCAGGCGGTATTTTTTTTAAGTTTCGGTTTCGGTTCGATTTCGGCCGAATATTACTTTTTCGGCCGAATATTCGGTTCGGTTTCGGTTCGGCCTCGAAAACTGGTTTCGGTCGGACTCTAAAAATTAACCTTAATAGTTATGAGAATATCATAAATAGAACTTGGGCCTAGATCTAAAATAATACTCTAATCGAATATATTAGGGATGTCGCGAAAAGTGTATTCGGCATTTTACCGAAAATTCTGCATTCAACCCGAAAAGTTAAATTATTCATACGCCTGTATTTTACCTATCCAAAAAAATTAAAAAAGCACCAGACTAAAAAACAAGAACGCTTTTGACACTATTTTTTGTCTTTACAATTTGTTGTCTTTACAATTCAAATTTAAATTAAGTGCTCAAGTTTTTTTTGTATAAAAGCTGAAATGACTACAAAAAAGAGTCAAACGCTAATAAAAAGAGTTTTTTTTAACAAATGTAAATTTTGCCGAATATTCGGCAAACTGTTGACGAAGATTTATTTAACCGAATATTCAAAAATCATGCCGAATACCGAATTCTGACGAATATTCGCGACATCCCTAGAATATATACAAATAAATACATTTTTATTTTTTTGTACCTTGCTATTTTGTAAAAAATAACATTTAACACGAAGTTTAGTACGACTTATCCTACCAACACTATTGTTTGGTTAGGTACTGTTGTTATTGTTAAAAGTTTAGTACGACTTATCCTACCAACACTATTGTTTGGTTAGGTACTGTTGTTATTGTTAAAATAGCGACAACATATATATTATTGTTCACCGGCAGGGTTGCCAGAATTGTTGGGTATAAAATCGTCAAAAATGTACGATTTTTATAAAAAAAAACGTCGAAATCGTTATCCCATTTGCAAAAATCGTCAAAATAAGAAAGGTATATTTATCCTTGATTAAAGATTAATTCTAACACATTCAAGCGATGTCCGCCCGTCTGTTGAAGACATGATGCAGTCCAATTCCAAAAGAGCTAAATCCATGCAGTTTGGCACAAATATATCTTATGGCCACTGGATGATTCAGTTCGAAAATTGGCAAAATCAGACCAGGAAGAACAAAGTTCCCCTTAATTCATGGGTCAAGTTAATAGGAAAATGTATATTTTTTTTTGTCCACCCTTTTTTGTGGACACTTCTATAAAAAATAATCATTACAAAATTGTAGAGTCCGACCGAATATTCGGTTTCGGTCGAATAATGGGGTTTCGGCCTCTATTCGGTATTCGGCAAAATTTTGGCCGAATATAAGCCGAAACCGAAACTTTTTGCTATTTTAAAAAATATGTAAAAAAAGTCGCTGAATATTTTGATTTCGTATTTCATTACACTTGTTTCAGTTCAATTGTAGAAAATGTTACAAGTTTATGCAATAAATGTAAAACTGTTTCAGTTCAAAAATTATTTTCTCCTAATCTACAAACGAAATATACAATTTTTTTGTAAGTTTTTTAAAAAACATATTTTTTTTTTCAAAAATACAACAATTCCTATGGTTTAAAAGCATTATATCGTCACCTAAAATGCAAAACGCCCTATCTAACATTTTATAAATTTTACAGGAGAAGCAAAAAACGTGTTGGTATAAAAACTATAAAAGTTTTCATTACAAATTTCTTAAATATTAGTAAAAACACGCAAACAAATTCATTTCTGTTAAAAAAAATTATAAATTTTTAATATTTGAAAAGTTATGTTAGTAACGCCCTTTTGTCTTGTAATTTTCAGAAAAACAAAAAGCCCTAACTGCACTGAAGATGTTTAAAAACACCAAGCAGATGTGTTATAAATTGTAACAATATGCTAACAAAATTTTATACTGAATGTTGTTTTATCATACAGAACTCTAACAAAATGTGGGCGGCATTGGAAAAAGGGGCGTGGCACCTGCTATATAACCTAACACTGCAAAATGTCTGATTTCGGATTCTGTTAAACACACTTAATTCGATATAGAATTTTACCAAAAAAAAAAAAAATAATAATTTTAATTTAAAACTCCATGTCCAATGAGGGTGGAACAGGACAAGGGGTAATGCATTAAAATGTTTAACTCTTTAACGACCACAGACAACTATACTTTCCAAATGATTTTTTGCTATTTTTTTTGTTCAAGTAAAAGATAGGATAAATGTGCTAAAAGATGAATTATAGAAGAGTTTTAGAGAAACAAAAGTTTGTTTTCATTAAGTCTCTAACTGGGTCCACTTACTATAAGTTCTCAAAGTTTGCGAAGTAATAAATAAATAAGGGACAAAATTATATTTACTTGACAGCCGAAATAATGGTCAAGAACGGGGTTCAGAAATCCAAATTCTTGTAGAATAATTATTATTAAGTTGCATTTCTTAAAGATCACGACGAGTACCAAAATAGCCTTGGCCAGAACAGCGTAATAAGAGGGAAGGAGGGGCCCAATTTTTTTATGCGTAACTACTATTAGGTCAGAAATTACGAAAATGGAAAGAAAATCAAAAACACTTCGGCCAAAAATGTATGGTCGGTAAAGCGTTTACTCGGCTTCTGGAAAGTACAGTAAATATTGAGCAAAAAGCAAAGCTCTTAAAGGAAAATACCTTAGCTTTATTTTGAGTTAAAAAAGGGACGGTTTTAAAAAAATGCCAAACAAGTTTTTGATTTTGCAAAATAAAAAGAAAAAAAAAATTTTTTAATTTTTTTTTGAAAGATTAAAGAAATAGCTGTCTTAAACTCTCGGGACACATTTTGCTAGGAACATTAGGTAATCAGTTACATTTTTTGGTTACAAAAAACAACTGTTTGACCAAAATGTAAAATTACGGCCCCCTCTAACTCAGAAAGTTCTTGACCGATCTCGTTGAAAAATTGTGACTAAACTACTATCGGTTTTAAAAGTTGTGTCACTTGAGTTGAAAACCCCCATATGTAAATGATGAAATTTGACACAGGTTGTTATTTTATCTTTCCTAAGCCCTGTATTTAATGTTAGGGGTATTAGAAATCAATTTGTTTTTATTTCTGTCCCTTTTTATGAAGAAATTATAAGCTTTCCAATGAAGCTAACGTTTTTTGTTATATACTGGGGGGTAATTATGTAACTTGATAGTCGTCAATCGTATCGTTTCCATCGTTATTCCATTACCATATAGTGTCGTTTTATGGTAATAGAATAATGAGCTAACGACGACAATCGACGATTGTCAAGTTACATAATTAGCCCCCTGCATTTTTTGTAATAATAGCAAAAATTTATAATTAAAAACAATTTTTTATTTATTTATTTAACGAAAAATTTACTTTGCATTTTATTCAATCGGAATGAAGAACTTATAATCATGTTTTTTATCGTCATTAACTATATTGTTATTAAATTTTATGTAGAATTTATATCTTACTTAAGACTAATTATACTGCATAAATTGCGATTTCTATAGCTGAAAAAGGAAAAATTCTCGTGAGAGTACATGCCTGAAGGGGTTAATTGGTAAACTTCTAAACTTTATTTTTTGTGTACATATACAGATATTTTTCCTATTGGTGGACATTCTGGAAGAAGAATCATCAAAAAAATGTTTAATCTTAAAAAATAACAGTTGCGTCGGCAATAATATGTAAACAAATGTGTAGTTGGGGCTTTTTGGTTTAACAAATATCAAAGCATGTAGTTAGGGCTTTTTGAATTTTGTTATTAAAATCTCCATTTTTGTTCGAAGGAGCCTAAATTTTTTTGTGGACATGTATTTTGATCCTATACATAAGAATCAATTAAAAACGCGATTTTGAATTTTTTGTTAGTTAGGGCGTTTTGCATTTTAGGTGACGATATGCTGTATATTTATCTTTAACAACTTTTTAATAATTTTATTCATGTTTCTGTTCGGTTTCGGCCGAATATTACTTTTTCGGCCGAATATTCGGTTCGGTTTCGGTTCGGCCTCGAAAACTGGTTTCGGTCGGACTCTACAAAATTGCATTAATATCATAATAAATCAAAGAAAAGAATGGTCCTCCGCCAAAAAACTCCCTATCATTTTTTTACATTTTGGAGAGAAAAAGATATGTTACACTCTCACTTGTTTCTTTTGTCCCTTTTTGTACAAAAATATTGGTAGATAGTTTTTTTCAACTAACAATAAGCAAAAAATATTCATTAAATACTAAAGTTCTATTAAAAAAAATTAAAACAGTAGAAAAAGTTGGCAGGTTTTTGTTATTTTTAAAAATCGTAATTTTTTTGGTAAAAATCGTCAAATCGTCATTATGCTATTTTGGGGAGTAAAAATCCTCAAAATGCAGAGAAATCGTCAAATCTGGCAACAGTGTTCACCGGTGATGGATTAGTATATACAATTTTTGCTTTTAAAGAGTTATTTCTGTTGTGAAACAGATTTTGGACCTTCATAATAGTATTTCTAATTAAACTTGTAAATATATGGTTTGATTGGCCAACAATGATTCTCTAAAATCTGCTGAAGATCACTTAGTAAGTATGCAATAGATCTGTACAGATGTACTTTGACATGAGTAACTTTTTAAAGCAATAAATAAATAATCAATTATGAGAAAATCATAAACTCTAATCGAATTTATTTAGAGATTTAATTTTTTTTTTTTATATTTTTTTTTCAATTTTAGCAATAGTCTTATTTATCGCTCAAATTTAGTAATGAGCAAAAACATTTAACATCAACGAGTAATTTTTCGATGGTCTCCGATTTTTATAAAATTTTGTGAGTGTGTGTGGTAGTGGACACATGTATTAAAAAAAAAATATTTTTTTATTGAAAAGTGTGGCAACTCTGAAACTTTGAAGTTTAGTAATTTGCGGCATAGGGACATCACTCAAAAGGTCATAACTTTTGTTGTGTAAGAGATATTGACAAGCGTCTTTTTGCATTGGATAGGTAAGACTATGGGGATTAATAAATTAATTTTAAAAAAATTGTAGAATTTTTTTTTTTTTATAAGAAATTTTGGAAAAAAAAACTCAAAATTGTTTTTTACAAAAAATGTATTTTTAAGATTTTTCAAAATTTGTATAAAAATGGACAATAATAATGTCTAAATACCCTGAAAATTTCAGAGTGGGATTCGAAAGGGTTTTTGAGATATCACAAAAAATGTAGAAGTATGTACGCATGATAACGAGAAAAAAATGTTGAAAAAAAATTAAAAATATTTTTTTTTTTTTAAATATATGTTTTAGATTCTTTATATTTTTTATTCATATAGCCAATTATGTGTTCCAAACACCCTGAAAATTTTAGAGTGGGATTATTTTTAGTTTTTAAGATTTCACAAAAATGTATAAGTAGAATTTTAGAAAAAGTGTAGAAGAAGAGAAAAACTGGTTACCTCCAATGACATATCCATGTTTATGTAATGAATATTGAAATTGGGAAGTAACCACTTACTGATATTTATTTTCACAATATTACAAATTTTAAATTATTGAAAAAAAAAACCTGTAATTAACAATATTTATATAAAATATGTAAACAAGAAACTGCGCTCAAAAGTTATAAATACAGAATTCTATACTTTTTCTTGTAGCATCCCAACAAAAACCAAAAATATCAGTAAGGGGTAACTTCCCAATTTCAATTTTCATTACATAAACATGGACATGTCATTGGAGGTAACCAGTTTTTCTCTTCTTGTACATTATTTCTAAGTTTCTACTTCTACATTTTTGTGATATCTCATAAACTATAAATAATCCCACTCTAAAATGTTCAGGGTGTTTTGAACACATAATTGGCTATTTAAATAAAAAATATAAAGAATCTAAAAAATATATTTAAAAAAAAAATATTTTTATTTTTTTTTTTTATTTTTTTCTCGTTTTCTTGCGTATATACTTCTACATTTTTTGTGATATCTCAAAAACTATTACGAATCCCACTCTGAAATTTTTAGGGTATTTAGACCATATCATTGGCCATTTTAATACAAATTTTAAAAAATCTTAAAAATACATTTTTTTAAAAAAACAATTTTGATTTTTTTTTTCCAAAATTTTTTATAAAAAAAAAAATTATACAATTTTTTTTTAATTAATTTATTAATCCCCATAGTTTTACCTTTCCAATGCAAAAAGACGCTTGTCAATATCTCTTACACAACAAAAGTTATGACCTTTTGAGTGGAGTCCCTATGCCGCAAATTACTAAACTTCAAAGTTTCAGAGTTGCCACACTTTTCAAAAAAAAAAAAAAAAAATATTTTTTTTTAATACATGTGTCCACTACCACACACAGTCACAAAATTTTATAAAAATCGGAGACCATCGAAAAATTACTCGTTGATGTTAAATGTTTTTGCTCTAATCAAATAATTTTTCCAACAACCCAAAAATCCTCCTCTATTACACTCCGATCGGAGTTTAATCAATGGGATAATGGAGGGTTAAAAAAGGAAAAACATTCAAATATTAGAATTTTCTTTGTAACTTTTGAACCCGTAATCCAATTTTCCTCTTGTTTCCACATTGTGTCTGATACTATTTAGAAGAATTTCAACAAAATGTTTGCAATCACCATCAACTTTTGTACGTTATCCTTACTTCCCTAAGTAATTGAGACCCAGATTATATACAAAATACTGACTTACTTTTACAACGCGAAAACGAATTGATCTAGTAAAACGGGGAGGAACGGGCATCTTTCTCGGGTTCAAAATCATGTCGTACAGTGTTATACATAATAAGGCTTAGGTTAGGTTAGGTTAGGTTGTAAGTGGCTGCTGACGTTTTACGTCAACACACGTAGACTCTGAGGTCCATTGTGATACCACGGGATCGTAATAGGTTTCCCTACTAGTCCCTGTCGTTAAACCAGTTTGAGCTTCTTATGAAACTCCTTAGATGTTGAATTTTGACATCCGACAAATCTGAAAGATCGTACAGCTCCCTAGATCCCAGTGAAGCAAGTCGCTGACCAGAAAGTGCCGGGCAATGGCAAATAAAGTGTTCGATAGTTTCCAACTCCTCTTCATCCATGCAACTTCGGCAAAAGTCATTCGACGGCACATTTAACCGCTCTGCGTGCTTCCCTATAAGACAGTGTCCGGTAATTATAGAAACCACCGCACTATGCTTCGACCCATGGACAAAAATCAAAAAAAAAAAAATTGTCTCAAATTGTGTTTAAATACAGTTATTTTGTAAGATAATAAGGTATCTCAAATAAATATTAACAAAAATATTTTTTCTGATTGCTTTTGCCACCGCGAGAGGGCGCTAAACTCAGAGAATTTTATGCAAAAATGGCTTAACAGGAAAATGTGTTTTAGTTGTTTCACAAAAATAATTCTCAAAAATCCATTTTTTAATAAAATGTTTCGAAATTTTGTTTTCAAGTACTTTGATATATTTGTAATTAAATTAAAATATAGAATTTTGCATATATTTACAAAAAAAATATTTTTTATTGCGCAGAAAAACAATATTTTTCTGTTAAAAATCCAAAAATTACAAAAGTTTGATGGAGTTTAAAAAAAAATTATATAAAATTATATATTTTTTTCGTCGATTTTTTCTTAGTTTATACTCTTGTCTAAAAGCCTATTCAAAAATTAGGGCCCACTTTTGACCACAAATTAAAAAAAATCGATTTTTTTAAATGCCTAAATTCATGATTTTTAATCAAAATTCAGGCATTTAACAGTATTTAATATAATTGTGCAACACGATTTTATGTTTTAAATGGGTAAAAAAGCAAAATGAAAGTATATTATTAGTAGACCAAAACCTTTGAAGAATTTCGAAAATTTAGCTCGGGTATTTTTTATGGCCCACTGAAGTTTTTAATTTTTTTTTTTCAAAGGCGCTCAGAAAAAGTCATTCAGAATAAGTAAAAAAAAATATTAAATTTAATTGTGTGGTAAATAAGGTTAATTGATGTCTTCGGTAAAATTGGATGACGGTTCTTTTCTAAGAATATATTAACCCTCTATCTCCCATTTTTGGGGTCATTTTAGTGCCTTTTCCAAATACCCCCGTAGAATAACACTTACACTTTCGATTAAAGGGTTAACAAGATATTCAAAAATTTTCTGCATAGAATTTTATTATTAGTTGTAAATGACCAAAAGTTCATGAGATAAAAGCAAAATGCTTAAAAAGTAAAATTTTTTTTTAAAATTGTTAAATTGTATTTCACCAAAATCGTGTGAAATAATTTAAAATAATGTAACAAATGTACTTCTAAGCTTACTGTTAATAGATGTATTCAGTAAAATTCGATGTTTCTTTTTTCTTAGAACATATTAACCCTCTATCTCCCATTGTTAGGAGTCATTTCAGTCCATTTTTAAAATATTCTTATGAAAACCACTTAAACGTGTTTAAAGTGTTAAAATGTTCTACAAACATTTAGTAGATCTTTCTAATCATTCCAATCGCCTTATTTTCAAGACTTCAAAACAATTCATGGGTTTTGGTTTACAAATGGCATACTTTCATTTTTTGTTTTGTTCAATATAAGATACACTCCGTGAAAGTGACCCCAAATTTGTTGCACAGTGTATTCTACTGAAAAATTATAAATTATAAGAAACATTAAAAAAGGAATTCAGTATTACGCTTTAACCTTTAAACGCTAGTTTTATTGAATTTTATAAGAATATTTGAAATAAGGACTAAAATGACCCATTAAAATGGAAGATAGAGGGTTAATATGTTCTAACAAAAGAACCACCATTAAATTTAACTATAGAGAAGTATAAATATTTTTTATCTCAGTAGTTTTTTAGTACATTTTTCGACTTATTTCCATCTAATTTTGTAAACGCTATTTAGCAATATGTGATATTTAACAATTTTACTTTTTTAAGCATTTTGATTATATCGCACGATCTTTTGGCATTTGACAACCCCTAGTAAAATTTGATGCTTAACATTTTTGTAGAACATATTAACTATTTAAATGCACGTTTTAGTGTTGTTCTACGAGGATATGTAAAAAAAAGGACAAAATGACCCCTAAAAATGGAAGATAGAGGGTTAATGTATTTTAAAAAAAGAACCGCCATCAAATTTTACTTAAGACATGTGTAAACATTATGTAGCTCAGAAGTTGATTTAATACATTTCTTTGACTTATTCTAGACGACATAAAAAATAATAAAATAACTTATTTTTAAAAAAGGATGTTTTTATATTTTCCACACTACTAATCCGATTTTGCCCAAATTTGGTATTAATATATATCTAAGGAATATTAATTTGCTTACAAAGTTTTTTTACGATCGGACAATTTTCGTAGGTGTTATAGCGTTTTGAAGAAAAAGGATATATGGCAGGACCTTGAGTCCTTGCTCCGATTTAAATAAAAATGTATACACAAGTTGCTAGTTGAATGTGTATCAGCTTGTCCACTTTTTGTAATTTTATGGGCATTATTGAAGCTAAAATTAATTTTTTCAATTTCAGGACACATGGGCGGTAGGCGTGTCCTTGCACCGATTTTTCCAGAAATTCATATTTTTCTTAACTAAGACGTTTTATGCACGTGTACCAAATTTCAAAAATATGTGACAACTCCTTCTATTTTTGTCCCTTCGTTATATGGGAACGAAGCACTGTGCACCGTTGAAATCTCTCCTCTTGGAAGCGATATCAGCTCACTTGTGCGCCCCTGATTAAGAGAAGGCCAAATCAGTCGTGTTGTCTCACACGTCCATCCATTTGCCCATCTTTGATTAGTCTCCGTCGCAGAACAAAGCCGTAGGTTTTGCTTGCAAGTTTCTAGAGGCATACCAACACATTCCAATTCTGTTGGAACCTGTAAGGTAGTTCCTAGTCTTGCAAGCTCATCGGCTTTGCAATTCCCTGGAATGTCTCTGTGCCCTGGGACCCATATGAGTCGTATGTTAAACTGCTTGGCCATCTCATTTAAAGACGTGCGGCAGTTAAGGGCAGATCTTGTTTTCAGAAACATTGAATCCAGGGACTTGACCGCGGCTTGACTGTCAGTATAGATGTTGACTGCGGTTGTAGACAAGACATTGCAGCTCAACCAGTCAGCCACTTCTTTTATTGCCAGCATCTCTGCCTGGTAAACACTGCAATGATCTGGCAATCTACGAGCCAGGCTCAACCCAAGCTCTTCCGAATAGACTCCAAAGCCCACTTGTTCGTGCAGCCTCGATCCATCTGTGTAAAAATTTATGGTAGCTCCACTACCCGGAGTATCCCCCATCCAAGACTCCCTGGATGGTATCATAGTGGTAAAGTGGCGCTCAAAGAGGCTCAAAGAGGGAGCACAGTCCACATTTTGTGGTATTGTTATCTTTTTCAAGATTGCGCTATGGCCACAATCACTGCTCCTCCATTGCAGCGTGCTATTAAGTCGAATTGCCGACGCAGCCGCATACTGCCTACCCAATATGTCCAAGGGTATCAGGTGAAGGAGGATTTCTAATGCAGCCGTAGGTGTAGTACGAAGAGCACCAGTGATGCACATTGACGCCATTCTCTGTACCTTCGTGATAAAGACAAAGTTCGCTTTTGTTTCCAAAGCAGGCCACCAGACAATGATTCCATACAGCAAAATTGGACGCACCACTGCTGTATAGATCCAATGAACGACTTGAGGGCTAAAACCCCATCGTTTTCCAATGGCCCTTTTACAGGAATACAAAGCAATCGTTGCTTTTCTCACCCGTTCCTCAATATTACGCCTGAAATTCAGCTTCCTATCTAGAAATACTCCAAGATACTTGGCTCCATCTGAGAAGGTGATTTCAGTACCGTCCAGAGAAATAGGATCAAAAGCAGGAATCTTATTTTTCCTTGTAAACAAAACAAGCTCTGTTTTACTAGGATTAACTCCTAGGCCACAGTCTCTTGCCCATTTAGACAGATCTTTCAGAGAACCCTGAAGAATGTCCCGCAATGTTGGCAGATGCTTCCCCTTTACCGCTATCGCGACATCGTCAGCATATGCGATAACATGACAACCACGTGCTTCTAGAGATAGTAGCATTGAATTCAGTGCCAGGTTCCAAAGAAGCGGCGAAAGAACACCTCCTTGTGGTGTGCCCCTATTGACAAATCGAGATATGACGGACGCTCCCAATTCAGACGTTATACGTCTATTGGCAAGTAGGTTTTCCACCATTAAAACGATTTCACGCTTTACTCCCAGACCAGACAATGCCAATATTATCGATTCTGGAATGACATTATTAAAAGCCCCCTCAATATCAAGAAAGGCCACCATAGTGTACTCCTTTACCGAAAGCGATCTCTCGATGGTACCAACGAGCTCATGAAGAGCTGTTTCCGTTGATCGTCCCTTGCTGTATGCATGCTGCTTTGTCGAAAGCAACCTCGGGTCAATCACTCTACGCAAATATGAGTCTATCATTCGTTCCATTGTCTTTAACAAAAATGAAGACAGACTAATTGGTCTGAAATCCTTCGGAGCTGTGTGGGAACTTTTCCCAGCCTTCGGGATAAATACGACTCTGGTATCCCTCCATTTTAAAGGAATATACGACCAGTTGATGCATGCTGTGTATAGATTATACAGCAACGGGGCTATATAGTCCAACACTTGCTGCAACTCAGCCGGGATTATACCATCAGGTCCCGGAGATTTATAGGGCCTGAAGCTTTTTATCGCCCAGATTAATGTTGGCATATTTATTATTTCCGAAGCAATTTCAGATGCTTGGGCGTCAGAACGTTCCAAAGCTTGAAACGGCGTCATGGAATTGCCCGGAAAATGCGTGTTTAAAAGGAGATCCAGCGACTCTCCACTGGAGGAAGACCACACCCCATTAGGATCTTTCAGGTATCCTAGGGTGCAAGGAGAAGAAGCCAGAACCTTGCGCAGCCTGGATGCCTCAGAAACGTCTTCTATGTTTCCACAGAAGCTTTTCCAAGAATCACATTTTGCATTTCTGATCATCTTTTTATAACTCTTAAGTTGCAGCCTGTATGCAGACCAGTCCTCGTCCGCTCTTGAAAATTTAGCCTTATTAAAGAGCTTTCTGCAGGAATCTCTGCTCGTCTGCAACTCATTTGACCACCAAGGTGGCTTTTTTTTCCCTCTAGGCTTTGCAGAAGGGCAAGACGCATCCAGGCACCTATTACAAACATTTGTTATATGGTCAACCAGACAGTCAATTTCCGCTAAACTATGCGGTTCAGATAGGGGTACTTCATCCAAAAGCAAAGAAAAAGTCTCCCTATATTTCACCCAGTTTGTTCTTCTCAGATTTCTAGAGACTGTCTCAACCGGGGCACGCTCCCTGAGTAAAAACTCAATGTACCGATGATCTGAGAAAGAATGCTCTTCCAAAACTCTCCAGTCATCAATTCTATCAGACAATGTATCTGATACAAGTGTTACGTCAAGAACCTCTTGCCGCGTACTTGTAACGAAAGTTGGTTCACTACCCTTGTTACAAATATACAGGTTAGTGCTTAACAAAAACTCCAAAAGTGATTCGCCTCTATCATTTGTGTCTGTACTACCCCATATCGAATGATGTGCATTAGCATCACAGCACACTAGTAACTGGTGTCCCCTAGATTCAGACTCCCGAATCAGACCGCCAACCTTCTCCGGGGGTATTGGCCCCGGATTAGGAAAATACGCAGAGGCGAGCCAAATAGATTTCCCATGAAGCTCTAAGCTAGCCGCTGTAACATCCATATCACTAAAAGTTGATAAAGAGAATATATTTAAGCCATTTTTCGCCAAGATGCAGGCTCTTGGTGAGCCCTCACCTTTGGCAACCATCAACTTAAACCCAGGGGTCTTCAATCCGCAAACCCTGCCACCCCGCACCCAGGGCTCTTGGATAAAAACCAAGTCAACTGCTCCTGTCGTCAGGCGCAGCAATAGTGCAGCTGAGGCTGCCTTACAGTGATGGAGGTTTATTTGTAGGAACCGCAACATCTTGCTTTTTTTCCACCATCCTTTCCACCACCGTGTTATTGGCTTCATCCTCCGTGTTATCATAGAGGTCGCATTCGTCCCCAGATTCGGTTTCGAATAAGCCAGATATGTGTCCCATCTGTTCTGAATCGGAGGCAACAGAACTCTCCGAATTCCTCACTGCATGGGCCTCGTCCTGAATGTCACCCATAGTGGCATCAGCTTTATCCTCCGTGCCATCACAGAGGTCGCATTCGTTGCCAGATTCGGTTTCGAAAATGCCAGATGCATCTCCCATCAGCCTAGAATCGGTCAGCTGAATATCAACCTTTTCCAGATTCTCCTCCCCAGCCGACTCTGCCACTGGCTTGTCTGCTTCCAAAATAGGCTTCTGGTCGCCCTTGTAGACATTGACTCTTATATGAAAAAAGCCAAATCTAATAATGCCGTCAGTCCTGGCTAAAAGCGGAAGCGATTCCTCATTAACCAAGACCACTGCTTGTCGACGAGCGCCCTCCATCTCACCCAATCTGGCAATTTGCCAATTCTGAGTTGGAAGGTCAGGATTGCAGACTTTTATCATCTTTAGAATCACCGCAGTGTCACTTGTAGCCATTGGGATCCATGCATGAGCTCTGGGTTGCGAGGGGATATCATGTTTTTCCACAACGTCCAGTCTGGCTCCAGGCCATAACTCTCCCACTTGGCTAATGGCAACCTTAAACACGGCTGCGGATCTTTCGTTTCCAAAAGCAACGAGTTTTACTCGCCCCTGATACCAACCTGCGTTGACAGTAGTAGGGAGAAAATCAG
This sequence comes from Pegoplata infirma, assembly GCA_963921195.1. Taxonomy (NCBI): domain Eukaryota; kingdom Metazoa; phylum Arthropoda; class Insecta; order Diptera; family Anthomyiidae; genus Pegoplata; species Pegoplata infirma. The sequence continues at coordinate 195,810,612 of OY992539.1, forward strand.
GCATACTCTCAAGAAGCCTATAGTAGATTTCATTTAGTTTAGTTTCAACTAAACTCCACTTGTCCCTTGGAATACTACAATCCCCATTTTGCCTGTTTATCACAGCCCTAACGAAGTTACCTTTCACCACTTCACTAAAAGACTGAGTCCAGACGTTGCCGGTCACCTTAGATCTTTTAGGTAAAGGTTTCTCGTCGGGCGAGCGCAACCTTTTACCAGACTTCGATGACGAGGCCGAAACAGCGCTCTGTTTGTCAGATGCGCGCATTGCCGAAAGTTTGTCCTGTTCTTCAATGACTCCTTTCGCCCATGATAGCGACGCCTTCTCACGTTCGGAGAGCTTCGTTCCATCGAGTTGGCTTAGTCTGTTAATTATTTTCAAACAAAGCCTTCTCTGGTTGTGCCTGACCTTTGATGGCTTAAGTTTCTTTTTCTTTTTACCACCAATATTAGGCTGAGCACCCCTACCAGAATCAAGGCCGGACTTCAAGGTCGCAACCCTAAGACCAGTGCTAGGACCAGCACCAGTCGATGAGGCAGAGCCTCGAACTAAATCGGTATCATTTGTGTCCATATTTTCATTTTCCTTGATGTGGTAATGAAAATATCACAAAAATACCTATTACGAACAAACCTATTACGAACAATTTTAGTAATTCAATTTATAGCACGGAGTTAAAATAAAACACGTCCACACTCGTCAACAGTTGAACGACAAAAGTGAGTGATAATAAGGCTTGCTAATGTTAACTTTGTTTTCTTTCTTTCTTTTGACGCTTACAGTATATTTATATGTTTTAAAAACTACTTACTCAAACCCTATAGACCCTATTGGCCCCATTTCAAACATAACTAAAAATATTTGAAATTTTTTTTAGTTGCAAGTTAGCAGTAAAAAAATAAAGCAAAGCTTTATCACAATAATAATAATAAAAAAAAAAACAACAAGTGTCTTGTGTGTCTGCAAAAACAATAATATTATTGGAAATGCAATGAATATAATGACACGAATACAATGATTCATATTGAAAAACTGAAACCGTATAAAACAAATGTGGTAAAAAAAATTCTATACAAAGCATAAAATTATCGGTACAATTCAGTCGTTTTTAAACATTGAGAGGAGAGATACAAAAAAATGTATAAATTTCATAAGATTTTCTTATATTTGCGTAAGCAAAAAGCGTGAGACATACTAAAGTATACAAAAAAAAAAACTTAAAACGAGAATTGATAATATAATCACAATCCTTTAATAATATATACTTTATAAAGGGAAGGTAACTAAAAAAACTAATTTAACTTGTTTTTGAAAAATGTTTGAACATTTGATGCAGTTTTAAAGTGTACATCAAACCTTTTAAAATAGTTGAACAGAAAGTCCAGGACAACAAAGAAAATAATTATTAGATTTTGTCAGAAATCGATGCTTGAATTACTATACTATTTAAAAAAATGTTTCATTGGCATTAATTTTAAACTAATGCCAATGAGATTTTTAGCATTGATAGCCTTACTAATAAATGCATTTATGAAAAAATCATTTTTAATAAACGTCTTATTTCCGTTAGCGGGTTGTTTACTCTTTAAAAAATAATTTTTTGCTGAAAACTTAAAATGGCTATACGTATCTTGAAAATTATGCAAGATCCAGCGAAATGGATTAACTTGCCGGTCCCCAATTGGGTCCAAATTTTAAACCAAGCAAATATAGTACTCCCGAAAATTAAAAAATTTGCATATTTTGCAAATACTCCCGACACGTTAAAAAGTCTAACATTTTTGGTCCATTTTGTTTATTGGGTCTTGAGTTTAGAGTTGTCAATTAGTTGGCTTTTAAATTTGTTGGAATAAATCAAACAATTGATTTTGTTCGTTCGATCAAACGATTTGGTGCAAAAAAATTTTCGATTTGGCCTAAAAAATTGTTCGATCTTAGATAGTTTTACTATAGAAAAAGTTTTATAGACATTGATACAGATTCAATAGAAATATGTATCTGAGCCTGAGACTTTTAGCATAGAAAATATGTCTCATAGTCGGAGACTTTTTCTTAAGTCTTTTCGATAGAAAAAATATTTCACAATCTGAGAATTATTTATAGAAAACAATCTTAAGCCATGTTCACACTACAAGAACTTACCATGGTAAGTTGAAATGATTTTGCAATTTTTCTTTATGCTAGTACAATCTGAGATGATTTTGTAAATCACTATGTGATTTTGTTCAAAGGAAAATCACATGGTGATTTTAAAATCACGCTAGTCTGTATACAGTATTAGAATCAGAGATTTTTACTGCAGACAAAAATTCTCAGCATCCGAACCTTTTTTTACCCTCCACTCTAGTGATAGAGGGTATATATAAGTTTGTCATTCCGTTTGTAACACCTCGAAATATTGGTCAAGGACCCCATAAAGTATATATATTCATGATCCTCGATCGATTTTAAGACGATCTAGCGTTGTCCGTCCGTCCGTCTGTCCGTCTGTCTGTCTGTCTTTTGAAAACACGCTAACTTTTGAAAGACTTTACGGAGGCTCCTGAAGTTTGGCATATATGTTGGGAATTCTCCTGGTCAGGTTGGTATTGCAATCCAGCGAAATCGGTCCAGTGGTTCAAAAGTTATGAGCAAAAGACTGAATTTGGGCAAGGGTTTTTCGTGAATTTATGAGATAAAAAGCACTATAACTTTCGAAAACCAATTCTGAGGATGCTGAAGCTTGGCATATATATTTTTCGTTCCTCCAGCCTAGTTCGTGTTGAATTTCAGCCAAATCGGGTCAGTGGTTCAAAAGTTATTAGCAAAACCGTGAATTTCAGATTAGCTTCACCTTAAATTCACGTGTTGAAAACCCGTTAAACCTGTTTTAAAAACATTGGTAAGTCACAAAAATATTTTACAACGTATTTTTGTCACTCAAAAATATTTTTATACCAAAACAAAAAAAAAAATACACTCGAAAAAAATTTTACACTCAAAAAAAATTTTACACTCAAAAAAAAAATTAGTAATTTTTTTTTTTCAAAAATTACAAAAAAAAATTTTACACAAAATAAAATATTTCTAATCAAAACTGTTATTTTTTTCACTTAAGAAAATTTACTATCACTTAAAATGGGCATTGTGGAGGGTATTCATAGATTCGGCCAAGTCGAATTTAACTTTTCTACACTCAAAAAATTTCATAGGTAAAATGAACGAAATACTTCGTACATTGTACGAAATATTTCGTGGTTTTGCCGGAACGAAATATTTCGTAATATTTACCTATGGCATTTCGTAAATATTACGAAGTTTTTTTAGTGATATTTACGAAATAAATACGAAAATATTTCGTAAATTTACGAAATAAATACGAAAACATTTCGTAAATTTACGAAATATTTAGTATAACTACGAAATATTTCGTAAAAATACTAAATATTTTCGTACATATTACGAAGTTTTTTTTTTGTAAATACGAATTATGTTTATTTTTACGAAAATATTTCGTAAAGTTACGAAATATTTTGTATAACTACGAAATATTTTGTATAATTACGAAATATTTCGTAAAAATACAAAATATTTTTGTACATATTACGAAGTTTTTTTTTTGTAAATACGAATTATGTTTAGTTTAACGAAAATATTTCATAAAGTTACGAAATATTTTGTATAAATACGAAATATTTTGTATAATTACGAAATATTTCGTAAACATACTTGTAATTTAAAGTGGTTTCTTTACGAAAAAAATAGTTTCCCGAGCAAACATTCTACTCCATTTCTAAACGGAATTGACTCGGTGACATGCCCGTATAACTTTCACTAATGTCGCAACACCTAACAGACTGCATTGGATAATATATCTTGGGTGATTTGACTTTGTGTCATGCTGAAAATAATTTAAAATTAGAAACCGTAAACAAAAATTAAAAGGAGAAGGAACAAATTTTTGTTATTCCATTTTTTTAATTGTTAAATCTGTTAAATCCAGTAATTTAGATAAATAAATCAAACCCATTGATTTTGTGATTTTTTTTTCCGAAAAATATTTTGTTAAATTACGAAATATTTCGTTAAGATACGAAGTATTTCGTATTTTTTTGGACGAAATGTACCTTGTAAAATAAACGAAATTTGTATTTTTACGAAATTCCAAGTTTTCGTAAAATTACAAAAATTTCGTAATATGTACAAAAATTTCGTAATATGTACGAAAAAAATTTTACGAAATAATACTTCGTATTTTTATGCATGAAATTTTTTGAGTGTACTTGTTTCTAAATAAAAAACTTAAATTTGGGACTAACGGTTTTAGTGTGCAATTACAATTCTGGCGTTGGCCTTGAATTTTGCTTGTTCCCATACATTTTGTATGTAGAACAAAATTCAAAGCCAACGCTAGCGTTTCAAAGCCAGAATAGAATCAATTCTATTTTCTTGGCTTTGCTCTCTCGTGAGTATTTTTTTTTTGCTTTGGCATTGCCAGTCATTTACAAAAAAGGGTTTATTTTGTTTATGAAACACATCTTGTTTATGAAACACATCTGTGTGTGTGAAAGTGAAATATAATTTACCGCCAATTATTATAAAAAAAAAAACAAGTATCAAAAAAATATCAATAAAAAAACCAAAGCAGTTTTATGTTTCACGGAAAAAAAAATAATTTTCAGAAAAAAATTTATTTTTCTTCCACCAAATAATTATATTTCTGTTATTCTTTGTGTGTGTGTATACAAACAAACGCCAGCACAAAATTCAAAGCCAAAGCCTTTGTTTAAATCAAAAGCCCTCTCTTTACACAAAATTCAAAGCCAACGCCAGAATTGTAATTGCACACTTAGGAGCTTAAAATATGCAGCAAAACACGAAAAGTATGCTGTTGTTAATGTGAAAAATATGCTCCTAAAAATTCAGTTATTCACATACATAAAGACGATGAAATAACAATTTATTTTAAAAATTTGTAATACAAACTACTTTTTTGGAACTTTTTTACAAATAAGCCCTTATCAAACAATTTCTAAACTAAAATCTATTTAAAAAAATTGATATTTTCTGTTTTCGCCAATACATAAAATCCCAGCAAAAAATGTGCGGAGTACTTCTATTTGGAGTGCTTTAAAACTATAACAAATGTAATGAAATACAACAAAAATAACAAAAAACACAAGGAAAAAACGCAAAGACATTCTTTTCTACTCCATAAAAAGTTGATATTCAGCTCTTAACTCATTAACTTCCGCGACACTCCCATACAAATGTTAGTAGATATTCAGTAGATAAGAAGTACTCCGAGTTTTCAAACAACTTCCAACTACTTCCCGGAGTACTTCTTATTTACTGAATATCTACTTACATTTGTTTGGGAGTGTCGCGGAAGATAAAAATATGCTTTAACCAATCGATGTCAGATTTCTTTAATGGATCTGAAACGGATAAATATCTTACCCATATATCTATGCAATGCATTGGAAAATAATAAAATTACATATTTTTGGTTTCCCTGTATATAAATATTCCAAACTTTGGCCGCTGTTCCAAAAAAAGTAATTCACATAAAAAATGTGAAAATGAAAATTTCCAAATTTTTTTGGTGTTCTGGATTTCACATCCGAATTTATTTTTCGTTTTGTTTCACATAAATAAAATTTGGTGAAAGTAAAGCGAATGCACTTTTTTCCTTATAATTTTTTAAATTTTAATTATTCGATTTCAACTTCGAATGAAAACGTGATCAACAAAACACTAAACTTGATTTCATGTGATTCGGAAATTTTCATGTGAATTGAAAAGCTGTGAAAGACAGAACAGAGGCCTTTATTAAGATTTTATAAATGAATAAAAAAAAAATACTTTTATTACAGGTATACGTCCTCCCGTTACTATGGCAGCTAAAGTGCAACCTTCTTTAACTATAACCCAATTAGGTATAGGAAAACTACCATCTTCAACCGGACCCACGGCGTTAGGACAACAGACAATTGGCGGTATTAACACTAGTACTGGTAGTAATTCTCCCTCTTTATCTACAGCCAGTATAACGGCCACAAATTTGTCCACCAATGCTACAACACAATTAGTTAATGTCTCGCAAGGTGGACACGGAAGTCAGTTGTTAACGGCACAAAATATTGTAACATCTGCGGCGGGCACAGCTGCTGGTGGGGCCACGGTTGTACCTTTGGCAATAAGTACCCGAGGAACCGGAGGTGGTAATATTATTACAGGTACGATGACTCCACTTAAAAGTGCTAGCTCCATAACAGTGGGAAAAGTAATGACTCAGACTCAATTGTCCTCGTCATCTCTAGAAAATAACAATTTAAATAATTCTAACAATACTGGTAGTGCCGGTCCAACAAATGTATATATACACCATGCTCCAGGACTTCCCCAAAGGCCACATAGTAATAGTAACACTAGTAGTTTAACTGGAATTAATACTTCATCTTCAGGAATAAATATATCGTCGAATACCGGCGCCACAAATGTTTTAACATCTACAGGTAGTGTAGCAACAAGTGCATTTTTACAACCGGGTAGTACTATATATTATGAATCTGTACCAGCAAGTTCGGTGCAAGTATCAACGGGTGTCTTATCACTCACCACTACTACAGTGACTAGTAGTACTATGTCACAAAATCATATAGCCAATTCAGCAGCCAATTTATCGATCTCTTCGTTGCCATTTGTGAGTCATTCGGGTGGTGGTAATTCAACTACTGCAACATTTACCGTTGTACCTTCAACTGGTGGTAGAACTATTGGACAATTGCAAATACCCGTATCGAGTGCTGGAACACAAATTCAAGCTGTACCCGTAAGATTTGGTCAACTTAATACGGGCAATTTAGCGTCGGCAGCTGCGGATGCAATAGCCGTATCTCAAGTCACACCACAACTATTACAACAAAATTCCGGTTCACAGGAAACTTCACAAATTATAATACCAGCCTCGGTAGCTCAACAAAGTTGTTCATCAAACTCTATGAATACTCAACAGCAGCTGCATCAGCAAACACATCAAATGGTTATACCTTTACAAACATCTATTAAAGTCACTTCGGGTGCAGCAGGTTCTGCCGGTGGCAATGCTGTTGTATCTAACTTCTTACGTAAACGAGATGTTGAGGGTTCTCCCATAAGAGCTGCAAAAAATTTACAACCAACACTTTTGTCTATGGGTTCTGCTTCCACGGCCATGGTATCGAATTCTTCACCAGCCTCTTCTTCAGTGGGAAGCTCATATAGTTTAACTTCGGTCACATCTTCATCAAATTCGGGTGTTTTAACTGCAGATGCCTTAGCTAAAAAAGATAGATCTAACACTCTATCAAACACAAATTTACCAACAAATACCCCTCAACTGCAGTCGTCTACAAGATCATCGAGGGCTGATTCTCCAGCCTCCTCCGATGGTTCCACAACAGTATCAGCCAATTCTTCACCAGGCGTTGATCAACAAATACAAGATAATATGATTATTAATCGTATGCCGGGAGCAGGAGTAGGTGGTAGTGTACCAAATGTTGATTCTCATTTTAATCCCATTAATGAGGTAAGTAATATTGTTTGTTTTTTTACTAACCCTAATCCTTTAAAAAAAAATGTGTTTTTGTCCTCCTCTATGTGTTTCTTTTTAAAATTATTGCGAACATTTTTATAAAAGCTTTACTCCAATCATCATTCTGTGGTTTCACAGCAGCACATCATTCCCGGTACGCCAGTAACATCGCGTAATCTTTCGTCAATGGATCATCACAATTTACATGCCAGTGGCTCCACCACAATAACAATGCAACAAAGGCTGAATGGTGGTATTATAGATTGTCCTCCACGTAAAAAATCTAGGAGATCAACGTAAGTTTTGAAACCATTTTTATGTTTTTTGTTATAACCTCCAGTTAGTGATAGTTGATATATATAATTTTGTTATTCCATATGAAACTCACGATTTATATATTCGTGATAGCGATGTAAGTCAGTCTGATAAAATGGAAATCACGACCAAAATATGAATCTCCACAGAGATATTCAATTTTTCTTTCCGTAAAACCCTAAGTTTGACTATGACAAATCTAAAAAAAAAATTAGCCAAATCAGTCCAGCCGTTCTCAAGTGATGCGATTACCAACGAACGACATTTTTATTTATATAGATCTAAGATAATAAATTATAAAGATACAGCAATGGAGACAGTTGCTCGAGTTCAAATAGGTAGTTCGAAAATATCGAATGTGTCTCTCGAAAAATTATTAATTTTTTCTGTGTAAAATAGATCATTATGGGCACCAATAACAGTATTTTTTAACGGAAAATAGTGTTTTGGAAGGCTTGTCCACAACATAAATAAGAAAAGCTTTAAAAGTCATAAAAAACAGAAATTAATTGATAGAAAAGTTTTGAAATAAATTTGCAAATGGTGTAGTCAAAAAAAAAAAAAACGGAAAAAAATCTTTTATTAAAAAAAAAAAAATTGAGTATTTTAAAAAAATTTTCCAGTTAATTTTACTAATTGTGAGTAATTTTTTTTGTACATAAAAAGTTTCCATCCCTAAAAAAATTTGGTTTCCACTAAAATTAATTTTTATTAAAGTGTTTGGGCATTATGAAGGTTATTCATTGATTCGACCAAGACGAATTTAAGTTGTTTTTACTTGTTTTAATGTTATTTTTTTTTACATTTATTTTAGCAATGATAGTCAATTGTCTACACAAAGTCAAACATCTCTTAGTTTACCCCCACCTCAAGCTAATACTGCAAGTTCAACTTTGCCGAATCAATCTTCATTGCCACATGATACGAATTTGACCAGTGCTATGGGTAATGGTACTGTTGCAAATTCTGGAACTGGACATGAAGGTAAGCATTCTTGTTTTTTTATTTATTAATAAATCTTTTTCTGCATCTTTTCAAAAAATTCACGTTGGTTTCAAATTATATATTGTTTTTCTTCTTGCAGTTGTCAATGGCAAAGAAAATGCAAAACCAGTAGAGTTTATACTTAAACGTCCTAAAAATTGTACTCTAATAAGTGTAAGTATTTAAATATATTAACAAGATATTCCGGTGTAAAAATCGATTTACTCTTAACTGATTTGTTTATATCTATACATTTATGATGGTATTTGATTGATTATATTTGTATCTGATCTAGAGATGGGCACATGAGCAGATTAGAGCGTGATTCACGCGTGAGTGTGACTGAAATCAATTTTACTCACGTGATTGTGAGTAAGTGTGAGTCGAGAAAAAAATTGCGTGAGTGAGTGTGCGTGAGTCGTTTTTTTTTGCGTGATTTAATTTCTCTTCATATTTCGTTTCGTACTAAAAAAAAGCAGCAAAAAAATTTTTAAATTTGGCTAAACTTCAGATTTCGTCTCGAAAAAAGCAAAAAAAAATATGTAAAATTTCGCGGAACTTTAAATTTTGCTGAAAATTTTGAAAGATTTTTGAAATTTTAGTTTTTGAATTTTTTTTGTATAAATAATAGTTTCGTGAGTGTGAGTCAACGTGAGTGTGAGTGAATTGCGTGAGTGTGAGTTGTCTTAAATTTACTCACGTGATTGTGAGTGAGTGTGAGTCGAAAAAACATGCTCGTGAGTGAGTGTGCGTGATTCGAAAATTCCTGTCGTGAGCGTGAGTGAGTGTGAGTCAAAAATCACTCACGTGGCCATCTCTAATCTGATCAGATATAATTAAAAGTCAAATTTGTGCCAATGTTGGCCGAATCAGAGATAAAATATTTCGAATTTGACCATATTAAATATAATTATAAAATTGTTAATCACAAAACTTTTTATTGTATATGCACAAAATTTGTGCCATGAGCGCATCCCTCTATTATAAATCATTATAGTGATAGATTTTTTATACAATTTTTCTTTTATTCTTATAGACGTATAAACAATCTTGGAAATCAGCTTATAATCATTTTCATCGTTATTCGGATGTTAAGCCTCGTGAAGAAAGGCGACCAACCATAATGGATTTAGCAAATCAAACAAATGTTTTGGGTAAAATAAATGGTTGGAAAATATATCACCTAAAATCCCAAATGGAAGATTTGGTAAGTTGATAAGAGATAATAAAGCGTTTATTGAAAAGAACTATTTGAAACATACTCACAAGGGAAGTTTCCCTAGTGTCAACCGCGGATCTTTATGGAATTGGTTTTATTTTGTAGAGCAGAAAAAATAAAGGGACACCTATTTTTTTTTAGCGACCCAAATTCATATTTAGGGGTAAAAAGGAGGGGGGAAGACAAGGCCATTTTTCAGTTTTTTTTCGTTTATCTCCTATATTGTGCAAAGAAACCTAGTCATGTTACATACCAAATTAAAGGTCTTTGGAAAACCTATCTACGTGTGCTAAGAACGTTTCCAAACATGCACAACTTTTCGTCGTATTGAGTAAAATACCAATATTTTAAGACATTTTTGTTAAAAAGTCAAAAAATATTAACTTCTTTGGCCACAACGAGATAGGCATTTTTAATACCTTTAATCTGATACCACACATGCCTATATTAATTTTGTTTAAATAGGCGTAAATCGTAAAAAACTTAAAAAGGTCGACCCCCCTAAAAACGAGTTTGGCCAATTTTACGTGTCGAACTAATTTTCGTTCTTAACAACATATCCAAATTTCATGAAGATCGGAGGGTGACACCAGGGAGACTTCCCTTGTTAGTGTGTTTTTTATGTGGTTTTATGATTTCTAATTAGTCGAATTTAACTTTTTGCTTGTTTTGTCTAAAATATTCTGTGCTTTTAAAAATTAAAATTTAAGAAACTTTTTATTTCGTTTTTTTAAGTGTGAAAATGAATCATTGGGTTATGAAAAATTATCATCAATGCTTAAGCAAATGGAATCAAATGGTATAACAAATGAAATCGAACGTATAAGTGATTTATTAAAGGTATAATATATATATAGTTTTTTCTATTTGTCCTTTTACACCTTATAATTAAAATCTATTTTTCGATAACAGGGAAATATGCAACGCAGTAAAATTATTGTTGATGGAGTTGGTGAAGCTCAGAATCAAATAATGAAAATTTTTGAGCATAAATCTCATGTTTCGGATATTATTAATCGCTGTGCATCTAAACGCAATTACAAGAAGCGGGAAAAAGTTTAAGTTTTCTTTACTTAAATTTTTGACTGTTATATTATCTTTTGTAAAAAGTTTTCATTTGGTTTTAGAAATATTTAAAGTGGTCAAAGACCGCTTTTAAGTTTTATTTTTTTATAAGCTTCGTGTTATATTTAAATAATTGCAACATTTGTTTTATATTTTTTTCTCTTCTACATGCATACATATATTGACATTTATATATATTATCTTTCTATTTTATTTACTTTAATATTTAATAAAATTAAGTATATACAGCTGCAAAAAAAAAACACAACATTGTAAATAGTTCTCTATATATTTGAACAAAAGCTTGAGCTTTATTTTATTTTTAATTCATTCTAAGTTTTAATTTAATTAAGAAAAAGAGAAAATATTTTTTTAATTTTTAGGAAAAGAAATAATATTAAAAAAAAGAAGAACAAGAATAATAATGAAAATATACATAAAAGAATATTAATTATTTTTTTGCAACATATTTATTTCAGATTTTTTCGATTGTAAAAATGAAATTTTTTTTTTTATAACCAGCAAACACATTGGGTACGTTCAGCAGAGAAAGCTGCTACTCAACTGTTCCTCAACATTCTGCTGAACGGTTTGATTTTTGACATTTCAGCCAACATGTTGAGTGAGCGCTTCTCATCACTGGTAGCGTTAAAAAATTATGCTACATTTGATCACAAACTGATAAATAAGCTGTTTTATTGAAATTATCTATTTTTTTTTGACGATATTCAAGGAAATAAACAACAAAAAACATAATAAAGTAGTTTAAACAAAAAAAGTAAATGAAAACCTTAAAAAAAATATTTTTTTCCAATATTTTAAAACATTTATAAAAAATTGCGTTCAGCAGAGTCAACTAATCAAAACATGCTACATCTCAACTGTTGAGTAGCAGGTTTCTCTGCAGAACACGCCCATTGTAAACAAATAGAAAAAGTTAAATTCAACAATGCCCGATTTGTTTAGTTCTGTCTGACAAGGGAAGTATCTCAACCCTTATGAACCGATTTACCTGAAACTTAAAATATATATTAAAGAGACGATTTTAAGGTTGGGGTGACTCGGCTTATCGGCCATATCGGTGTTAAAAAATTTCGTTATCCCCTTGTGAAACCATGTGGACCTTCGGGAAAATTTTGATAACTTCCGAACTAACAGGCATATCGTCTAGGGCAAAAATACGGGTCGAGTTAAATTTAATAAAGATTATTTCTTATTCATATGGATATCGTAGGTCTATGTCTTCACATAAGTACCCCCCAAAATTTACACATTTTCCTGAAAAAAATATTAAAAGAAGCATAATTTTTACAAGGCCATGCCACCATTGGATAGACATTAAAAAAACCTTTCTTCTCATATGAAAACATCGTATAGTTTCTTAAAAAGAAATGGCTGAAAAATCCAAAAAACGATTTTTTCGCCATTTTTTGACCCATGTTTTGAACCCCTAAATCCCCGATATGGCCGATAAGCCGAGACACCCCAACCTTAGAATTGTCTATTTTATATATATTTTAAGTTCCAGGCAAATCGGTTCATAAGGGTTGAGATACTTCCCTTGTGAGTACATATTAATTATTTTTGAGAAATTAAAAGTCTATTATAACAAAAGTTTTATTTTAAATTTAAAATTTTCCATACATTTTTTGAATTCGATTTTAAAAACAAAAACAAGGGCCAAGAAATCAAAAAGTCTATTTTAACAAAAGTTTTATTTTAAATTTCAAATTTTCATACATTTTTTGAAAGTCTATTTTAAAAACAAAAACAATTTGTATGGAAATAAAATTAAAAGCTGATTTTAAATATATTTTATTTTTCTATGGTAAGGCTGAATTTGTATGGAAATCAAATTAAAAGTCGATTTTAATTTAATTTTTTTTTCTATGGTAAGGCTGAAAAATTTTTGTTGTACAATGAGAAGTCTAAAAATTAAGAGACAACATAGGCTGAGTAGAGAAAGCGTTGTGACAGTTTTCGAAAGAAGCCACCCATCCCTCGTCAGCACTTTTCGATTCTCAGCTATTTAAACAAATTTTAAACTAAATTGACTAAAAAAAATTAATTCGAAAAAGATTGAAAATAAGGCCGCTGTTCCAAAAAAAGTAATTCACATAAAAAATGTGAAAATGAAAATTTCCGAATTTTTTTGGTGTTCTAGATTTCACATCCGAATTTCTTTTTCGTTTTGTTTCACAAAAATAAAATTTGGTGAAAGTAAAACGAATGCACTTTTTTCTTTGTGATTTTTTAAATTTTAATTATTCGATTTCAACTTCGAATGAAAACGTGATCAACAACACTAAACTTGATTTCATGTGATTCGGAAATTTTCATGTGAATTGAAAAGTTGTGAAAGACAGAACAGTGGCCTAAGAATGATTTTTATTTATTTAGTCGTTTGATTAAAGGCCGCTGCTCCAAAAAATTAATTCACATAAAAAATGTAATGTGAAAATTAAAATTTCCAGCATTTTTTAACTTTTAGTTCCCTGGAAAATTTTTCAGAACCGATTCTGACAACACTTGTTCTAGAACAGGAATCGGTTCTTTGCTGGGTTATTCGATTTAAACTTCGAATGAAAATGTAAACAAAAGAACTCTGAATTTGATTTCATGTGATTCGGAAAATTTATGTTAATTGAAAAATTGTGAACGACAGAGGCCTAAATCTATTTTTTAACTTTGACAGATTTATTTGTCTACATTACTTTTAGACCATGGTCTCTGTTCTGTCTTTCACAACTTTTCAATTCACATGAAATTTTCCGAATCACATAAAATCGAGTTCCGTGTTTTGTTGTTCACGTTTTAATTTAATGTTGGTATAAAAAAACAAATATTTAAAAAATTTACAAGGAATAAAGTGCAATCGTTTTACTTTTACCAAACTTTATTTATGTGAAACAAAACGAATTTCGGAAGTGAAATCTAGAACACCAAAAAAATTCGGAAATTTTCATTTCCATATTTTTTATGTGAATGAATTACTTTTTTTGGAACAGCGGCCCATGTGGCACAATATTCCGACCCGACAAGGTAACAAATTTAACTTTGAAATTTCGCTGCCACCCTAATATACAGCCAAGAGAAGTCCGTTTGTCAGATTACAAACATTTGTTTATTCCATCAATGGTAATAAAAAATTCCCACCTATGAAACAAATAGTTTTAGTAAAATTACAATTTTATTTTTATAATTCTCGTGTAATTAAGATTTTTTATAATAGGATTTTAAGAAATTTTAAGTTATTTCACTTTTTTCTGTTCAGTTTCTGCATCATCTCACATTGGTGGCGGTGGTACAGGCAATACACCCATCGGCGGTGGAGGTGGTACACCATTAAACATATGACGTGGTGGACCAGGCATGGGAAAACCTGCCGGTCCCAGTGACCGATGTAGATTTGGTGGTGGAGGTGGTATAATTTTGGGTTCCAATTTAAAGGAGAATTGTAAGAAGAATTGTTTTGTATCCCTATTCCAATGTGTCCAAAATTTGCCCTCTGTCTTCTCCACCTCACGGGAGGGAACTTTAAAACCTATTGTCTCATAGGGCTCAGCAGCAAATAGCAAATATTGCCATTTACGATCTGGTGGTTCAATTTTTTGTTCATAGGCTGACATAAAACGATGACGAGGTATAACACCATCCGTTATTTCTGGATAATCAATTTGAAACAGCAGCGACTGTTGACCATTATTGGGATCACGTTGTTTCGTAACTCGATAACCGGGGCGACCAATTTTTACAAATTTCTTAGGTTCTACTCTAGGTTTTTCGGGAGCCATCATAGAAGGTGCTTCCTTGGCCTCTTTGGCGGCACGACGAGCAAGATTTTCTTGATGTTTCTTGCCCTGGGTATGGGCCAAATATGAACCTTCATTATTGTGCAGTGTTAAACATAGTTTACACTCGTACGAGCCCAAATGATTTTTCATAAAATAAGGATCTTTATTTAGATCGATTGTCTCCAGAGCTAGTTGCCTTAAACGCTCTTTGCGATCACGATTAGTTTCGGACCAAGAGGCCACACCGCCGCTACCGGTTTTACCACCGGCACGATTTTGGAAATCCATTATACTGGGGGTTTATGAAGCACTATGAAAGTAGACAAGTTGTTATTGTTTCTTTATTAATTGATTCACATTTTTACTTACATTGTCTTAAAATATAGAAAAACTAAACAAGAAATGTTTTTTTTTTTTTTGCAAAATGCTGCTTTTTACTGTAAACATTCATAAGAAATGGTTATCTTTTAAAAATAAACGTTTTCGTCAAGTTTTAGCTGTAAAGCTGCCACGTTAAAAAAATATATAATTGGGAATTTAAAAAAGTTTCCGGTTTTTTGTTTGATATATAAGTGTTTCTTCACAATACAGCAGCAAGCAGCTGAGCAGCAAAATTTTTACATGTATTTTGTTGTTGCCGCAACAACAAAACACATGTAAAAATTTTGCTGCTCAGCTGCTTGCTGCTGTATTGTGAAGAAACACTAAGTTTGTTATTCTATTGTGCATATGAACGAAATCTGTCCAGAGGGTTAAAAGTGATAAAAAAAATGGGAGGGCTCCTTGAAGATTTTCGTATGTTCCACATAACCTATAAAGACAAAATGCTTTAAATAAGCTGCTAGTGGAAACATGTAAACGGTATTATGTGGAGTTCACATGGAGTTCACACTTGCTGTTTTTGAGTGTTTAAGGACTACGTTTTTAAAAAAATATTTGTTCTATGTCAATTACGCTCATATTCAGTTACTGGTGTTTTGTTGAAGAACTTGTTTAAGGTCGTAAGTGTGAAATCACAATGGACCTCAGAGTCTACGTGTGTTGACGTAAAACGTCAGCAGCCACTTACAGGTGTTAACTCCACATAAACCCCCAGTTTCTGTATTACAAACGCCATGAATCTGCATGTATTTTTTACAATAACAAAATACATGCAATTTTGTGACGTTCATCATTCGTTCGTCATACAGAAACTAGAGGTTAATGTGTTTAAACAAGTAAAAACATTTTTTAAACAAGTAAAAACATTTCTTTTGCGTAATTTAAACAAGTTTTTTTTTTTAAAAAAAATGGCTAAATTACACAAAAGCACTTGATAAGTTGTATTTTTACCAACAATTTATCTAATGATTGTTTTTTTGCGTGTATATTCGGCAACGCCAAATTTAATTAAATATGGCTTCAAACTTAATTAAATATGGCTTCAAAGAATCATATTTGATAATTATTGTTTCTGTAAAGACAGTCGAGCTCAGGCTCTAATTATAATTATGTATTATAATTTTTCGATTTGTTATATATGGTTTTTGAATTGAGAAAAGTGTGAAAGAAAAATTTAATTTTTCTAAAAATTTAAGACATCCTGGTTTGTTTCTTACTAGTTTCATATTATCCAGTTATAATAATCTTCAGAAAAACTTTTAATGTCAAATTTATTTAGTTAATAGTCAATAGAACTCTATATGTGAAAATTATTTACAGATCGCAGCCGCTGAGGATTGAACCCATCATCATCTGTAATACTTTGCTATTAACTGCTTGTAACGTACAATCACTCTAGACCGATACGCCACGAAGGCTGTTAAGCAAGTATCAACTAAATCTGATTTTTTCAACTCGAGTGGTGTTTGTTGCTGTAGTTTTTTTTCCTTACAGAAGTGTTGTTATTGCTATTTAATGTAAATAGATTTTTATTTTTAGTAATCATTATTCTTCTTCCTCTCCTTCATCAATTCTGATCTAAGTACTTATTTTTGCAAACGTTGCCAGACATGGTCTATATTTTTAGACACAAATGTTAGGTGCTGCCAATTTTCCAAAGATACTGATATTGCCACTTAGGGCGACTTATAGTCGTTATTTTTAAATTATTGTTTCTGTAAAGACAGTCGAGCTCAGGCTCTAATTATAATTATGTATTATAATTTTTCGATTTGTTATATATGGTTTTTGAATTGAGAAAAGTGTGAAAGAAAAATTTAATTTTTCTAAAAATTTAAGACATCCTGGTTTGTTTCTTACTAGTTTCATATTATCCAGTTATAATAATCTTCAGAAAAACTTTTAATGTCAAATTTATTTAGTTAATAGTCAATAGAACTCTATATGTGAAAATTATTTACAGATCGCAGCCGCTGAGGATTGAACCCATCATCATCTGTAATACTTTGCTATTAACTGCTTGTAACGTACAATCACTCTAGACCGATACGCCACGAAGGCTGTTAAGCAAGTATCAACTAAATCTGATTTTTTCAACTCGAGTGGTGTTTGTTGCTGTAGTTTTTTTTCTTACAGAAGTGTTGTTATTGCTATTTAATGTAAATAGATTTTTATTTTTAGTAATCATTATTCTTCTTCCTCTCCTTCATCAATTCTGATCTAAGTACTTATTTTTGCAAACGTTGCCAGACATGGTCTATATTTTTAGACACAAATGTTAGGTGCTGCCAATTTTCCAAAGATACTGATATTGCCACTTAGGGCGACTTATAGTCGTTATTTTTAAATTATTGTTTCTGTAAAGACAGTCGAGCTCAGGCTCTAATTATAATTATGTATTATAATTTTTCGATTTGTTATATATGGTTTTTGAATTGAGAAAAGTGTGAAAGAAAAATTTAATTTTTCTAAAAATTTAAGACATCCTGGTTTGTTTCTTACTAGTTTCATATTATCCAGTTATAATAATCTTCAGAAAAACTTTTAATGTCAAATTTATTTAGTTAATAGTCAATAGAACTCTATATGTGAAAATTATTTACAGATCGCAGCCGCTGAGGATTGAACCCATCATCATCTGTAATACTTTGCTATTAACTGCTTGTAACGTACAATCACTCTAGACCGATACGCCACGAAGGCTGTTAAGCAAGTATCAACTAAATCTGATTTTTTCAACTCGAGTGGTGTTTGTTGCTGTAGTTTTTTTTCCTTACAGAAGTGTTGTTATTGCTATTTAATGTAAATAGATTTTTATTTTTAGTAATCATTATTCTTCTTCCTCTCCTTCATCAATTCTGATCTAAGTACTTATTTTTGCAAACGTTGCCAGACATGGTCTATATTTTTAGACACAAATGTTAGGTGCTGCCAATTTTCCAAAGATACTGATATTGCCACTTAGGGCGACTTATAGTCGTTATTTTTAAATTATTGTTTCTGTAAAGACAGTCGAGCTCAGGCTCTAATTATAATTATGTATTATAATTTTTCGATTTGTTATATATGGTTTTTGAATTGAGAAAAGTGTGAAAGAAAAATTTAATTTTTCTAAAAATTTAAGACATCCTGGTTTGTTTCTTACTAGTTTCATATTATCCAGTTATAATAATCTTCAGAAAAACTTTTAATGTCAAATTTATTTAGTTAATAGTCAATAGAACTCTATATGTGAAAATTATTTACAGATCGCAGCCGCTGAGGATTGAACCCATCATCATCTGTAATACTTTGCTATTAACTGCTTGTAACGTACAATCACTCTAGACCGATACGCCACGAAGGCTGTTAAGCAAGTATCAACTAAATCTGATTTTTTCAACTCGAGTGGTGTTTGTTGCTGTAGTTTTTTTTCCTTACAGAAGTGTTGTTATTGCTATTTAATGTAAATAGATTTTTATTTTTAGTAATCATTATTCTTCTTCCTCTCCTTCATCAATTCTGATCTAAGTACTTATTTTTGCAAACGTTGCCAGACATGGTCTATATTTTTAGACACAAATGTTAGGTGCTGCCAATTTTCCAAAGATACTGATATTGCCACTTAGGGCGACTTATAGTCGTTATTTTTAAATTATTGTTTCTGTAAAGACAGTCGAGCTCAGGCTCTAATTATAATTATGTATTATAATTTTTCGATTTGTTATATATGGTTTTTGAATTGAGAAAAGTGTGAAAGAAAAATTTAATTTTTCTAAAAATTTAAGACATCCTGGTTTGTTTCTTACTAGTTTCATATTATCCAGTTATAATAATCTTCAGAAAAACTTTTAATGTCAAATTTATTTAGTTAATAGTCAATAGAACTCTATATGTGAAAATTATTTACAGATCGCAGCCGCTGAGGATTGAACCCATCATCATCTGTAATACTTTGCTATTAACTGCTTGTAACGTACAATCACTCTAGACCGATACGCCACGAAGGCTGTTAAGCAAGTATCAACTAAATCTGATTTTTTCAACTCGAGTGGTGTTTGTTGCTGTAGTTTTTTTTCTTACAGAAGTGTTGTTATTGCTATTTAATGTAAATAGATTTTTATTTTTAGTAATCATTATTCTTCTTCCTCTCCTTCATCAATTCTGATCTAAGTACTTATTTTTGCAAACGTTGCCAGACATGGTCTATATTTTTAGACACAAATGTTAGGTGCTGCCAATTTTCCAAAGATACTGATATTGCCACTTAGGGCGACTTATAGTCGTTATTTTTAAATTATTGTTTCTGTAAAGACAGTCGAGCTCAGGCTCTAATTATAATTATGTATTATAATTTTTCGATTTGTTATATATGGTTTTTGAATTGAGAAAAGTGTGAAAGAAAAATTTAATTTTTCTAAAAATTTAAGACATCCTGGTTTGTTTAATATTCTTTGAAATATTTATCAAATAATAAATTAATTTTTTAAACATTTCATTATACAAGTTAATTTTTTTAATAACTTATTTTTTTTTGTTTAGTTCTAAATTTTAATTCAATTTACAATTTTTCTACATAGTTTTTTCCTGAAATACAAAAATTATTTTAAACAATGTATTTTGGAGATTTTTCATATTCAATATGGGTATTCTATACTTGAAATTGTATGGCAACTACATTCTGATGACAGCAACAAATAAAGATGGCATCTTTTGTTAACAGTTCGATAAAAAGAATTGCCAGACTAAAAAAATATATAATTTTTGTTTGCTTATTTTAACAATTTTAAGATGATTTATAAATAAAATATATAAAAATGGGTTAGATTTTAGTAAAATTACAATATATTTCATCGATCTTTATAGTTTTGCTTGTACATTTTATATATTGCAGTTTTTAAGACTTCCCAACTTTTCTTCGTTCAACCTTTAACATTGTCTGTTATGATAACATTTCGTTAAGTTTTGCAACAACTGTCAAAGTGTAGTTAAAAATAAATTCTTTGGCAAATTAAAAATTATTGAAAACGAGGTGTGGAAAAAATTGCGACCTTTTGCTAATTTAATAAAATAATTGAAATAAAAAAGTGTTAAAACATAAAAAAAATATTAACAAATATTTTTTTCATGAAATTTATAAAAAAAATATTTCGAACATAAGAGAAAATTGGAAACAATTATAAAAGAAAAAAAGCATGCTGGCTGCGTCTTAATGACGTCGTTGTCTGCAGATATAGAAAAAAAATGTAAAACGAAATTCAAGTGATAATGATGTAAAAAAATGCATTTTGTGTAAATATTTGTGAAAATATATAAAAAAAGAAAAAAAAATCAATTTCTTAAAAAAATAAAATACATATAAAATGAATCCTTCGCCCCAATTTGGGGAAAATCTGACCACGTCAAAGGTGCCGTCGTCAACGTCTACAGTTTCTTCTACTGTGACCCAGGCTGATAACAGCAACATCATGTACACTGATTTTATGCGAAATCAGCAAAGATCTGCCAATGTTTCGACTCCATCACCTAACGCTCCTCAAGTTAAACGGCTTATACGTCGAATAACTCCCATAGACACCAAGAAATTGCAACAGTCAGGCTTGGATCGCAAAATAGCTGAAGTCTTAAGTAAACAAAAAATGCAAAATAGTAAATCGAGTAACTCGACTGTATCCTCATCCACAATTAAAACATCTTCATCAACCCCAATATCTGTTATAAAAACTATTAAACAACCTTCGAGTTCTTCCTGTTCATCATATACAGTAATACAATCAACTGCTTCACATACTGCGCCTGTAACTGGTAATTATGTTTTATTATTTTTTTTTTTCTTTACACTAATTAATTTTGCAATATTTTTGTTGTTAAATTTTTTATTAATTTTTTTTTCGTTTATTTTTGTCGTATTCAACATTTGTAACATTATTTTCTATTATGGTTGTGGTTTAGGGGTTAGTGTCTTGGTTTATGAAGTCATGTAACCCCGGTTCGAATCTTGCTTCAAAAATATTTTTTTTTTATTTTTTTTTTAAATTTAATTTTATTGGAATTTTAATAAAAATTAATGTTAATTAGAAAAAAAAACAAGAAAAAAAGTTAAATTCGTCCTTGCCGAATGTAGTGATGCCCTTTACAATTTCAAAAAGATTAGCAAAAAACTTTATTTAAAAGGAAATTCCTTTTGAAAAAATCCGCGATTTTTTTTTGTCAAAAAATATGTTCGTACTTGTTTAAATACCATTTGGTGTTCAATTATGTTCACATATGTCAACCAGCAGTCGAATTAAAGCATTTTGTATTTTTAGGTTATGTTGAATGTACTAAAATTTTTGAGGTGTCCTTACATTTGCGTTCATAACTTTTGAACCGCTGAACCGATATTGCTCAAATGCAATATCATACTTCTCGGGAGAACTTCCAATAAATATGTTAAGTTTCAGTCATCTCCGTGTAATATTTTGGCCGTGATCACCATTTCCACGGACAGACAGACAAACGGATTTTAGGACATTGCTATGTCTTAAAATCGATCGGGGATCATGAATATATATACTTTATGGGGTCCCATACCGATATTTCGATGAGTTACAAAGGGAATGACAAACTTATATACTATACCCTCTATCACTAACAATAAGTGGAGGGTATAAAAATAGTTAACCATGGCACAAAAATGGAATAAAACAAGGCATAGATTTTGTATTGTAAAGTAGAGATGGGCGCGTTAGTGACTTTTGACTCACACTCACTGCCGCTCACGACTGGATTTTTCCAATCACACACACTCACTCATGAGTATAATTTTTTCTACTCACACTCACTCACAATCACGTGAGTAAATTAAAGACAACTCTTGTTGTGTCAGACAGCACAAACAATCATGCAAACTCACGAGTTACTCACGCACGCTCAGCCACGAAACTTTTTTTTCTAATCACGCGCACACACCATCCACGTGAGTAAATTAAGACTACTCTTGTTGTTTCAGACAGCACAAAACAAACACGCAAACTCACCCCCTGCTGTGGGTTACTGGAACTTTTTTTAAGAGTTCAAAAAACTGCTATTGTATTAATTTTTGCTGTAGAATCGACTGGTGAAATCAGATTTGCAATATATTCAGCCGTTTTTTCTCTGCAGAAAAATCAGCTCAAAATCCGCGTTTTCAGATGCTTTGAACTAGAGATGCACTCAAAAAATTTCATAGGTAAAATGAACGAAATACTTCGTACATTGTACGAAATATTTCGAGGTTTTGCCGGAACGAAATATTTTGTAATATTTACCTATGGCACTTCGTAAATATTACGAAGTTTTTTTTTACGAAATAAATACGAAAATATTTCGTAAATTTACGAAATATTTAGTATAACTACGAAACATTTCGTGAAAATACTAAATATTTTCGTACATATTACGAAGTTTTTTTTTTTTTGAAAATACGAATTACGTTTATTTTTACGAAAATGTTTCGTGAAGTTACGAAATATTTTCTATAACTACGAAATATTTTGTATAAGTACGAAATATTTCGTGAAATTACAAAATATTTTTGTACATATTACGAAGTTTTTATTATGTAATACCAGTGTTGGCTACCGTTACCCTTTCAATACCTTTACCGATTAAAAACCCTTTAATTTTGACTACCGTTACCGTTACCAATACCGAAATAAAAATATTTAAATACCGTTACCGATAAAAAACCATTACCTTTATTCGGGTTTTTACCGGTATTATATCGGTTTTTCGTTGTCACCGATGTATTTCGGTTGTCATAAAATACGGATAAAAACAAAGTAAAATATTTTTAATCTACTATTCACATTGTTATATGGACAAAAAACAATTAGGAAATCGACCCAACCAATGTCACATTCGCAATTAACTAAATCTTGACAAAGAATATGTGAAAATCGGTCAACCAATGATCACATTCTCAATTTAAGAAAAGTGAGTGCCGCGTAATGTAAATATTTTTTATTAGGAAGATGAAAGAAGAGACAAACCTGAATTGTATTTTAAAAATAACAGATTTTTTTTTGTACTTTTACTGAGTCTGGTTGCTAACTTTAAAATATTTTTTGTTCAAAACTTATTATTTTGTAATTTTACAAACATTTTTTGAGGTCAATTTTTTATATTTTTTCTCTAATTTAAATTAAAAAAATTTTAATTTTATTGAAAAACAAACGGCATAACAAAAAAAAAATAATTGCCGCTTTAAAAAAATCGAAAATTTTCTTTCTGTAAAATTATTGCGTTGCTAATTTGTTTTGTTCTGTTTTCCCCCTGCCATTTTTGATAACTCATAGCGGAGGAACCCGATGTGATAGCGACTTCAAAATAAGTCAAGGGTAAATCTTAAACATTGCTCTTAAGGATGCTGAACTCATAAGGACAGTCTCCTTAACACTTAGGGCACCAACTGTCAATCAATGATGTCTTAGTTCCAAAAAGCATTTTTTCTGCTTCAAATCATATGATAAAAAAATCTTTTATGCGAATGGAACGTCACCATTTTAGATACAAAAAACCGCGTCTTCGGAATTATTTGTTAACTCATATCAGATGAACTCGAAGTGCTGACGACTTAAAAATATGTCAACGGTAAATCATAAACATTTGCAATCATTGCAAGACAATTGGTGCCCAAAGGGTTAAGGCGACTGACCAAATGAGTTCTGAATCTTAAAGAGCTTCCCCCTCGATTTTTTTGAAGCCGCTATCACATCGGGTTCATCCGCTATGACTTTCCAAAAATGCCCCAAACGGCAATTTTTTTGAACTTTGACCTCAAATTTCTCAAATACCTGAAGTGATGGAAAAGTTTGGAGAATGGATTTTTGACCAAAACTATTGTTATTAAGTGTATAAGGTCGCGTCCCAGTCGCATTTTCGATGTTTAGTAGTGTAATTAATAGTTAGTATAGTTAAAAATGCACTTATTTTAACAGTTTTTTTAATTTTATTAAATACATTTTTGATTTTTTACGTGTTCTTAACAAATTTGTGACTTTTTAACACTTTGGGTAAATTTTTTCATAATACCGGTACGTACCGGTATCGATGTTTCGGTAACGGTTTATCGTTACCGAAATAATCGAAAATACCGTTACCTTTACCGTTACCGATATAAAAAATATGTAATACCAATACCGTTACCGATACCGTTATTCGTTTCGGTTGCCAACCCTGTGTAATACGAATTATATTTACGTTTACAAAAATATTTCGTAAAGTTACGAAATATTTTGTATAATTACGAAATATGAAAATACAAAATATTTTTGTACATATTACGAATTTTTTTTTTGTGTGAAAACGAATTTAGTTTATTTTTTCAAAATATTTCGTAAAATTACGAAATTTTTCGTGGAAAAAAAATATTTTTGTATATATTACAAAGTTTTTTTGTAAATACGAATTTACTCTCGTTAAGGTACGAAATATTACGTAGAATTACGAAATACTAAGTAATTTTAAGAAACAAATTTCGTGAATTTACAAAGTATTTTGTAAAATTACAAAATATTTTTCACATATTATACGAAATTCCGATTTTTTACTAATAATGTGCTCGATTCAGGAGTACTCTTACACTATTCACCTACTTTTTTTTAATAATTTTAGTAATTTAAAGTGGTTTCTTTACGGAAAAAATAGTTTACGTTTCCCGAGCAAAATTTAATTCCATTTTCAAACGGAATTGACTTGATGACATGCCCCTTTAACTTCTCATTAATGTCGCACCACTTAACAGACTGCATTGAAAAATATATCTTGGGTGAATTGGCTTTGTGTTATGCTGGAAATAATTTAAAATTAGAAACCGTAAACAAATATTAAAAAAAGAAGGAACAAATTTTTGTTATTTCATTTTTTTAATTAATTGTTAAATCTAGTAATTCAGATAAATAAATCAAACCCCTTGATTTTGTGATTTTTTTTCCGAAAAATATTTTGTTAAATTACGAAATATTTCGTTAAGATACGAAGTATTTCGTATTTTTTTGGCTACGAAATGTACTTCGTAAAATAAACGAAATTTGTATTTTTACGAAATTCCAAGTTTTCGTAAAATTACAAAAATTTCGTAATATGTACAAAAATTTCGTAATATGTACGAAAAAAATTTTACGAAATAATACTTCGTATTTTTATGCATGAAATTTTTTGAGTGTGGGCACATGAGCAGATTAGAGCGTGATTCACGCGTGATCACCCGTGAGTGTGACTGATTTCAATTTTACTCAGTGAGTGTGCGTGAGTAAGATTTTTGCGTGAGTAAGATTTTTGAGTGAGTGAGTGAGTGTGCGTGAGTCGATTTTTTTGCGTGAGTTTGCGTGATTTATTTTCTCTTCATATTTCCTTTCGTACCAAAAAAAGCAACAACAAATTGTAAAATTTGACTTAATTTAAGATTTCGTCCGAAAAAAGAAAAAAAATGTTAAATTTCGCTGAACTTTAAATTTTGCTGAAAATTTTGAAAGATTTTAGAAATTTTAGTATTTTAATTTTTTTTTGTATAAATAAGAGTTTCGTGAGTGTGAGTTTTATTTAATTTACTCACGTGATTGTGAGTGAGTGTGAGTAGAAAAAATATGCTCGTGAGTGAGTGTGCGTGATTGAAAAATTCCTGTCGTGAGCGTGAGTGAGTGTGAGTCAAAAGTCACTCACGTGCCCATCTCTACTTTGAACCACCCCAAGGAGTGAAAATTTTTCCAAAAAAATACCGGCATTCTTCTCAGCTCCCTTAAATCCTTTAAAAAAATGATGATATCCGATAAACAGATGAAGTGACATAGTCACCAAACGAACTCTAATATACAGTGTGTATCAGGGATGGAAAATCGGAATTTTGAAATAGTACTGGAGCTCAACCAAAAAAGTACTTTTTCGCCCTCGACGGTACTAAAAAAAATTAAAGTCCAGTACCATAAACGCCATTCGCCTGCTACGAATAAGAAGAAACTAGGCATAATTCAATATAAAAGTTCTTAAATTGAGGACATCCTTATTCATTTATTAATTTTTTAGAGAAAACTTCAATGAAGATCGGATAAAATCAAAAATTTCATTTATGTGAAGCTTTTGAAACATTTTTCCAATGAAAATCGGTCGATTATAGAAAGGTACTAAATCAGTCGCGGGGGTACTACGGTATTTTTGAGAGTGAAAAAGTACTGAAAAAAGTACTAGAACTTTTAAGTCCCTGGTGTGTATAAAATGTTATAAAAAAAATATCTAAAAAAATTTAATAACTGCTTAAATAAAAAAAATATCAAAGACATCTTAAAAATAGCTAAAAAATACTAAAAAATAGCTCAAAAACTAAAGATTTTACAAAATATGACCTAAAAATATGCATTTATAGCGAAATAATAGAAAAATATGCAAAAATATGCATTTTAAGTAAAATATGCAAAAATATGCACTAACGAATCGATGGCATTTTAAAGCAAATTCTTTGATTTGCAAAGATATCTTGTTTATGCTGTTCTATGACCAAAGGGGGAAAAACATGCATTATAGTCCTCTCCTTGGTAATGAGCAGGGACAGGACCTTCATGCACTAAAAAACTTTGTTTTAGGCGCCTAAAATATGCACTAAAAAGTCTTGAAATATGCACTAAAAATCGTAAAATATGCACTAAAAATCATAAATATCCACTTGTTTTTTTTACTTCTATTAAAAAAAACGTAACATTTGAATTCAGTCTGGCATGTAAGCTCAGATATACATATATACAGGTGTATAAAATGTTATTAAAAAAATAAAAATGATCTAAAAAAATTTAACAATTGCTTTAATACAAAAAATAAAAAAAAAATCATAAAAAAAAATTTTAAATCGCTAAACATACTAAAAAAAAACTAAAAAACTAAAATTTATACAAAGTTTGACCTAAAAATATGCGTTATAGCGAAATAATAGAAAAATATGCAAAAATATGCATTTTAAGCAAAATATGCAAAAATATGCACTAACGAATCGATGCCATTTAAAGCAAATTCTTTGATTTGCAAAGATATTTTGTTTATGCTGTTCTATGACAAAAAAAAAAAACATGCATGAAAGTCCTCTCCTTGGTAATGAGTAGGGATGAGATTTTCATGCACTCAAAAATTGAAAATATGCGCTTAAAATGTGCGCTAAAAAATTCAAAATATGCACAAAAAAACCTAAAAATATGCACTAAAAAATAAAATTTGTGCAATAAAAATCTTGTTTTCATGCGAAAAACTTTTAAAAAAGTAAAAATAACGCCGGTTTTCAATAGTAACATTTAAAACTTTATGTAAGCTAGATTTTTTAGAAACTAAAACAATCTAAAAAAAATTTTTAAATAATAAAATTTTTTTTTCTAATTTTTAAAATAAATGTTTCAAATTTTAAACAGTTTTTGAAACAAATAAATTTCAATTTGTGTTTTTTCTAATTTATGCAGGGTTGCCAGTTTTTTTTTGGATGCCATCCCCAAATTAAAATTTGTCATCCCCAAAAAAAAAAAATTCAAAATTTACTAAACAAAAAAACACTTGCAACCCATTAAGTGCTTTTGAGTAATTTAGCCAATTTTTTAGAACAAAAACGTGGTTAACTTACGTACAAACACTTGCTGGTATTTTACACAGAAACTTGGCAAAAAGTGTAAGTGTATTTTGCGTGTTGAGCGATTAGCACATCGTTTGAAGCCGCCAATTTTTTGATAATTATTATGATAAAATTCAAAAGCAACGGAAATGTTTTATCACGGATGGATAACTCACGAATTTTTAAATTACACACCAGCGATAGAGTACTATATTGGTCCAAATTTAATTTAATCTTGTTTTATATCTTGAATTCCCTCAAAAGTTTTCTCAGCAAACGTAAGTCATCGGCTCTAAGAAATTGTTTGTACCCTTTAAAAAAAAAACAACGAAAATTCTTTTAAGGTTTGATATACATATTGCCGTAAAACCCCTTACATTTTTATAAATACTAACTCCAGAATAGGTATCTAAAACGTTGTATTGCTTATTAAGAATTTAAGAAGTTGTAAGTAAAAGACCAGTATTTTCAATTGATGTACTTTTAGACGTTTTTCTACAGAAAAAATAGTGAATTTTGGAAATTTTCTATAATAGATTTAAATGATATATGTAAAATGTATGAAAATTTACAATTTGGTTTAAAGAAAAATAAAAGCATGATAACATGATACCACTACGATCCAGGTTTTGACAGAAACCATATAAAATGTTAGTTTTTTCTATATAAATGTCACATTATTCCTACGTTTGAGGTTTTTTTGTAGGCTTTAATGTCCACGATTTATCAACACTTGTTTATCTAAAATATTTCATCCCCTAAAAATCCCCGAAAAAAATCAGTGTCATCCCCATGAAATCCCCGGATCCCCAAATCAAATTTTTCATCCCCAATTTCCAAAAAAAATCCCCTATTTAGGGAAAAAACCCCTAAACTGGCAACACTGAATTTATGCCAAAATATGCAAAAAAATGGACTTAAAAGTTGGAAATATGCACAAAATATGCAAAAATATGCATTTTCACCAAAATATGCAAAAACAAATCGATGCCATTTTACCGCAAATTTCTTGATTCGGAAAGATAATTGTTCGATATCGTTTTTAGACTATCGACAAAAAACATGCATTTGCATGGAAATCTCATCCCTAGTAATGAGATACATATAAAAATAATTTAAATTTTTCTTTGTTTAGAAAAAATTGGTGGTCAAAAGAATTAGAGGTCAAAAAATGTGGATTATTTCTACTCCATTTAAATTTTTTGTTTTGTTTTGGTTGTTGAAAAAATGATTATAAACTATTGGACCATTTTTTAAAATTTAAAATGTTTTGACTTGGAAAAGATGCACTTGGAAATATTTTTAAGAAAATTTCTAAAAAATGTATATAAATAATTTCATTTTCCTGCGCGACCCTCGTATCTCATTTAATTTTTACTCGATCTGGACGCTATTTAGCTTAAACAAAAACTTTATAAATTGCTTACATGACATTTTTTAGGGCTGTTAACTTATCATAAGATAATCAATGATTAGTGCTAATCTATGTTTCCAAATGTCAAGTTTGTATGAAAATAATCAATTAGTGTTAATCAATTATTAGCATTTGATAAGTTAGCAGCCCTTAAAATAATACTCGTTCAAGGAATTGCATCTACTAAAAACAAGTTTCCATTGTATTGTCACCCACTGTAAATAAGTTTGTCATTCCTATTGTAACTCATCGAAATATCTGTCTGGGAAATATATATTGATCAGGACATTTAAGACATTCTTGCGATGTTCATCTGTCCGTCTGTTGAAATGCCGTTTACGGCCAAAATATTTCACATATATGATTGTAACTTAACATATTTACTTGTTGTTGCTTCAAGAATTTTGTTTAAGGCCAACATTTTTTCAACGTTCTTTAAACATGAATACTACTATATTTTTTTTACATGAAATTAGTTTATATAGTGCTTTTGACATAATTTAAAAAATCATGATTTAGCTGAACGGTCTAAGCGGTTAGCAAAAAACACAACAAAAATTATTAGAGGTCCCTAGGTTCGAAACTCAGACACAGTGCAAGCATAAAAATATTTACAACAAAATTAAACAAAAATGCATGTGTATTTTTTTTTAAATTAAATGTTCTTAAAATTAAGTTCTGTTGTTATAAACCTTATAACAACTAATTGATGTACTTTAGCTGAGTGTGTTAAGCGGCAGGTTTATGATGGGTATAACCTTGGGTTCGATTCCTTACGCTGATTTTTATTTTTTTTTAATTTTTTAAATTAATAATTATTTTTTTATTATTTTTAGCCACCAAACATTTGCCTGTTAAAAATATTACACCACCTACGATTACCATAACCGGACCAGATACTCTTACAGAAAAAGATAAACAATTGATGACTGGTTATAGTCCCGAACAGCGTTTAAAACATGTTAAAGGGTTGTTAAATAAAAAGCTACTTAAAAAAGTGGACAATGCCAAGAATCCTGGAATGTTTGTACATTTAAAACCACCAAGTCATCACATATTAACAAACCCGAATAAACCAAAACTATTACCAACTGCGAAGAAATCAACAACAGCTGCTCCACATACACCATCATTTAATACCGGCTTTATTCATTTAATTCCTCCACCATCAACTCCTTCGAGATTTGAATATTTCAATGAGCCAATTGAAACCACACCCACAACAAAGCTGTTATGCAAACCTAAAACACCACAAAAGTCGCCACAAGATATAGCGAGAAAATTAGTTTTTCCAACGGAGAATAAACCGCCGCAGGCTTTACAATTTATCAGAAATAATCCCATTAAGTTTTTTAATGAAGATGATGGTACTACACATTCCACAAAACTATCAGCTGCAGAAAATGATATACCAAAAGCTTCTATAAAATCAGTTAACATTATTAATACATATGGCGGTGAAAAACAGTTATATCATGGACGACAAAAACAAGATTTTCCAGAAGTTTCACCCTTAAAAATTCCATTTCCTACGGTGAATGTACCACAAGAAACACCATTACCAACTATTGATACATTTAAAAAACCATATCCAATGCCAGCTTCTAACTATTATCATATACACAATGAGATACAACCCCATAATAATCCACCCATGGAATATGTGACTGCAAATTATGAAACTCTACCTCAAACATCATCAACACATAATACAAACCCACAATTACTACCAGTGGTTAAAGATTTTCATATGGCTTCATCTTCTCGTGGCTACTCCTCCTCGTCGCCTTCACCTAACTTGATTGTTTTGGAAAACAAGGTACTTTCGCAAGATGAAATGATTGATTTAACAGCGCTACGTTTATCAACTGCAAAAACGAATACACCTCAACGTTTTGCTAGACCTCACAAGCCGATACCCGAAGTAATAATAAAACAAGAAAAGCCAGACGATTTTCCAGCAACCTCTAGATCGTTGGAGTATTCTAAAACGTTAGCAAATAAAGATAATAAAAAACCAGTAATCAATATTGATAATCAGCAAGAAGTAGCAACTAATATCAAAAATAGTTCCACAGATATGGTTCTTTTACCAGCTAGACAAAATACAAAAATCATTGTCAATGCTCAAAAACTAAAGTTGTCACAGGAAAAAATTGCAGAATTAGCTAAGAAAATAGCACAAAGAACTAGTAATCAAAGATCGGCTAGTGATAGTGCAAAACAAATGGAATTAAAATCTAATATTGCAGTATTATCTAAGAAAATAGTACAAAAAACTACAAATCAAACAACGGATAATGAAGATAATGCAACAGAAACCATATTGAACCCACAAACCCTAGTAAGATCATATACGGATCCAGACATACGTATACATAATACTAAAGAAGATTTTAAAAGGAATTCTTTAACGAAAGTTGCAAATGCAGAATTATATCAGAGTACATCAAACACCGTCTGTACAAGTGAAATAAAACATGTCGTAAACGATCAAAATACTAATCAAAGTTTTTCAATTCGGTTTATAGCTAAAAATGAACCACAACAATCATTAATTCAAAGTGAAATGAAACCTTGTAAACTTCCAAATTATAATTTTGAACAAATCAAAAATGAACAAGTCGATCAAATTATAAGCGATAAATCATCATTGAGTGCATACAGAAATCCAAATACAACAATCGTTAATCCCCAAATAATTTCAGTAGATCAAGAGAAATTAAATGCTGCAGTTAAAGAAGAACCTAAAACTCAATTTAAATCACCACCAAAAGCGTCAACTTACAATCTTAATGAAAATCTTAACCGTAGTCCAGTTATCAAACACTTGCCATCACATGGTATACAAAAAGTTACAATAAAATCCGAACAAAGTTCATCATTTTATTTAAACTCAAGTTTAATTGGTACCCGTCAGCCTGTAGTAGAAATTATTGATGAACCCGATGAAAATGAGGACATTTTTTCAGCCGTAGATTTTCTAGCCGCATTTTCCGATACCAATCCTATAACAGAAGATACCACATTGGAATTATCACCCGAAGAGTTGAATTTAAATGCCTCATGTGCCATGAATTTATCGCCTCTACGTATAGGCTCAACCTATAAACCACGTAAAAGGACAATATCAACTACCCAAAAACAGTTCACTGTGCCGGAAACATTTGCAAATTATACTTCTGTAGAAATTGGGAATATTGTTACTATACGAGATAATAATTTAGTAGACATTGATGCCAAAGATGTTAGTTTCACTATGGAACAAGATGAGTCACTGAATGAAATAGTAATACAAAGTTCTGAGGGCCAAGAGGCTATAGTAACAAAGACTGATGGAAATGTATATCCCATGGTAACGACACCGGATAGTAACTTAAAACCGATAAAAATTGTTAATGCATTAGAACAAACTAAAGATTTTGAAATGCCTTATAAAAATTTTTTGAAAATAATTAATAATAAATCTGGGGTAAAAGTAAAACCTACAGAAAATTTACAAAAAATAATCGATAAAGATCAAATGAATTTCTTACAGGTTAAACCAACAGAAAATGTAATTGAAAATTTTGAAACACCTGGTGAATCTTCAACAGAACCAAGTTTGCAAACAGTTATTGATAATCCTCAAGATCTTAACATTTCAAAAGAAAACTTTACTACAGAAACCAATAAAATAAACACCTTAACAGACAGTTTTAGACAAGAGAATTTATTAACTAAAACTCCTGAAAAGCATGTTACAACAATTTTAAATCTATCTTTGTATAATGAAGCAAATCAAGAAAGTAATGTTGAAACTCAGGAAAGTTTATCTAAAAACTTAACTAAAATAAATAACAAAAAAACACTGGATATGGAATCTGATAAAATTAACAATTTCAAAACAATAGAAACTGCTAACAATTCAATAATAACAAACCAGGATAAAGAAATTAATAAAAATAATTTGATTTCTAAATCTCCAGTTAAATATTTATTAAAATCTCCAGTAAAGTCACCAGAAAAGTCATTTAATTTAAAGTCAATATTAAAATCCACTATAACATCTGAACACCAACAAAGTCTGGAATCATCTGAAATTATAGTTAATACTAGCCAAGTTACAGTTGCAACAACATCTAAAGCAACTGCTTCTATGGAATCAGAAGAACTTCATTCATCTCAAGACTCTGAACAATATAAAACAAACGAATCAAATACTAATGTGCCCCCAAAACGTATATCCCGTTTTAAAAAGGGTAAAATTAATTTGGTACAACGTAACAAGCCACCCGGTGCTGTAGCCAGAAAACCACCAGTCGAAGAATTTGAAAAGAATATGGCTGGAGCTGAAAAGACCAATGAAGAAGATCACGCTAAAAGTGCAACTTTTCTAAATGAAACAGATATTGTGGATGCAACAAGTGTACCTATTACTGAGTTAGATGAGCAAGTCGTTTCTATATCGGAAGAAGATAACAGTAATACAGTTATAAATAAAGTTCTTATTAAAGTTGCACAAACTCCAGAAGAATATTATTGTCCCAAAGATTTAAAAGCTAACAAAGTCTATTCAAAAACTAAAAATTCAATTAATAGTGACGATATAGCACAAACGGAGATAACCATTTCCAAAAGCGGAGATTCCAATTCAGACTCTTCTAACTTATTGATAAGTGATGTTATTGCAAACAAAGAAAGGGAAATTGCTTTTGAAAACGAGAAAACTATTTTAAATCTTGATTCTAATAAAGATATTGAAGAAATTTACTCGGAAAACGATCATAAAAAAGACAATGATATCACAGGGATTCCTTTGAAACATGTTCCTCAATTACTCAAACCTCCAAAATTGGCTAAACGTAAATCAGAAACAAAAAAATCAGAAGATTTATCCGCTGATGCTAAACATATTTTGCAAAATTTGAGACAGGTTAAAGTTTCTTTGGTTGATATAGTTAAACATTTCCCAAAACAGGTAGAAACAAATCCCCCAATAATTCCATTTAAAACAGATTGCATTGCTAATCCTCAAAAAGTCCAAGGACCTAAGGGAATTAAAACGCTGTTAAACATAAAGAAATCTATGGAAATAAAACAAAAGGAAGATATGGAAAAATATAAAGAAAAGCAGAAAGAACAAGAAAAAAATTTAACAAAAGACTTTGATTCTAAAGCTACTTCTACAATATCAAAAAATAATTCTGAAACGGTGAAGTTTAGGTCTGAAACAAGTTCTGAAGAGCCAAATACTACACTAAAAGAAACAAAAGCTAGGCGTTGCAGACCTACTAAGTTAAATGCTAAAATACAAAATAAGGAAGTTATGGAAACTAAAAATGAAAACGAAAACCAAGAAAAAATTAAAATTATAGAGAAAGCTTTTGATTCAACAGAAACTAATACTACAATAGTAAAAAATAAATCTAAAGAAGACCAATTCGGGTCTGAGTTAAGTTCTGAAGAGCCGAACACTTTTGTAAAAGAAACTAGAGGTAGGCGTAGTAGATGCTCCATATTAAATGTAGATCATTTCGGGTCTGAGTTAAGTTCTGAAGAGCGTAGTACTACCACAAAAGATACTAAAACTAGACGAAGTATATCCCTTAAATTAAATTCTGCAAAAGAAGTGGAATATAAAAAAGACATAGAAAAAGAGAAACAACAAGAAAAAGCAGTAAATCTAAGAAAAGTGCCTGACTTTAAAGAAAATTCAACAAAATTAGTAAATCTAACTAAAGAAGATGACATTGGATCTGGGTTTAGTTCTGAAGAGCCTACTACCAGTATTAATGAAATTAAACCTAGACGTGGTAGACCACCTAAATTCAATTTAGAAAAATATGACAAAAACTGTCTAAAATCTACAAATAAAGATCGTATAAATGAAACATTAGTTTCAACGCATAGCACGAGCGATACATCAAGGTATAGTTTGAATTGTAGTAAAACAGACCCAGAAACTCCTGCTCTAACAAAACACACAAATACTAAAAGCAGGCATTCCTTAAGACATCAAGTCAGTAGTGACAGTATTGAATTTTCACCAGTTAATGAAGAAAGTAAGGATTTTAAAAGTAAAAGCTCTAAGATATCCCACAAGGATAGAAATGAAAAAATGGAACAAATTAATAAACAAGACAAACAACAAAAATCAAAGCTGACACCAACAGCGTTAAGAAAAAGAACAAGATTTTCTTCCCAGCCTTCAGAATTAGAAAATATAAATCGAACTGAAGACATCAAACAAGATTCCAAAACTACACTTACTATTCTAACAAAAAGAACTCGATTTAGTTCGTTACCATCTGCCACACAAGATACCCAAGATACCAATCAATTTCATGCAACCAATGTTTTACCCAAGAAAACTTCTGTTATTTCAAAAATGACTACTCCATCAAGTAAATTTACAGATCCAGAAGATTCTTGTCAAGATAGTTCATATGATACAAAATTGCCAAACAAAAAACAACGTAAAAAATTGCGTAAAACCTTGGAAGATATTAAAAAGTCTACCCAAAAACCTCACTTAGATACGGATTCCGATAATGATGAAGATCGTGACTTTGATTCCGTTAATGGTCTTGATGATGGTAATGAATTTTTAGGTTTTGAAGAAAATTCTGCAGGATCTAGTAAAATGCAAAAACAACTCAACCATTCAGATGAGGAGAACGATACCAAAATGACATCAACATCATCAGCAACCAAAGGAGGTACTTTGAAAAATTGGTTGACTACTGGTAAAGCTATTTCACCAACTTTAACAAAAGACCAGCCTGTAAAACGGTTACGGCATGATGATATAGTAACACGTGCCGTTCCGTTAAAAAAACGTTGGGATTTAAAATCTAAACAACATGAAGAGACTGATATTACTGATGATACTTCACCAGCTGATGATGAAGAAGAAAAAGTAATTTTACCTATACAAAAAGGAAAACGTAATATAAAAAATGTGATTTATAGTGATAAGAATTTGTTAGATAGTAAGAAAATTAAATTAAATGAAGCAAGCGCAACAAAAAATACTTTCCTTCAACCTCAACCAGTAGATAATACATTAAAAGCCTCTGACTTAGATTCTGATTGTCAGGAATCACCAAATTTCAAAGCACATAAAGCCTTAGTAACTTTGGAAGTGGAAGAAAATAGTGAAAAGGTTGTAGAAAATGATAACAGCATCGGCATTCCTGAAACGACAGATAATTTTAATGAAACATTTGACACAATTAAGGTAGCCTCTTCTATTGCAACTTGCGAAGATTTTTGTAGTAAAAATTCACAAAAAGATGAACTACATATTGAAAAAAAGAAATTAAACGATACGGAAACATTAAAGAAAGATACTGATTTCGAAACTCACAACTCTTCACAACAAAGCAGCTCTCAGACTACAAAACTAAGTAAGAGTATGTCTGATGAAACTAAAAATAAAGACACACCAATTCATGGTGATTTAACAACACAAGAAGTATCTCCCAAAAAGCCAGATGCCTTTAACGAAATAAACAATGAAAGGCAGAAAGAAGATACGCAAGTACAGAATACAACTTCTCAATCAGATTTTGATGCCAAATCGCATAGTACACAATACTCTTCAGAACCAAGCAGCTCTCCGACTAAAAAACTAACTGAAAGTATATTAATTTTAGCGGAAACTCAAAATATAAACACATCAATTCAATCGGACTTTACTACGCAAGGAGATTCACACAAAAAGACAGATTCATATAACTTAGAAGATACTCATGTTAAGAACTCGCCTGTTCAAAATATCATTGAAATAGAATCCTTCTGTAGACAAGATTCTTCTTTAAAACATAGCAACTCTCAGACTAGGGAACTTGATGAAAGTTCAGCAGATACTCGAAATAATGTTAAATCAATGCAATCTAATTCAGAGTTTGAACTAAAACAAAATAGTTCCAAAACAGCTGAATCTGATAAAACTTATCCTGATAATGAATTTAAGAATGATAAATCAAAAGATTTAAGTAAATTGCAAAAGATGGAATACCAGAATATTTCAGCATCTAAAGACAATACAAAGGATACAAAGAAACTCCATGAATCTACATCTAAACCTAAAAAAGCTAAGGCACCTAAAAATAAAGAGATAAGTGACAAAACGGAAGAATCAAAATCTAAAAAGTCTCAAACTCGCAAAGATAAAAAGAAAACGAGTGAAAAACAGCACAATAATTTAGAAAGTCAAGTGTCCCCAATAAAACCAGCCTCACAAGAAACTGTTGAAAACGACAATGATACAATATCATCTTCATTTGATACTCCATCATTGGTTAGTACATCCCAAACAAAATCTATTAAAATGGAAGCGACCGATGAATCCACATCTAAACTTAAAAAAGCTAAGACACCCAGAAATAAAGAGAAAACAAGTGAAAACACAGAAGATTTACAAAAGTTCAACGAGTCTAAATCTAAAAAGTCAAAAACTCCGAAAGATAAAAAGAAAACAAATGAAAAACCGCAAAATAAATTAGAAATTCAAGAGTTCCCCATAAAAGAAAGCTCTCTAGAAACAATTGAAAGCAAAGATGAAACAAATTCAGTTAATACTCCATTAGCTAGCACATCTTCTTATAAAATAGAAGCGACCGATGTTGAATGTCCTTCTGCACTATCATCTGAAAAAATAGTACGAATAGGAAAGCTTGAAACTGTTGATAATTCTGATGACGAACCCATTCAACACACGCCAAAAATACCTAAAAAAAGAGGACGAAAAAGAAAACTTAAAATTGAAGATTTTTCTGACGATGATGCAAATATGCCTTTAAGTGAAACTAGTAAAAGTTCAAACATTCCAGATAACTTAGCATCGATATCAACTCCACATCTGTCAATAATTAAAAATGATGCCAGCACCGACATTTTAACACCACCAAGTACTAAAAGAAGAGGTAGAAAAATTAATACGGATACAGCTTCAGCACCTAGTAACTTTAATTCTCGTTTGTTGTTAATAACAAAACGTGAACAGCTCGATAGTGATGAAAAGTTAACTGAATCAAATCCAGGACCAGGACCCATACAATGTGGCCTTTGTTTACAACGTACTACACCGGCAAAATGGACATTACATATAGGCGAACATTATGGCATTGGATGGAAACTTGGAGAAGAACAAATTGTAAGTATTAGAGAATTTATAATTTTTAATGTTTGTGGAAGCCTTAAATTCAAATAGTTTCTATTGAAATAAATAACTCTTTGTGGAAACACAAATTTTTATTTTTTTATATGAAAGGTGATTTTTATATGAAAGGACCTCCTGTATTTCAAATTTGTTTTGTTTTCGATATATTCGTTAAAAAATTTTAGTCTACTATATTTTGAGTAGGTTTATTCTAGCTCGAGGTCATTATTTCATTTACTAATTAAAACTATGATACTCTCATAAAATAATTTTCAAGAAAATTATTTTTCTATTTTAAATTTATTTATGTTGGTAATTTTTGCAAGACTTAATCGACACGAGTTTCGGAATTGGTCATATTCCATTGTCAAGATGATTTAGCAAATATAAAAAAAAAATATATAAATAATTTTGACGCGAATATCTCAAAAACGTTACGTGATCTATCTAGTTCATGTATTCAGATTCATGTAAAATATAACTTCCAAAAAGTTTAATTTATGTATATAAATTAGAGAAGGGCGCGTGAATGCATTTTTACTCACTCAAATAAAAATATTGCTCACGCACAATTTTTTTCTGCTCACGTTCACGCGCGCTCGCGTGAATAACTAAAATTTTTCTCACGCTCACGAAATAATTACGCTCCCGAAGACTCACGAAAAGAATTTAAATTCCTTACAACAATAATAACATTTATTTAAATCACAAATTGGTATTAATTACAGTCTAAATTCAATATGATGACGATTTTTTTACTTGTTTTCTGTTTCGCATATTAGAAAATAATCACGCAAATTCACGAGAAAAAAAAAAAAATACTTACGCATGCTCAGGTACGAAACTATTTTTCCTAATCACGCGCACTCACAATCATGTGAGTAAAAATAAATTTAACTCATGATCACGCGTAAATCACGAATATAAATCTTAAAATCCCAAAAAAACCCAGAAATCCCACAAAATCCCGTGATTCCGAAAAATACCGCGATCCCGAAAATCCTGGGATGACGAAAAATCCCGGGATCCCGAAATACTTGAAAATCCTGGGATTTCGAGATTACGTTTTTAAATTCCGAATCCCGGGATTTGTAAATGTCAATTCCCTTTGGCATCCCTAATGAACACTTTTGAAAAAAAAATTATTTTTTCAAAATATTGCCATCCCGTGAGGTTAAAAAGACACATTTTCTACCCCATAATAAAATGACGTTGTGAAAAAACTGCCCTGTTATTCTCTCATGTCTCATGTAGCAAAACTCGAACTTAGCTCACAAGTTTACTGGTGCTGTTGTGGTGTAGAGGATGTGTTGTGACATGTGACGCTGGAGGTCCAGGGTTCAATTCCCGGTTTGGCCAACATTGTTTTTTTTTTTTTTAATTTTTTTTTTTTAATTAATAACATATTATTTTTTTATTTAATTATTTGTCTTATATAATTTAATTATTGAAAGAAAAATTGCATTTTAGTACAAAATCGACTTAATTTTTTTTTTTTTTGGGATTTTATTAAAAAAAAATTAAATTATATATTTTAAATATATTTATAATTAAGAAATATTTAGTTAGAAACCAAAAATAACAAAAAAATGTAATCCTCTTCGTCAGGATTCGAACCTGGGGGCTAATCACGTAAAACGAAAACGATTGACGATAAATAAACGACACCAAAATACATATCGTTCTAAAGGGAAATGTAAAATTTTTTCTTTATGATATTGTTAAAAAGTGCCATCGACTTCAGAAACATTTAAAAATATGGACAAATTTTGTTTAGTTTAGGGCTCTTAAAATCGACGATAGTCAACTATCGTTTTACGTGATCAGAGTCCTGAACTGTAGGCTTCATAAGCGAAAAACACAAAAAAAAAAAATTTCGCAAAAAAAATTTTTTTAACAATTTTTTTTTTTTTATTTTTTTATTTTTTTTATTTTTGTCAAAATTAATTTCTTTTACTAATATTTGCATATATTTTTTTTGGGGATTTATAAATATATTTGGAGAGGCCAAATTTAACTTTTTTTCTTGCTTTATTTGACTTCAAACTGATCAAAAAATAATTTTTTTTTTTACAGAATATTGAAAATCGTGCTATAGTTTTGAAAATGATAATTTCTTATTTCAACTCTACTGAAATAAAAGGTCTTAGTTGTCGTATATGTAAAAAACTATATCGCTCCGCCTTAGGTCTATTGTTACATGTTGAAACATGTGGAGCACCGGCAATACGAGTAATGTGTGAATATTGTAAACGAGATTATTCAAAATTAAGTATACCAATTCACCATCGTACCTGTCCAGAACGTATAAAATTGGAAAATCCTTTATACGAAGGTGTTAAAGAAGAAACGGAAGAACAGCCACAAGAAGTATTTGGAAATACTGGAAGATTAAAGCGTCATTCAACAATAAAGGCAGAAGATAAACTTAAAGCGATAGGAGCAGAATTAGAGAAAATAATACTACCAACTAAAAAACCTCTACTAGAGATAATACCTGAAGATCATATTAAATTTGTGCCACCTTTTGACGTCAATGGTGAAATTTATAAAAAATGGTCGGATGATATTAACAACTTTGGTAATGGATTTTGTCCTAATACTGTTTGTAAATTTAACAGTCCAGATGTTAAGGAATTAGAAAAGCATATAAATGAATGTGAACGTCTTAAATGGGGATATTTTTGTAATCTGTGTCGAAATCGTCGTTTTGATACCGAAAAAGAAGCTATCTCCCATTTAAATAAATTTCATAAACACAATGATGAAGATGAGGATGATTCTGATTGTAATTTAAAAACCGAAGATGAACAATCATCTGAAGATGATAATGAATTGTCAGAGGGAATTTACGAAGATGAATTTGAAAACGAGGAGGTCGAGGAAAGTGATGAAGATGCGGATTATTATAAAAAACGTGGTGGAGGTATAAAAAGGTCAACTGTGAGTAAAAAGACACTGCTTAATCTAAAAAATGTAGCGGCATTTCGAAAAAGAGGTAAATTATGTCAGTAAATTGCTAAAAAAAAGCAAATTTGAATATACTTTTTAAAAGACCTAGTGTAGGTTGTAGGCCCCGTCAAGTAGATCTCAAAACTGCCAATTAAACTTGTTAGACAATCTCAAATTTTAAAGTTATTGTCAAAAATGTTTTTCGGGGATTTTCTCACTAAATCACATGTGACTTAGAAACTTTTCAATTACAATTTATAAACTGTTTTGGATAGAAAAAGGATAGAGCTTTTGGCAAAGATATGTGTAGATTTTTTTTAATAATATCTAATTTTTTTGTTATTTTTTTGAAAATTTTTCAAGTTTATCGATTTGCTTTCTGGTATAGTTCATTCAACAACCTCCTTATTTATAAAATCATTCTTAAAGAAACTTAATTTATAAATATGAGAAGCTTTATCATCACTAGGGAGACATTTTTTCCTGAACTATTTTCCTAGAAAAAACTATTTTCAATGGGAGAAAAAACAAACTAATTTTTTTAACATTCAAAAAACAAACGTTAAACTGGCAATAATTTTAGTTGTTTGGGGTCAAGAAAAACAACTGCCATAAACAGTTTTTTTTTTATTTTGCCGAAAATGTAGTTGACTCGAAACAACTTTATTTGGAAAATTTACCAACCAATCTTTGAGGTTGTCTGGCAAGTTTCATGTACATTTTTCGGATCTACTCAATGAATCCAAGAACCTGCTCTAGGTCACACCAAAAGTATAAACCCACTGTTTTTTAATGAAATTTTTGTTTTTTCATTAATATTAATATTAATCATTTTTTTTTTATTTTTAAGTTTATGAAGGTCGTGCTGTTAATATTAATAAAGAAGTTTATGATAGATGGAACAATTTGTAAGTATTTTATAGTCTATTTGGTTTTAAGTTATAGATTTCGATTAATAAATAAATCACTTTTACCTTGTTTCTTTCTAG
Organism: Pegoplata infirma; assembly: GCA_963921195.1. NCBI lineage: Eukaryota > Metazoa > Arthropoda > Insecta > Diptera > Anthomyiidae > Pegoplata > Pegoplata infirma. Next base: position 195,853,012 of record OY992539.1, read on the forward strand.
TTGCTCACTCAACTATTCATCTGAGCCACTTTTTAAGAATCTCACTAGTCAGTATACTATAATAAATAATCAAGATTTTGCCAAATATTTGCCATCCCAAGTGTCATCAATGAAATTTAATTTGGAAACACAATCAACATTAACTAAGACCATTGGTATTCCAGATCCAAATGTTAAGTGGATGGAATTGAAAAGATTTGAAGCGATGGATAGTAAATGTAAGTATAAAATAAAAATTAAATTTCATACAAAAGTAACAAAAAAAAAATCACGCGAACAACTTTATTTAAAAAAAGTAAATTAAGGAAAAAATATTTTTGACGAAAAAAATTGTGTCAAAAAAATTGATAAAGGAAAATAATTTTGAAAAAAAATTTTGTTTATCGGTAAAAAACTTTTGTCCAAAAAAAGTTTTTATTTAAAAAAAAAAAAGTGTACTTGTGTTAATACCATCCGGCATTAAATTATGTTCGCATAGGTTCTCCAGAATTCGAATTAAATAATTTTGTATTTTTAGGTTACGTGTAATATACCAAAATGGTTGAGGTGTTCATAACTTTTGAACCGCTTAACCGATGTCGCTCAAATGCAATACCAAACTTTTCAAAGAAACAACATGTAAATGTGTAATATTTTAGCAGTTCAACAGACAGACGGACATCGCTAGATGTTATCATCAGTAGCATTTTAAATGTCGGTTTGTCTTGTTAATGGAAATTGAAAAAAAACTGATGATAACACTAACTGGAGTGTTTGAAACCGGTATAGGAATACCAGCAATGTCTATAATTTTTAGAAATTCAATTTTTCTTCTGCATTTTTTCAACTTGAACCCTTATAACAAATATATTAGAGCCCTAGCTCGATCTGTACTTACAGAAAAAACAATAAATGAGATTATTTAACATTGACATTTTTTAACAAATTAAAAGTTTGTCATTCCGTTTGAAACTCATTGAAATACCGATCTGGGACTCCACATTTGTGATCCTAGATCGATTTTAAAACAAAATGTTAATTGTATAATGTATACATTCCTCATAACCTAAAAATACAAAATGTTTTAATTCGGCTGGTGGTTGAAATGTGTAAACAGAATTGGATACCGAAAGGTATTGGACACCGAAAGGTATCCAATACGAACATAAATTATCCCAAACATTATTTCGCGGATTTTTTTTTTTAACCAAAAAAATTTTTTTCAGTGAACATTTTTTTCTCGAAATTAAATTCTTTTACCATTTTTTATTTTAAAAACTTTTTTTCAACAAAAAATTTTTTCCGTGAAAATTTTTTTCCCGAAATTAAATTCTTCTACCAAATTTTTTTTTTCAAATTAAGTTTTTTTTTGCAAAATTCTTTTTTACATTGAGAAGGGTATGCATACATTCGGCAAGGCCGAATTTAACTTTTTTTACTTATTTAGAATAACACTTACAATTTCTTTTTTATTGACAGCTGAAACATTCTTCTTTTTGGGAGCTCCTGTTAAATTTTGTACTTGGATACCCTTACCCGAAAATGTTAATGAGCAATATCTTTTGGTGTGTTATCGTAAAGAGATGTTTAAATTTATAAAATTTATTCAACCCAAACAACATCATACCGTCCTATTGTTATTCAAAGTTACAGAAACAAATAAATTACCAAAACTTGAACTACATTATGGTTTGTTAATAAACGATGGTCCTGTACATTGTGCTACATTTTTACCAAGTGGTGGTTATAATGTGGCAACAAATCGTTTAGGTATGGTTGCGGTAGGTACTGTCAATGCAACTATAAAAATATATGCTTTACCTATCGAAATTGATCTCAAAGAATGTGATAAAATTGAAAATGTTGCAATAATTGATATTAAACCAAGTTTCCAGTTAAATATAGATGTTATGGATCAAGGACAAACAGAACATACAGTTTTGAAACCACAGTGTTTGCAAATAATATGGTCGGAGGTAAATTCTGTAATTTTTATTAATTTTTTTTTGTTTTATTTAAATGAGAATTATAAAACTTTTTCTTTTTAGTTCTTGGGTCATACGAATATTTTTGCTAGTTTTTCTAATGGGTTTGTGGGAATTTGGGATGTAACCGATGATCCCCAAGAGAATCTAAATCGTTTTGTAGTGGAGAATATTGTAAGCTATACGGTTTTAAACTATTTTTATATTGGTGAAAAATGCGGTAAATGTAAGTTTCTTGTAAAGATTTTATTATTTTTTAATTCTTAAATTCATTTAAAATTTTGTGGTTGTTATTTTTTAAAGGTTTTGCTATACATTACGATACAGAGGGTCCTAGATGGTTGGCAATTTCCTCAATGTATCGCAGATTTTTAATATATGATATTAAAAATTTGATGCTGCCTATTATTATAAGAGAGGATTGTAATAGAAATGTTGTGCGTTCTTTAGATTGGAGTCCTCTGTATGGACCTGTGCTTGTCGGTTACTGTGATTCTATACCAAATAGTAAGTTTTTTTCTTTTAAAAATAACATTAAACGATAAAACTGTGCTACAGTGGATTTATACTTTGATGGGTCATAGTGTAGGTTGTTGGTATCGTTGAGTAAATCTTTAAAATGCCCTTTTAAATAAACAAATTTATGTCAGAAGAGGTTTGAAGGTTGGTTTTGCGCTTGGAACCAGGGCAATTAAAAAACGTATTTTTTTTGTCCGCCCCTTTTTGTGGGCGTGTATATAAAAAACAAATTAAATTATGATAATATTGTACTCTTTAAATACAAAAAGCATTAAAAATGTAGTTGTAAACATTTATCGTGAGAATAAAGGTGTTCCCCAACATCCCAAAATTTTTATCTGAATATTAATGCGATACATTTTTTTTTTAAATACGTAAATTGTAATTTGAACATTCTACTTGTAATTCGAAGATTCTACTTGTAATTTGAAGATTCCATTTGTAATTTTAAGATTCTACTTGTAATTCAAAGATTCCATTTGTAATTTAAAGATTCTACATGTAAGTCGAAGATTCCATTTGTAGTTCGAAGATTTAACTTGTAATTGGAATACTGAACTTGTAATTCGAATGCTCCACTTGAAATTCGAAAGTTCCCCAATTAAATTTCAAAGATTACAATTATAATTCGAAAAAGAACAATTAAAATTCAGTTGATATTTTTCGAATTGCAATTTTCGAATTACAAATATAATATTCAAATTACAAGTAGAACCTTCGAATTACAAATAGAATCTTCGAATTACAAATGCAATATTCTAGTTACAAATGCAATCTTCGAATTACAAATGAAATCTTCGAATTACAAAGGAAATCTTTGTTTAATGAGGTTTTTTTCAGTTTTCAAATCATTTTTGTTTGTTTTAAGATTTAATGTTTTTTCCAAATATGACGTATAATTTTAATTTAAAACCTAATTCCTTTTTTTTTTCTCCCCATTAATTTCAGATGGCCGATGTGTTAGTGCTTTAAGTCCAACAAACATATTGTTTGCCAATCAAAAATTTGACAATTTTGCTAGTGGTGTTAGTCAAATTCATTATACACCGGTCACCAATTTGTGTGTATGTTCAGTAGATAACGGTGATATTTTATTTACTGATCCCAGAGAATTACATTATGATAGTGTATTGGGCAAAAAATTTGGTGAACCACGACGGCTGCTATCATCGATGGATGTTAAACAATTGGACAACAACCCTATATGGATACCGCCAACAACTAAACAAACTGAAACTTCAAATGAATATAAAGTACCCGAAAATTGGACTTTACCTGAACAAAATTATAAGGATAAATATGGTTTAATATTTAAATCTTTAATTAAGGTGAGTGTGAATTAAAGGCCTGTAAGACTAATCTACAAATTTGGTTAATTTTTACTGTTATTAATCTGAATGCAAAACCATCTATCTCATACAAAATAACACTGTACTATAGAGAATTTATACTTTTTATGTAGACCTAGAGTAGGTTGTTAATGTCGTCAAATAATAGTCCACAAAACTGGCTATTAAACTTGCCTGACACCCTTAAATTTTAAAGTATCCAGACAGAAAAATTCGTTGTGGCCCACGTTTGCAAAGCGTGTAAAGCGGGACAACAAACGTTGGCGAAATACACGTTTGACAAAGAATACTGTATTGGTCCAATATCTAAATGCTCACGGTTCTAGCCAACGTTGACAAACCGTGGGCAACACAAAAAATACTATACTGGCGCAACATGTAAATGATTACGACAGTCATAAAATAAATGTCATATAATAAATGTCATAAAATGTAAAAATAATTACACTAAAAAATGGGGTAAAAATTTAAAGATTATTTAAAAAAATGTTTGAAAGTCCCGGACACAAAAATTTGTTGGTGTTTTGAAAAAAAAAAAAAAAATGTTTGATAAATTTTGAAAAAAAGTAAAAAAAAATTAGTCCCGGACACAAAAAAAAAAATTTTTGTGTTTTAGAATAAAAAATTTCATTAAAAATGATTTTAGGATTTTCTAAGTGCCGAAAAAATGTTAGAAAAGTTAAATTCGGGACAAAAAAATTTGTTGTGCTATATTAAAAAATCTTTTTTTTTTAATTTTATGATTTTTTCAATTTTTTTTTGAGAAATTTTAAGTACTAACATTTTTTTTACAAAGTTTACTATTTTTTGTGTACTCAATGCTTTAAAAGTACATTTGTTGAAAATTTGTTAAGACCCAAACAAAGCGTAGTATTTTTTGTTAACCCAGTGCTTTACCAGTACATTTGTTGAACATTTTTTTAATTTCCAAGTATGTAATGAGAAGTTTCGACAAAGCGTAAACTTTTTTGTATACCCAGTGCTTTACCAGTACATTTGTTTTTATACTATTCGATATATCTGCAAAGCGTTGTATTTTTTGTGTAGAAAATGTTTTGCCAGTACATTTTTGTACCGCTGGCAATTTCTATTTGGGTAATTGTAAAAAAAAAAAAAAATTTAGACTTTTTCACTAAACCACATAAAACTCGGAAACTTTTGAACCGATTTGCAATTTTCAAACTGTTTTGGGTAAAAAAAATAGGGCTTTCCATACGTATAAGTTTCTCTACTCATGTAAAAAAATTGAAAAGTTTTTTTTTGCGTGGGGAGGAGGGAAATAATTTTCGCCGATCTTAAATTTTTGTTTCGTTGGATTCTGCTTGAAAAGAGCTAGTTCCAAAAAAAACAATAAATTTAGAGCAATTCCAGTAAATTAGAGTTGTTCCTTATAATATCAACCCGTTTTTTAACGTTCCATTAATTAATCAGCTGTTTTGAAAAAAAAAAAAAAATTATGACTCACCCCGTTAAAAATTGTCAAAGGTAATGTCAGTTAGTTAACGGTTAATAAAAGAGACGCTAGTTTTTACGCGCAAATTAAAGAAAATTCGGAAAAAGTTTGTAAAAAGTGTTAATTTAATAATTTTTAAAAAGTTTTTTATGTTTAAATGTTAAGTTTTTGTTAATTAATATAAAAATTTTTAAAATAATTTGATTAATTACCAAAATTAATGGTTTGTTAAGTGTTTAATAGTGCATTAGTGTATATGATTAAAAAAGAAAAAAAAAATATGAAAAAGTATCGTTTCAATATTTCGTTTGTTTTATAAATTGTTCGCCTTATTTTGTGCTAGAAATGGTGAGTGACTACATTTAATTATATTTTAATGATTTAAATGCAATGTTTATGTACTAATTGAATTTGTTTAACAAAAAAAAACTATAAAAGCATTGCCACCATTCAATGTTTTATTTTCCCTGCTGTTGTCTGGCTTTACTTCTAAAAAAATTATGAATTTTTGTTCGACTTCCGCGTCCTCTATAAATGCTTAACAGACTTCACAAGCAAACAAAGGTTTACTTGTTCCTTTACTCCAACAAAATATCTTGTTGAAATAAGTGCTCACCCAGAATTTAATCGAGCTAACCCTTTTTTCAAACACACACAAGTTGTGGGCATTCAATTCTAAGTAGAGATGCGCGTGTGACACGAATTTTTCGTGATTCACGTGATTCACGCGTGAATCACGCGTGATCGTGAGTGAAATTTATTTTTACTCACGTGATCGTGAGTGCGCGTGATTGGAAAAAATAGTTTCGTGCGTGAGCGTGCGTGAGTAATTTTTGTTTCGTGAGTTTGCGTGATTGTTTTGTGCTGTTTGAAACAGAAAACAAGTAAAAGAAATCGTCATTATATTGATTTTAGAGGGAAATTTATACTAAATTGTGATTTAAATGAATTTTTATTATTGTTTTAAGGAAAATCAATATTTTTTGTGCAAGAAATCGAAAAAAGTAAAAAGAAAATTTGTTAAGTTTAATTTCGTAAGTCTCCGTGAGCGTGAGAAAAATTTTAGTTACTCACGTGAGCGTGCGTGAACGTGAGCAGAAAAAATAATTTCGTGCGTGATCGTGCGTGAGCAATATTTTTATTTCGTGAGCGTGAGCGTGCGTGAGTCAAAATTCACTCACGCGCCCATCTCTAATTCTAAGTGGGCACTCGATTGAAGAAAGAAATTGTTTTCCTTAACTGAAGGCATTCCGGCTTAACATTAAGTTCACACTTACGACCTTAAACAAGTTGTGTAACAAAACTACAGTAACAACGCGCCGCGTTGTGAAAATTTCTGTGTAAGTTTGAATTCCCTAAGCCAGGTCAAAGACCGGCTACGCGAATACAAATATTAAACAAAAAAAAATACATTTTAAGATATTAAAGAAATTCTAACTTTGAAGCCTCTCAACCCTTTTGAACCGATTTGCCTGAAACTTAAAATATATATAAATGAGACCATTTTAAGGTTGGGGTGTCTCGGCTTATCGGCCATATCGGGGATTTAGGGGTTCAAAAAAGGGGTAAAAAATTGGCGAAAAAATATTTTTTTTTGGATTTTTCAGCGATTTCTTTCTAAGAAACTATACGATGTTTCCATATGAGAAGAAAGGTTTTTTTAATGCCTTGTAAAAATTCGGCTTCGTTAAATATTTTTTTCATGAAAATGTATAAATTTTGGGGGGTATTTATATGAAGACATAGAGCTACGATGTCCATATGAATATGAAATAATCTTTATTAAATTTAAGTCGACATGTATTTTTGCTCTAGAGGATATTCCTGTTAGTTCGGGAGTTATCGAAATTTTCCCGGAGGTCCACATTGTTTCATAAGGGGACAACGAAATTTTGAAACACTGATGTGGCCGAAAAGCCGAGACACCCCAACCTTAAAATCGTCTCTTTTATATATATTTTAAGTTTCAGGCAAATCGGTTCATAAGGTTTGAGATACTTCTCAAACCTTATTTAACATCCCTGGTATCGACTTGTTAGTCGATACCAGGGATGTTAAATGGGGTTTTCAACTTTGTACCAACTTTTGAAATAAATTGTACTTTTTGGACCCTCACGGTGCCAATTTGTTTTATTTACAAAAACTTTACTAAAACATACGTATATTCTTAGTCGGCGATATTTCATCTATAGGAATAACTCTCAGAATTCTGGAAATTTTCAAGAAAAATGTATATGATTGTGTATGAACACGAAAAATGTATCTGAGTGTGTAAACACGAAAAATGGCTGAAGATCTTAAACTTCTTCTGAACTTAAAATATCCCAGAATCTGCAATTAATACTATCTTACTTTTTCTGTATGAAAAAGTTCAGTTTTTTATAGATAACACTACCCTACACGGTTTTTCACAGATATTTTGAATACATTTTCTAAAGTATTTTGGAGAGCTTCGTCTACCAAAAATGGAAATGCCTATATCTCGAGAAGGCGATTTGATACAACTTATCTGATGACAGATTCGTGTTTAGGAGGCCAAAATACTTTAGAAAATGTACTTTAGAAGAGTGCAACAAAAAGTTGATTTTTGTAGAGTAGTGTAATTGACTGAGACTGCTGTCGAAAATTTTTAGACTTTCTGTTTGATAAAAGTAAGAATTTTATAAAGTGTCAAATTCCGAGACCTTTTCTTTAAAAACAAGTTTTTAACATCTGGAAATTTTTCTAAAAAATTTCACAATTTTGACTTAAAATTTCATTTGAAAACTACTTTAAACTGTTTTAAGACACGAGCACAAAAACTAAAACGAGTCTCATTTATGGTGTAAATCGGTCTAGCATTTGTTCCCTTGCGATCATTTTTTTAAGTAAAAAAATAATCTGGGGTCCTTTACCGATATTTCAATAAAACAGGAAATTTTTAAATTGTACCAAATGAGTCGCGGTAGTACCACGGTACTTTTGAAGGTCAAAATGTACCAAAAAAAAAAATACAATTGTACCAACTTTAACATCCCTGGTCGATACACAAGGTTTTATTATGCTGGTAGCCATTTCGGTAAACTGGACTGTGATCACGTAAAACGATAGTTGACTATCGTCGATTTTTGAAGCCTTGTTACTCCCAAACTTATCAAGAAGTTTCAAAATTTTTTAATGTTTTTGGATTAGACAATACTCTTTAATAATTTATTAAAGAAAAACTTTTAAATTTCCCTTTAAAACGATATGTATTTTGATGTCGTTTATGCATCGTCTATCGTTTTCGTTTTACGTGATTAGCCCCCTGGTCTTATGCCCACGTTTTTAAACGTTTTGTGTTAGAAGACTCACCCTGTTAAAAATTGTCAAAGGTAATGTCAGTTAGTTAACGGTTAATAAAAGCGACGCTAGTTTTTTCGCGCAAATTAAAGAAAATTTGGAAAAAGTTTGCTAAAAGTATTAATTTAATAGTTTTTCAAAAGTTTTTTTATGTTTAAGTGTTAAATTTTTGTTTATTAATATAAATAAGTTTAAAATAATTTGATTAATTACCAAAATTAATAGTTTGCTACACTCAAAAAATTATGTTAGTAAAATCAACTGAAAATGTCAGTTAAAATAACTACTTTGTTAGTTGTTTTGGGGTCAACTACTTTTTCAGTTAAATCAACTAACAATGTTAGTTATTTTAACTGACAAAAAACAACTGACTTATGTAGTGAAAACTACTTATATTTGTAGTCAAAACAACTAAAATGTAGTAAAAATAAAATAATAAATAAATATTTTTTTTTTTCAAAAAACTTTTCAGAAAAAAAATTTGAAGACCAAATTTTTTCAATTTTTTTTTAAAAAAAAGTTGTGAAAAATAAAAAAAAAACGAAAATTTATTTTTATTTTTTGGAAAAAAACTTTGAAAATTTTTTAGAGATAAAAAAAATAAAATTAACTACTTTAAATAACTGTTACTACATCACAGTACTTTTTTGTTAGTTAATCAAAAAAACTACTTAAAATAACTAACAGAAATAGTTGTTTGATATTTTTCATACAAAACCAACTGACTTTGTAGTTGAAAACAACTAACTACTGTAAAATATACAAACAACTAACATGTAGTAACTTACATAATTTTCTGAGTGTAAGAGTTAAATAGTGCATTAGTGTATAAAAGTGATTAAAAAAAGAAAAAATGTAAAAAAGTATCATTACATTTCTTTTGTTTTACAAATTGTTCGCCTTATTTTATGCTAGAAATGGTGAGTGAGTACAATTAATTATATTTAACTAATTTTAAATGTAATGTTTATGTTCAAATTCAATTTGTTTTACAAAAAACTATAAAAGCATTGCCATCATTTAATGGTTTATTTTCCCTGCTGTTTGGTTTTACTCGAACAAAATTTATGCATTCTTGTTCGACTTTCGCGTTAAACAGACTTCACAAGCAAACAAATGCTTGTTCCTTTACTCCAAAAAAATTAAATATCGTGTTGAAATAAGTGCTTACCCTGAATTTAATCGAGCTAACCGTTTTTGTCAGGCATTTAATTCTGGGTGGGCACTCGATGAAGAAATTGTTTTCCTTAAGTACCTATATTTCATTTTATGTTCATTTGCAACTGAAGGCATGCCTGATTAAAATGTGGTTCACACTTACGACCTAAAACAAGTTGTTTAACAAAACAGCAGTAAACAGTATTGGCACAGAACAAAGACTTTTAAACACATAGCCCTTAAACACTTAAAAACAGCGAGTGTGAAATCTGATGAAACCACTTTTGTCGGGGGGAAACGCGCAGAAGGGAGTGGGGGTGACTTTAAGGTTCCAAATTTTGGACTGAAAATATACGGGACCAAAAACTTTTTAGAATATGGGTTCAATGCATGGAGTTAAAAATCCCTAAACCCGGCTAAAGGCCGTCTAAACGAATACAAATTCTTAACACATTTTTTGTTCCAATTAAATTGCATAGACAAGTATGAATATGTTGGCACAAATTGATTTATCCCAGTTTCGGTTTCTCTTGGCAGAAGTTCTTAATGTGGTATTAAAGGGCATTATTTTCATATCCCAGTATAGCAGTCCTCATCATGGACGGGTGAATTTTCTTGAGACTGGAAAATTCATGGTTTTGTGAGGTAAAGAACTGATAGGATGGGAATCGACTAGCACATCGGGTTTTATAGCAATTCATATTAAAAAGGTTATTTTTTATGAGTTCATTACCTGTAAATGTATTCTATTCTGTTATTTCTCTAATTTTAGTTTTTAAGATATTTAAAAAAAAAACTTTCTAACTTTAAAGCCCTGCCCATTCGAAAGGGGGCATGTCCCCTCCAAAGTGAGAAGTTCACGAGACTAAAGAAAGACCCCTTAGTCAATACACAAAGTCTTGTTATGGTGGGAGCCATTTCGGTAAACTACCCAATCAGAAACTGCCAACCGTACAAAAAATATTGTACTGGCGGAGCACTGGATTTATTGGAAATGACAACATCGTTTCAACGTTGGCAATTACAAACAGAATTGTCTCTGCCAGTACATTTTATACAACATTTACGACCATTTATTTTTTTATTAATTATTTTTAAGCGGTTGGATTTCGATTAAATATTGTTTTATTACACCTTTTATTATATAAACAAAGAGTTATTAAATAATTTACATATATATTATTAAAATTAGTGTAATAGAGTAATAGCAATTGTTTTATCATCACATAGTAGTAGGAATACACTTAGTAGTAAGAACACACTTGAATTCTACCATACTTATGTTAATTTTAGTGTTATTTTCATCTAATTTTCTAACATCATACAATCCTATTTCACTTGATGGAAGTGGATATTCCACAAAATCAGTAACTTCAAGAAAAACGTTGCCTTTAAAAAAAATATCATCACATTTGAAATTCGACACTTTCCTACTAAAAATTTCGTTAACCGTAATAACATTTCCATTTCTTAGTAAGCATACGTTATCAGGAGGAAGTGGTGAAATTTTATTGCCTTCGATAATAACAAAGCTAAAAGTAACTCCTATTTCCGAGGTTTCTAAAATTTTTCCAAGAGAATATTTTAAGCTTCTATTGATACGATAAAGCAATGGAAAATTATTTGATGAATCGTTTGATCGAAAAATATGAAGTTTTCTTTGAACTTTTCCGATGGGGTTGGTTGGAGAATTTATAATACTTTTTATAAAACCTAGGCTATTTTCGAAATCAAAAGCGGAAAATTGAGATAGCGGCGCCCCTATATTAACAACGTCATCTGCGATATATGAGGTTGTGAATTCATTGTATGTGATTTTGGTCCATAAAAATATGACATAAGTTCAACAAATTTCCTTAATAACTGCTTAGCATAATCAGCTTTTAATGTAGCTAATTTGCTAGATGACAAAATTCGACAAGCTGTAAAAAGAAGTAAAAAGTGTCTGTACTGATTAGATTTCAATACATTTTTCAAAACTATCCCTCCGCCATATAATAAAAAAAAACGATATTGTGTAGCTTTCCAATTTCCTGTATCCATTACATCAAACGTTTTTCTTTGGAACTCAGCTGTAATATCTTTAGATATTTAAAAAAAAATTTGTTGCATAATTGCTACGTTTTCTTCGGAAATATAAGAATCTGGATTCTTAAAAATAAGTTTCTGAAGTAACGTTTTTCCAATTCCAAGGTACAACATATGCATTTCATCCAAAACGACGGACTTTATTAAGCCAAAGTTAGGAATATCGAGAAGTGGACTGGTTTCTTTAGCTAAATGGTGCTCAGCGTTAGCCTTTTCTCTAAACGACTGGAGCGTACGTTGTTCACAATTTATTTCTTTAAAAATGCGTGTTTTATTTACTGTTTCTCCTTTTACGGTGCATCTTTCACAAGAAAAAAAAACCTGTGTGACCCTTGGTACACTTGATAAACGCTCGGGCAGGCATATCACAGCAAAAAGCCAACAGTCTGCCAACACCAGAAAAAACAATTGGCCCGAGCCCCATCTGGCGTTATTAATCCAACAATAGCACTGTACAGTATTTTTTGTAAATCCGACTTTGGCACAGCGTAGTATTACTTAAAAATATGACACTGGTGATGTACAGTGTTTTTTGTTTTGCCAACAGTCTGCCAACACCAGAAAAAACAATTGGCCCGAGCCCCATCTGGCGTTATCAATCCAACAATGCCACTGTACAGTATTAGTTGCAAACCGTGTTATCGGCCAACGTTGGTAATACTGGCACCAACGCTTTGCCAACCTTGGCCCTTTTGTATTTTTCTGACTGGGTAGTCTTATTACCCACGTTTTTAAAACGTTTCAACTTTTTGTTTTGGTTGTTTTTTTTTCTTAAATATATGACTCACCCCGTTAAGAATTGTCAAAGGTAATGTCAGTTAGTTAACGGTTAATAAAAGCGACGCTAGTTTTTTCGCGCAAATTAAAGAAAATTCGGAAAAAGTTTGCTAAAAGTATTAATTTAATATTTTTTCAAAAGTTTTTTATGTTTAAGTGTTAAATTTTTGTTAATTAATATAAATAGGTTTAAAATAATTTGATTAATTACCAAAATTAATAGTTTGCTAAGAGTTTAATAGTGCATTAGTCTATAAAAGTGATTAAAAAAAGAAAAAATGTGAAAAAGTATCATTACATTTCTTTTGTTTTACAAATTGTTCGCCTTATTTTGTGCTAGAAATGGTGAGTGACTACAATTAATTATATTTAACTCATTAAAATGCAATGTTTATGTTCAAATTCAATTTGTTTAACAAAAAAAACTATAAAAGCATTGCCATCATTTAATGGTTTATTTTCCCTGCTGTTTGGTTTAAAATTTATGCATTCTTGTTCGACTTTTGCGTTTTCCGTGAATGCTATACGTAGCCCTTAAACACTCAAAAACAGCAAGTGTGAACCGCACATAATACCAAATTCGCATTCATATTTTTAAACATGTTTAAGTACTTAAACATGTTTATGTACCTTAACAAGTTTAAATTTAAACATGTTTAAGTGATTAAACATGTTTAAAAAATGAATGCGAATTTGGTATAAGCCAAGTTTACCTCAACCTCTAAAAATCTGATAAAACTTTAGTTTTTGCACTGAAAATGCACAGGACAAAAAACATTTTACGTAAACAAGTTTTTTAAGGCGGAGAGGATGGGCTCAATGCATGAAGTTTGAATTTCCTAAGCCCGGTCGAAGACCGACTACGCGAATACAAATATTAAACAACAAAAAAAATACTTTTTAAGATATTAAAGAAATCCTAACTTTAAAGCCCTGCCCACTCGAAAGGGGTCATGTCCCCTCCAAATTGAGAAGTTCACGAGACTAAGGAAAGACCCCTTAGTCAATACACAAAGTCTTATTATGGTGGGAGCCATTTCGGTAAACTAGTCTTATTACCCACGTTTTTAAATATTTTCAACTTTTTGTTTGGGTTGTTTTTTTCTTAAATATATGACTCACCCCGTTAAGAATTGTCAAAGGAAATGTCAGTTAGTTAACGGTTAATAAAAGCGACGCTAGTTTTTTCGCGCAAATTAAAGAAAATTCGGAAAAAGTTTGCTAAAAGTATTAATTTAATAGTTTTTCAAAAGTTTTTTATGTTTAAGTGTTAAATTTTTGTTAATATAAATAAGTTTAAAATAATTTGATTAATTTCCAAAATTAATGGTTTGCGAGGAGTTTAATAGTGCATTAGTGTATAAAAGTGATTAAAAAAAGAAAAAAGTATCATTACATTTCTTTTGTTTTACACATTGTTAGCCTTATTTTGTGCTAGAAATGGTGAGTGACTACAATTAATTATATTTAACTGATTAAAATGCAATGTTTATTTTCAAATTCAATTTGTTTAACAAAAAAACTATAAAAGCATTGCCATCATTTAATGATTTATTTTCCCTGCTGTTTGGTTTTAATCAAACAAAATTCTAAATGCTAAACAGACTTCACAAGAAAACAAATGCTTGTTCCTTTACTCCAAAAAAAAAAAATATCGTGTTGAAATAAGTGCTTACCCTGAATTTAATCGAGCTAACCGTTTTTGTTAAGTATTCAATTCTGGGTGGGTACTCGATGAAGAAAGAAATTGTTTTCCTTAAGTATATTTAATTTTGTGTTCATACCTTGCAACTGAAGGCATTCCGGATTAACAAGTGGTTCACACTTACGACCTCAAACAAGTTGTTTAACAAAACAGCAGTAACAGAATAAAAACTTAATTGGCACAGAACAAAGACTTTTAAACACATAGCCCTTAAACACTCAGAAACAGCAAGTGTGAACCACACATAAGTCAACCTCCATCCCTCACAATCTAATGAAACTTTGTGTATCGATAAGGACCCCAGCCTAAGTCCAGTGGTACCACTTTTGTCGGGGGGAAACGCTCAGAAGGGAGTGGTAGCGACCTTAAAGTTCCAAATTTTGCAATGAAAATATACGGGACCAAAAAACTTTTTAGAAGATGGGTTTAATGCATGGAGTTTAAAATCCCTAAGCCCGGCCGAAGGCCGTCTAAGCAAATAAAAATTTTTAACACATTTTTTTATAATTAAATTGTATAGACAAGTATGAATATGTTGGGACAAATTGATTTATCCCAGTTTCGGTTTCTCTTGGCAGAAGTTCTTAATGTGGTATTAAAGGGCATTATTTTAATATCCCAGTATAGCAGTCCTCATCATGGACGGGTGGATTTTCTTGAGACTGGAAAATTCATGGTTTTGTGAGGTAAAGAACTGATAGGATGGGAATCGACTAGCACATCGGGTTTTAAAGCAATTAATATTAAAAAGGTTATTTCTTGTGATTTTTATGGGTTTACATTACCTGTAAATGTGTCCTATCCTGTTATTTCTCTAATTCGAATCTTATATATCGTCCATTCCACCAGACATTTGGTAATTTTAGGCATTTTTTGACCGAGGGTATTCCGATTTTTGTTATTTTTTTCATACAGATACTCTATGGAGCCAATTTCAAATTTCATCCATCGGATCGAAAATATTCGAAAAACTCGCGATTTTATTCACGATTTTCGTTTTTAAAAAAGTAAAAAAAATGCAAAATCTGTGTAACTTTGAGCAGCTGTATTTTCTAAACTACTTATCGCATTTTAACAATCCATAGCGCATACGAATGGTTTGTAAGTCTATTTTGATATCTTATAAACTGAAAAAATGTCGAAACTTTTACCCCTTTTAATTTTTTTTTAATTAGCATATTTGGAAAATTTACAATTTTTACTACAAAATAATGTCCTGCTAATAATGGACCCACCGTGTGTGCTATTTAAATTTTTTTTTTTTAAATTTCCTTAAAACAATTTCAATATTTTAAATAAAACCAAAAAATCTGAAATAACATGATTTTTTAAAAAATTCTAAAAAAATATCACACACAGTGGGTCCATTATTAGGAGGACATTATTTTGTAGTAAAAATTGTTAACTTTTCGAATATGATAACTAAAAAAAATTCAAAGGGGTAAAAGTTTTGAAAAATGCACTTCAAAACTGCATTTGCATTTAAAATGCATTTCTGAAACGCCAACATATTTGCGGTCATTAAATGCAAAAAATATACAAAAATACCTTTCTAATGTGCATAAAAACAATGAGATGCGATTAGTACTTTTGAAAATATAACGGTTTAAAAACATGTCTTTTTACATGATTTTGGTATAATTTAAAAAATAAAAATTTTTATAAGGGAAACTTAAGGAAGTATTTTTTAAAAAAAATATTAAAAATATCACACATGCTCGGTCCATTGTAATGAAAACATTTATCTGTAGCAAAAATTCTAAATTTTCCAAATATGCTAATTAAAAAAAAATTAAATGGGGTAAAAGTTTCGCAAAATGCACTTCAAAACTGCATTTGCATATAAAATGCACTTTTAAACCACCGACATTTTTTCAGTTTATAAGATATCAAAATAGACTTACAAACCATTCGTATGCGCTATGGATTGTTAAAGTGCGATAAGTAGTTTAGAAAATACAGCTGCTCAAAGCTACACAGATTTTGCATTTTTTTGACTTTTTTAAAAACGAAAATCGTGAATAAAATCGCGAGTTTTTCGAATATTTTCGATCTGATGGATGAAATTTGAAATTGGCTCCATAGAGTATCTGTATGAAAAATATAACAAAAATCGGAAGACCCTCGGTCAGATTTTTTAAAATGACTCATGGAATGGACGATATATATATATTATACCAGTCGTCAGCATTAAAACTAACTTTTTTTTTTTTTTTTAATTGCAAATTACAAACAATAATCCTTGACATTTTTAAAAATATTTTATGAGAATATTAAAACGGATATATATTTAAGGGGAATGTGCTCCACTGCACAAACTTATTTGAAAAATAATAGTTTAATTATCACGTTTTTATTTTATTCAAAGTGGGTTTGTCTTAAGTTTGAATGTAAAATAATAATATGCGTAGATGCTCTCGTTTTTTTTTACAAATTAAAAAAAAAATTTTTTGGCACACATTTTTATAAAATGTTCACTTTTTTAATTTCTCTCAAAAGAGGAATTTAAAGAGAAAATTAATAGTCTTACTTTAATTTTATTATCAATATATTGCAAGAAAATTTAAAAAAATTAAGGTGTACCCATATTGGTACTGTGGCCATTTATGGGTTAAGAGTGGTGTTATAAATATGTAGATTGTTAAATAAACTATTGCAGAAAAACACGAAAAACTTGAAAAGTTTCAAAAAATAAGGATCTTATTGAAAAAATCTAAACATACTTAGCCAGAAATTGCCGACGGTTGAAAAATGTACTGGCAGAACATTGAAAACACAAAAAATACAACGCTTTACAGAAATATCGAATAGAATGTACTGTTAAAGCAATGGGTTCTCAAAAAATACTACGCTTTGTCGAAATTTCTCAATACATAAAAAATACAACTTTTTTTTGTTAAATTTATTTTCGACGCAATATTATGTACAGTAGACCGGGTCGAAAAAAAAAGTTCCCATTGTGCGGGCTTAATTTTAAAGCTTACCTCGAAAAAGTTCCATAGCCAAAATATAAGATTTTTAGGTCGCGATTTGGTACCGCCGAAATCGTTATTTGTTCATAACTTTGTAACTTGATGTCCGATCGTTTTAAAAAAAAATTTGTTTGAAAGTCCTCCGCGAGTACTAAATTTGACCCATATCTGGTTTTGACCTCTGAGCTCATCTTCGTGTCATGAGTGTTAGTTTCTCAGCTTTCTACCCACCTAAATGATTTTTATTTTTCCATTAAATTATAGCATTAAAAAATTCATGAAATTCTTCCCTTAGAAGTACCCTCTTAAATTAATTAACAAAAAAGTTACATTCAATTTTAAATTTTAAATAGAAAAAGATTTAAAACACTTTTTCGTATGTATTTAAATACAAACTAAAAAAATTAAATATAGTTTAAAGGCATAATAACAGGTGTTTTTTCTAATTTTCTTCATATTGTATATGAAAATCTTAAATCAAATGTAACTTTTTTGTTAATAAATTTAACTGGATACTTCCAAGGGAAGAATTTCATGAATTTTTTAGTGCTATAATTTAATGGAAAAATAAAAATCATTTAAGTGGGTAGAAAGATGAGAAACTAACAATCATAACAAGAAGATGACCTCTGAGGTTAAAACCAGATATGAGTCAACTTTAGTACTCGCTGAGGACTTTCTAACATTTTTTTTTTTAAACGATCGGACATCAACTGACAAAGCTATGAACAAAAAACGATTTCGGCGGTACCAAATCGCGACCTAAAAATCTAATATTTTGGCTATGGAACTTTTTCGAGGTAAGCTTTAAAATTAAGCCCGCACAATGGGAACTTGTTTTTTTTCCTTTATGGTCGACCCAGTCTAATGTACAGTATTTTTGACTTTTTCCCACACACGGCATACAAAAATATACTGTACAATCGAAAAATACTGCAGATTGTACATAATATTGCGTGGTGTAGGGGAACCTTAACGGTTTATGCTTATTACAGCTAAAAACAGTTTTAGCAACATTTTTCGTTTTATTTTAATAGCATAAAAAAATTCTAAATTAAAAAAAAAAAAACGATTTTTACCCTGTTCTCACAACTAAAACGGTTTTTAAGAATAAATGTTTAGCAATTTATTTATGCTATTATATTATACTGACAGATTAATCCGAAAAATTTTGGTAAAAACTGTTTTTTAGCTGTAAGTGAGAACAGGGTATTAACATCGTTTATATCTGTAACATTAATTATAGATTTATAAACTATTTAGTTTTCAAAATATAATAAAAATATATTAAAACATTCGTTTAAATAACAAAACTATTAAAGCTTATAAAACCAAAAATAAAAAAAATCTAGCTATAAAATAGCTATTTATTGTTATATTTAGCTATAAAATGTAGCGCCTTTTTTTGAAATAGTTGGAATCAGTAGTAAAACGGGTGTTTTGCCAACGTTTGTTGTACAGCTTTAAAAGCTTTGCCAATGGTCCTACCGTATTTTTCTGTCTGGGTACATTTGTTATATTTATAGATCAATTTATACATTGGGAAGAAAGGCCTATTTTTCTTCTAAAACTTATTTTTTTACAATATATTTAAAATTTGAGGGTGAATGACAAGTTTAATTGACACTTGACACTCGACGACACCAACAACGTATTTAAGGTCATTTAAAAAGTATATTTTATTTTATTTTATTTATTTTTTAAACACAGTATTATTTTAGTAATATCTTTAACAGGATTTTGTTTTTGTCATTTTTGAAAAATCCAAAATTTTTGGTTTTAGTAAAAACATTTTACAAGGCAAAATCCTCTATCTCACTTATTTTATGTACATATACAAAATATCCCTAATATCACGAAATTGTAAAAACCATCTACATACAGTGGGCGATAATACATTGGAAACTTTTTTATAGTAGATCCAATTTGTTAAAGACAAAGTTACCAATACTAAACGTTATTATTATCAAACTAGTATTATTTAAAAAAATGTTATGTAGGTAATTTATAAAGCTTTAATTTAAGCTTAATGACGTCCAGATTGAGTAAATAATAAATGTGATACGAGGGTCGATCTGGAAAATGAAATTATTTATAGACATTTTTTAAAATATTTCTAAGTCGATTTTTTCCAAGTTCAAACATTAAAAATTTAAGAAAATGTCCAATAGTTTTTATTCAGTAATCAAATAATTTTTCCCGCAACCCAAACAAACAGTGAAATTTTTTAAGTACAGTAGAAAAATTCACATTTTTTTAACTTCAATTTTTTTTTGACCACCAATTTTTTGTAAACAAAGAAAAGATGTTATTGTTTATTAATTTTGGTACACCTAAGTGTATATTAATAAAATATTAAAATAATTAAAATTTTTATTTGTTTACAAAAAAATTTTGGTCAAAAAAATTTAAGGTCAAAAAATGTGGATATTTTCTTGTGTACTTAAAAAATTTCCGTTTGTTTGGGTTGTTGGAAAAATTATTTGATCACTGAATAAAAAATATTGGAATTTTTTTAAATTATTAATGTTTGAACTTGGAAAAATCCTCTTAAATATATTTCAAAAACATGTTTTGAAAAATGTCTATAAATAATTTTATTTTCCAGATCGACCCGCGTAGCACATTTATTATTTATTTAATCTGGACGCTATCAAGCTTAGTTTAAAGCATTGAAAATTACCTACATAACATTTTTATAATAATAATCGTTTGATCATAATATCGATTAGTATTGTTAACTTTGTCTTTAACAAATTGCATCTTCTATGTATAAAAAAGTTTTCAATTTACTTTCGCCCACTGTATATGTTAGATTTAAGTGGTTGCTTTTAATAAATATTATAAAATATAGAATTTAAAATTCTGAAATTTTTCTTTTTAGATACAAGAATCTAACAAATCTCAATATCTTAATGCCGGTAGACGTACTCCTTTAAATATTACGCCATTTACGCGTGTAAATACGTTACGATGTAACCTTAATACAAATGCTAAACGTCTAGTGGTTGCAGGCTATGAAAATGGTTTCATACGTATAATATATTTTAATAAAGTTGCTAAATTTGGCAATTGGTAAATGTAAATAAATTTTGACAAAAGAAATTGTGTTCTTTTGAAATTTTAATTTAAAAAATTAAAATTAGATTAAAAATTAGTTGTTTAAGCTGAAATGGCATTAAACTTTTAATTAAACAATTTTTATATTGGCCTAAACTTGTTTTTTCCCTGAAAAATAACTCTCAAAATTCAGAACACTTGTGATTATAGTTTTTAGTTATATTAATTTAAATATCCTAGTTGTAGTTGTAAAAATTATAAGAACAGTAATATGTTTTACTATACTTTGAATTTTTAATGAAGTTAAAATGAAAAAGTTCATTGCTATTTTTATTTAAATGTACTATACAATGACAGAAAATATTTTTAAACAAAATTAAATTAAAGAAAGTACCAATATTTAACAAAAACCCATATGATGTTGTCTTTTTTAGAATCTTTTTCTTGTCCTTTTGTAGGGGTTTTATACAAAAAATTTCAAAATTTTAAATTTGTTAAAAGTAATTTTAAAATTTTTGTAGAAGAACCCTACAAAAAGACAAACAAAAAGATTCTAAAAAGACATCATTATGTGGATAAAAACATTTTTCTTTAACATATTTTGTTACACCATGTAATTCGAAAAAGATCAATTGTAACTCGAAAATTCTGCTTGTAAAGCGAAGATTTCATTTGTAATTCGGAAATTCCATTTGCAATTCGAAGATTCCAATTGTAATTCGAATAAGATCAATTGTAATTCGAGTTAAATCAACTTTAATTTGAAAAAGATCAATTGTTATTCGAAAATTTCAAATGTAATTAAAAAAAAAAAGATTTTCAAATAATTGATTTAAAAGAGATTAATTATTTGAAAATACTTTTTTATTGAAAAAATAAATAAATTGTAATTCAAAAAAATCAATTGTAATTCAAACAAGATCAATTCATATTTGAAAAAAAAAAATCAATTGTAATACGAAAAAAATCAAATGTTATACGAAAAATATCAAATGGAATTCGAATTGAATTTCAATTGATCATTTTCGAATTACAATTGGAATCTTTGAATTATAATTTTTTTCGTATTACAATTAATCTTTTTCGAATAAAAATTGATCTTTTTCTAATAACAATTGATCTTTTCCGAATTATAATTGATCTTTTAATTATAATTGATATTTTACGAATTACAATTGATCTTTTTTTGTAATCGATTTTTTTTTGGAAAAAATTCGGCCATTCAGAAAGTACTGGCCCAATTGCAGTGAAATTTATACTGAATATAGCTAACGTAATTTTAAGCTTAAGTTTAGACGGTGGACCTCACATGTCCAATACTGGCGCCTTCAGGGGCCCCAAAAAGTAAGAAAACCTTCAAACGCTTGCTAATTTGTTGTTTATTATCCAATTTTTATGAAATTTTTATTTTTATAAAGCGCTAAAAAAACATGCCTGAGGTAGTGGTTATCTCTTTAACTTTCTGATTTATAGCCATTTAAATGGGGAAAATTTTAATTTTTTCCCGATCCTGGTCCAGTTTTTGGGAATAGTGTGGTCACATTACGTTCGCTTTATAAAAATTTAAATTTCATAAAAATCGGATCTATCCGATTGGCAAGAATTTTAAACTTTTGTATGCTAAATGTGTCCTACTTTAAGGGTCCTGGAGGTGACCCTATTGCACATGTGGGGTCCACCATCCAAAGCTCGAAATTGCATTAGCTATAACTGGTATTAATTTCACTGCAATCGGTCCAGTACTTACTGAATGGCCGAACTATTTCCAAAAAAAAAAATCGATAATAAACCACTGTGGCCTAATACTGCACAGTGGTTTATTATCTATTTATTTTATACTTACTTTGTCGTTCCGTGTGTAAAGCATCGAAATATCGGTATGGGACCCCATAAAGTATATATACAGTGACTCGCAGCTTATTTCATGTGAAAGATATTAGTTAGCAATTCATTCAAGACAAAGTTAACCAAAATAGACCTAATTATTATCATAAGTAAGTAAGTATTTTTGGTAAAAAGTCCTGTGTATGTAATTAATAAAGCTTTAATTAAAGCTAAATGGCGTTCAGATTGTCTAAAAATTAAATGTGCTACGAGGGTCGAAATGGAAATTGAAATTATTGAAAGACCTTTTTTAGAAAATTTCTTAAAAATATTTTTAAGTCGATTTTATCCAAGCTCAAACATGAAAAATTTTAAAAATAGTCCAATAGTTAATATTCATTTATTAAATAATGATAATTTCCAATGACCCAAACAAAAATTTTTAAAATGCAGTGGAAGATATCCGATTTTTTTGACCTCCAATTCTTTTGACCACCAATTTTTTGTAAACAAAGGAAAGGTTCAATTATTTTAATATCTCATTACTATACACTTAGGTGTACTAAAATTATTAAACAATTAAATCGTTTCTTTGTTTACAAAAAATTGGTGGTCAAAAGAATTGGAGGGCAAAAAATTCGGATTTCTTCGACTGCATTTTACAAATTTTGATTTTTGTTTGGGTCATTGGAAAAAATATTTAATAAATGAATATTAACTATTAGACTATTTTTAAAATTTTTCATGTTTGCGCTTGGATAAAATCGACTTAAAAATATGTTAAAGAAATTTTCTAATAAAGGTCTTTCAATAATTTCAATTTCCATTTCGACCCTCGTAGCACATTTAATATTTAGACAATCTGAACGCCATTAAGCTTTAATTAAAGCTTGATTAATTACATACACAGGACTTTTGACAAAATACTTTTTTGATAATAATTAGGTCTATTTTGGTTATCTTTGTCTTGAGTGGATTGCTAACTAATATCTTTCACGCGAAATAAGCTGCGAGTCACCGTATTATTGATCCATGATCGACTCAAAGACATCCCTGTTGGCAAAAAAAAATCACCACTGACATCCTGCTAACACCTTTATACAAATTTTTTATATGTCTCCAAGGACAAGTTAGCAATTGGTCAGCGGTTGTCTAAACGAATTGTTGGTACCTACCCAAGCTGGTAGGCACTGCTGACAAACAGCTGCCTTGTCCTTGGGGACATTTCAAACAATTGTATAAAGATGTTCGTAATTTCATTAAGGAAAGAGCCAGCGGTGATTTTATTTTGCTGACTCGGATTCTATGAATGTCCGTCCGTCTTTCTGTAGCCAACATGATGCAAAAAAAGTTTCCCCTTTAAGAACTAAACCAATCTCTGAAAAACGACACTTTTTTAACATGTTTTTTGTTAAACAAATGAAACATTTTTATGTTCCCAGGGGATTAAAAAATGTTTTTTTCCGTTCCACCCACTCTTGTGGGCGTGGATACAAAAAATAGTTTAAATAAGGATAATATTGTATTACTATAGTGCGTGCCAAAATAAAAAAAATTAACTTTTTTTATTTTTTTTTTTTTTTTTCAATTCAACCGAAAAAAGTAGCATTTTTGACCTTACCCCTTTCGAATTAGATAAAACTTGGAATATAGTTGAGCTCTCTTCTGGTAGTTTTTCTTCCCGAGATATGGGGTCTTGAAAATTGGCAAAATCGTATATATTTGACAAAAGTGTTCTGAGATAAATAAAGATAACTCGAAAAGTAATAATAATACAGGGACAATAAGGTCGCAAATAATAGGTAATGAGACAGCCTTTAAAATGGCATTTCCGAAAAATGGCACAGTTTGAAAAAGGTCAAAGATCGTTGCCCAGTCAGAAAAATACAATCGCAAAAGCATTGTGGACGGTTGTACGAGCGTCCTGTATACCAACTTCAAAGCGCCTTCAGATGATCCGAATGATAACATCGATCTACGCTAGGTTTAAAGCGTTTTAAAAGCGATGTAAAAAAGGGCTTTAAGAACGTTTTTTTAAAGTCATCAAAGCGCTTTAAAAACCCAAACTAAAGAATTTCTGTTTTAGTTCGGTTATAATAATTTGTTTGATATACAAAGTGAAATCCAAAAAAAAATTTTTAAACTCCAAAAAAATTTTTGAAACTTGGAAAATTTAAAAAAAAAATTCTGCTTACTTAAAAAACAAAAAAAAAATTGTTATTCAAAAATAGTTTCGGAACTTAGAATTTTTTTTTCAAAAATCTAAAGAACCCTTAAAACGCTTTTCGAATACGCTCGCAAAGCGTTCGAAAAAAACGTTTTGAGAATGCTTTTTTTTTGTTATAGTGCTTTCAGAACACTTTTCAAAAACGCTCGCAAAGCGTCTGAAAATAGCGTTTTTAGAATGCTTTTTTTGTTACAGTGCTTTCAGAACGTTTTTTTTTTAGAACCGTTGTCAATTTCTGCTTGGGTGGTTTTAACCTAAATTTTTGGATAGCTATATCTCAAAAAACGATATAGTACTTAAGTTTAAATTTTCAGGATGGAAACTTCATTGGAACTTTTAATATTAACAGAAACATAGTGACAGAAAAGAAAAAGCGGTCTTTGAGATTCTGGTACCAAAAATCACTTTTCTGAATGTTTTTGATGTGCTGAGTCCATATATGACATTTGAACTGGCCTATCGCTATTAGTTTTCGAGATATCTGCACATAAATGTGTGAAAATTGCTAAAATGCTATTGCTGTGTATTTTGAACATTTAGGTGCATATATCTTGAAAAGTAATAGCGATAGGCCAGTTCAAATGTCATATTTGGACTCAGCACGTCAAAAACGTTCAGAAAAATTAATTTTGGTACCAGAATTTCAATGACAAAAAAAATATTTTTTTTCTAAGGGAAATTACACCGCTTTTTCTTTTCTGTCACAATGTTTCTATTAATATTAAAGTTCCAATGAAGTCTCCATCCTGAAAATTTAAACTTAAGTAGCATAGGTGATTCTTAACAACACATATTCTTTCAAAATTTTAAAAATATCGTTTTTTGAGATATAGCTCTTCAAAAATTAAGGTTAAAACCAATGACCTTTGACCTTTTTCAAAAAAAATCTTGGGGAAAGCCATTTTAAAGGCTGTCTCATTACCTATTATTTGAAACCGGAATGAGACCTGTATTATTATTACTTTTCGAGATATCTTTATTTATGTCAGAACACTTTTGTCAAATTATATACGATTTTGTTAATTTTCAAGAACGCATATCTCGAATACTGCAATGACCAGAAGCCTGAAAAATTGGTAAAATCTCTTTTTTGTTAAAGTAAACCCCAGTACTTAATTTCATTATATTTGGAGGCGGTGCGGTCAACTCGTCGGTTGAATTGAGGTGTTTTAGCTCTTTTAAACATTTACCGCGATAAGCAAGGTGTTCTCCAATGACCCCTTCCTACTCAAAAAATAAAACGCCACTGCAAAATTTTTATTTTTGCATATTGGAAGGTATAAAAGATTCGGCATAGCAGAATTTAACACTGTCTCTTGTTCGAATTACAATTGATTTATTTGAATTACAATTGATCTTTTTCGAATTACAATTGATAATGGAATTCACGTCAGAAATTTTAGTCTTGCAAAATTGCGAAAAGTCAAAATTGCAACTTTTTTTGCTTGTTTTTTAGTGAATAAAAGCAATTTTATTTATATCAAAATAAATTGCAAATATTTTCTTGCTACTACGCATCATATTAAAGGTAATAGAAAAATAAAAATTTTATTAAATTTTTTTTTTTTTAAAAATGTTGCAATATTGCACTGTTGCAAGGGTCAAAAAATTCTGAAGTGAATACCCTGGATATTTTTCGAATAACAATTGATCTATTTCGAATCACAATTAACTTTTGAATCATAAACGGAATTTTCGAATTACAAATGAAATTACAATTTATCTTTTTCGAAAAATTTCAAATTTCTTGCTTTATCTTGTATTTTAAAAAAATATTTAAAAATTTGTTTTTTTAGTTGAGTTGGCATTATTTTGTTCTGTTTTTAAATATCTTCTGTGCTTGCATAGTCTATTTTAAGGTCTATGAAGTTGTTTATACATAATTTATTATTTTAATATTATCTTATATATATTCTAAGTATTTTTTTTTTTATAAATGTTTAAGTATTTATAAGAGCTTTTCTAAATATGTATATTGTTAATGAACTGTGAAGATCAATAATAGAAAAATATAAAAAATTAAAAAAAAATATAAATTTTTGTGACTTTTCTTATAAATCATATGTAACTCAGAAATTTATATACATATAACTGATTTTCAATTTTCGAACTGTTTTAGATAGAAGAACAATAGGTCTTTCCATGTGTATTTATTGGGGGGAATATTTTTTTTTGGCAAAAAAAAAATTTTTTGCTGGGAATTTAAGTTCGAATTTGAATCATTGGTTAAGGTTTTTTAGTGATTAACTCTTGTTTATTATGATTTTTTTTATAGAAACTTTTTCAAATTTTAAAAATTTATTTCTATTATAAAAAAAACTTAAATGTTTGATATTTTGAAAAATGTCTCTTCAAGAAATTTTCGGGTTCGAAAGCATTTTTCTGATAGCAAAAGACCCAGATTCTGACATAATTTTCAAAAAGAAAATAAGTCAGGTTTGAGATATGTATGTTTATTCACAAAAAGTTTTCTGATTTGGAAATTTTTCCGAGTCATTTTCTTAAAGAAAATTTTATGATACGTTATCCCACTAGAAAAATTCTGAGGTTCTGAGGCATTTATATTTTGAGTAGGTTTATTCTAGCTCGAGGCCATTATTTCCATTACTTATTAAAACTATGATATTCTCGTAGAAAAATTTTCAAAAAATGATTCTATGAGAATATCATAGCCTAAAAAGTATAGGAAATAATGACCTCGAGCTAAAATAAACCTACTAAAAATATAATATTAAAAAGGTCAAATGTAACGATTATTATTTTTGAGTAAAAATTAGGCCGCTGTTCCAAAAAAAGTAATTCACATAAAAAATGTGAAAATGAAAATTTCCGAATTTTTTTGGTGTTCTAGATTTCACATCCGAATTTCTTTTTCGTTTTGTTTCACATAAATAAAATTTGGTGAAAGTAAAACGAATGCACTTTTCTCCTTATAATTTTTTAAATTTTAATTATTCGATTTTAACTTCGAATCAAAACGTGATCAACAAAACACAAAACTTCATTTCATGTGATTCGGAAATTTTCATGTGAATTGAAAAGTTGTGAAAGACAGAACAGAGGCCTTTATCTTAATTTTTACAAAAATTTTTTAGAAAATTATTAAATTCTCAAATACTTATGCAATTGCAAAAAGTATTTACTATTAAGAGTAATCATCCGACTAGTAGTTTACTAACAAGTCCGTTTATCTCAAGAATTTTTAATTAGTCCACTACTAGCAAGCTACTAGCTCTCATTCCCTCATGGAATTGCTCGAATCCTCTCACTGAATATCTGACATTCCTTTTAGTTTGACATTTTTATTTTTATTTCTTCTTTGTCTTTTTTTTTCTTCGATGTGTTTTCTTTAATTCCTCTCTATTTTTCTGTTCTTCGATGTGTTTTTTTGTCTTTTCGATGTGTTTTTTGTCTTTTCGATGTGTTTTTTGCATGGTTGGTTACCGTTACCCTTATTATACCGTTACCGATTCAAAACCCTTTCAAATCGAATACCGTTACCGTTACCGATACCGCTAAAAATATTTTTAGAATACCGTTACCCTTACCGTACCGTTATAATTATTAGAAGTTACCGGTATTGTACCGGTATTCAAAACTTTACCTGTTTTAAGGGATTTTAACGAACAAAAAAATAAAATCAAATTGCTAACATAATTTTAAATTTATAATTTGCAAATTATCATAAAATAAATGACAAAAATAATAATCATATCAAATCTATACTGGTTTTTGGGTCTATAAAATATTTTTAGCTTTCAGTTCTATCTTTTTTCAAATTTTTAACTAAATTAATAATACCGGTACGTACCGGTTTGGTTGGTTCGGTACCGGTACATACCGTTACCGAAACGATTTGAAAACACTTACCGTTACCTTTACCGAAATAAATAAAAATTAGATACCGTTACCGTTACCCTTACCGTTATTCGTTTCGGTATTTTGTCTTTTCGATGTGTTTCATCACTTTTTTCCAAATTTTTTCTCTCAAATCATGCTCGAGATAAGTCGATTTAAGGACCAAAATTCCAGAGAGGAGTGCCTCCGAAATTTAGCTGACGAATACTCTTATTTGTATATACTTTTTGGCAATTCTCACACCAAAAATTTCTATATTTAGAAAAAAATTTCGTAAAGAAAAATTCTCAGATTTAGTGAGTTTTTTCCTATTGAAAACTTCTTAGTTTCTGAAATATTTTTTTTCTATTCTATTTTTCTACAAAAAAAGTTTTAAGATACCGAAACGATCTTTCTACACCTACATTTTTTGATTTGTTTGACTATTTTTAACCTTTATTCTTTTTGGTACACAACCTTGATAAAAGTTATGCAACCAAAAAATAGCACCAAAACGCACTTTTACATACAAAAAATCCACTTTTGCAAGTTGGAATAGGTCGAAAAAAGTCGAAGTCAAAAAAGTAGACTTTAAAAGTCGAAAGATCTAAAAATTGACTTTTTGATATTTGAAAAAAGTAAAAAAGTTGAAAAATCTACTTTTTTTTGAAATTGAAAAAAGTCGAAAAATCTACTTTTTTTTGATATTGAAAAAAGTCGAAAAGTCGACTTTTTGTTGCGACTTATAGTATAACTAGGCTGACCATTCGTACTGATTTGATCAGTACATGTACTGATTTTTGATCACGTGTACTGATCAAAAAACGTTGTACTGGTTTGTACTGATTTTTTAAAATATGTACTGATTTTTGAACATTTCAACATAAAAGATAATTTTATTCGAAAATTCTGTACAAAATCTTTAATTTCCATAATATAAGTCGTCAGAATTATAAAAACGCAAAAATGAATCTGTACACGAGGTTATTTTAATCTCCAAAATTTATATGAAAATGCGCACAGAATCTTTGAGATTTTCTATAACGAAAAGTTCAATGGGCCGATGGATTTTTTATATTTTTAGAAAGATGATGTAAATTGCATTAATCCAAATGATTCTGAGATCTTAGATGAGGTAATGTCATCAGAGCTATTCTAAAAAGCGCTCAGAAACACCTGCTTATTAGCTGTGAAGTTTTCTTACAGGAAAAGTTGTAAAAGCTTACGTAAAAAGTCTTCAAAATCTGAGGGATTTTCTTATTCTCAAAACCTTGGAATTTTGTTATATTTTCTGCACTGAAACGATCAAAACATTCAAATGAAGTCGTTTAAAGTCAACTAATTTTTCTGCAAAATAACGACAACAGTTGTTTTTTGCAGTTGTTTTTTCAAAATACTTGGTGTCAAGTTAGTTTAACCGACATTTTTTGAATGTTGAAAAAACATCAGTGTTTTCTCATAGAAAAAAATTAGAGTTATTTCTAGGAAAAAAAAAAAATAAAAACTTGGGCGTACTGATTTAAGCCCAGAAAAAAATGGTCACCCTACATATATAATAATCTCTATCAAAATTAAGCTGACCCGTATTTTTTCGTTTGTCAAAATACCTGCTAGTTCGGATTTTATACGGATTTTCCCGAAAGCCCTTATTTTTGCATAAGGTAGCAACCCTTTTTTAAATTTGAGATTGGGCAGCTAAAAAACAGGTAACTTTTATTTTTGCCCACTCATTCTCATATTCAAGTTTCAGGATAATCGGTGGGTGCCCTGTGAAAGACCTTCCTTGTAAGTCTTCATAATGTCATTTTCAAAACCTTTGTAGTTTGTACTGAATTGTTGTCTGTGATGAGCTCCATTTTCTGAAAAAATACTACAACTGTTCATGTCAGTTGTTTTTAACGGTTGTTTTACTGAAAAAGTAACAATACGCAATAATTCTGTTAATTAACCCAAAGCATTTAAAAAATACGTCATAAATTTTCTTTCCATATGAGTTGTTAGGGAGTTCTTCAAAGAATAAAAAAAAAATATAAAAAGCAGGCGTACTGATTTGAGTTCGAGAAAAAATGGTCACCCTAACCCTAGTATGCTATAGTCTAAAGTAAAGATGATTCATGCACGCTCACACTTATGATTTTTAAATATTTCTAACGCACGACATTTTTTCTGCTCACGTTCACGCGCGCTCACGTGAGTAACTTAAAGTTTTCTTATGCTCACGAAATAATCACGCTCACGAAGACTCACGATAGGTAAATAAACAATTTTTTATTTTACTTTTTTTTTTTATTTCTTGTGCTTATGTGATACTTGCTTGTTTTTTTACTTTTCAAATCACTTTATCAGAATTTTTCTACGAGAGTTTCCATCAATTCTAAATTTTTCTGTGAAAAATCCTGGGGGGTAATTATGTAACTTGATAGTCGTCAATCGTATCGTTTCCATCGTTATTCCATTACCATATAGTGTCATTTTATGGTAATAGAATAATGAGCTAACGATGACGATTGACGATTATCAAGTTACATAATTAGCCCCCTGATAAAGTTGCTTGAAAAGTTTAAAAACAAGCATATGTCATACACGCTTTACACCAATGATGCCCAAACACTTGTTAAAGATCAACGAAGACACACACACACAATATGAACGACAACGAAACTAACAACAGAGAGCGTAAAAAACAAAAAAAAATCTCTTTTTGGGCACCGATGCTTTACACAGAAAGTACACTGAGGGAAAAAAACATATTTAAATCAAATATGTTCGTGTTTATTTTAAGTATGCTACATATTTTTGGAAAAAATTCAAATTTTAATATTGTTTTTGATTGATTTTAACATAACATGTTTGTTTTAAAATTGCATACAATTTTGATTTAAAATTGATCACTTTAAATTTAATATGCTGTCATTAAAAGTCGTTAAAAATTTTAAAAATATATTGTTCAAATATTTGTATTAAAAACAATATTTTTCATGGTTATTTTAAAGTTGAACAATTTTGTTTTTTGACATTTTGTTTTTTGACATTTAAAGTTTTTTTTTTTTTAAGATATATAATAAAGTTGGGCAATTTTATTTTAAGTAGAAACAATGTTAAAATATTGTTTTATTATAAAAAGACGTCCATTTTTTCACTTCTTTAGATGTGACGAGTTTTAAGTGAAATTTATTAAATTAACTAATATAAAATTAAAAAAAAATAAAAAACTAAAGTGGAAAAGAAAATTGTTAACAAAAAAAAAAACAAAAATAAATCTGAAAAACTTAAAAGACAAAGTGAAAAAATATAAAAACAGAAAAATATAAAAAAGAAAGTGCTAGAGAATGAGGAGGGGATGTATCTATAAAATTGGCAGAAAATGAAGACTTCTTCAGTTTTTCATATATGGTATATACGTATTAATCTAAATGTGTTTGTTTTTTATTTAATTACATTTGTTGTATACAATTATAATTAGATAGAGTGCTACAAGGCTTTGGCTTTGATTTTTTTTATGTATAGCGAAAACCAAAGCCATCAAGCAATATTTAAAGCCAAAGCCTTGGATGTAATTCTACCCTTAAATGTTCAATTAGAGTATACTATACACTATAGTGTTAATTTTTTTTTGCTGTGTTATTAAAAAATATTGTAAAAATAATTTGAAAATAAAAAAACTAAAACAAAAATACGTATTGTTTTATTTTAAATTTCATGGTTTATAGGTAAGTAAAAAGCTACAAAAGACATTTGTCCCATATTAAAATTAATATTGGTCAACTTTAAATTAAAATTTGTTGCATATTTAAATTTAACATGGCCAATTTTAAAACAATATTGTTAAATCTTAATTTTAAAATGTTGTCCACCAATCGTGGCATGTTAAAAACAACTAGAAACATATTTAAATTAAATAAAAACAAACTTTGTTCTATTTCGTCACTGTTTTATATTTAATTTAAAGTTGTTTCTGTTTGATTTTAACATTTTTCTTTCTTAGTGTATAAAACTATAGTTTTGTGAGTATGTAGTTTGCTTTTGTCAGTACCATGTACGTATACGTAATATACATATGAAAATATATTTATATTTTCATACGCCATGTTGTACAAATGAAATGTTTATTATTAAGGTACATCATGTCGTATGAAAATATTAATTGAATCTACTGTATAATAAAGTCATGGAACGAACTAAACATTGTAGATGACAAACAGAAAATCTCGAAATCCTTAGTTCTGAAATTTTTTTAACCCCTGGATTTTCCGGTATTTTATGCCCTATTTATGTAGGCCGAACCTTCGAACTGATTTGATCAGTGCATTTACTAATTTTTGGTCACGTGTACTGATCAAAAAACCATGAATTGATTCTTTAAAATATGTACTGATTGTACTGCTTTTTGAACATTTCTATACAAAAAATAATTTTGCTCAAAAATTCTATACAAAAAAGTTAATTTTTATTAAATAAGTCGTCAAAATAATTTTATATGACTTAAATCCGAAATAATTTCTATTAAATAAGTTCTAAGAAGCTAAGATTTCGTAAATCTGAAAGATGTTTCTTAACAGGAAATTTATCTGAGCATACATATGAGGCATTACACACCAAACGTACCGCTACAGAAAAACTTGTGGGCCATGAGTATCTGAATATATAGCCCCATATGGGACTAAGAAAATTGCGTTTTAGGTTTTTCAATTTTTCAAAAACTGGGCAAAGAAGGCGTGGTTAAATATTGAAAAAATTGTCAAATTTGTGTCGAGTTCCCTTGATTAAGTATTTATTAAATTATAACGGAAGGCACTACAATCTCAAAAATTTACATTCTTGTATATTTTTTTTTATGGGCTATCGATTAAAAATTTTTATTTTGGAAAATTTTCAGAACCTGTTCTGATTTTTTACATTTTTTGAAAAAGTAAATTTATTAAAAATATGGCCACATTTTTTTAGTTTAGATCTTTGTCTATCCACACAAAAAAAAAAAATCAGTAGGCTTTAGCCCACACAACCATCGCATTGTTAGATATGTTTTTGAAAAATAATTGTTTCGTATTCAACCACTGATGTGATCTACGTATTAATAATTTCTACATAGAGAAGTGTAAACATTAAGGCATCTCTGCCTGGTAAACACTGCAATGATTTGGCAATCTTCGAGCCAGGCTCCATCCAAGCTCTTCCGAATAGACTTCAAAGCCCACTTGTGTGTCGATAATATAATTTTTTAGAGATGATATTATAAATAGCTAGATATGACACATTTTCGATTTTCTTTACAAAATTTCTGTCTCGTGCCTTAATACAGTAGAATGTTATAAATTAGAACTACCACAAATTCAAACCAAGTCTGAAATTATAACCA
Organism: Pegoplata infirma; assembly: GCA_963921195.1. Classification (NCBI taxonomy): domain Eukaryota; kingdom Metazoa; phylum Arthropoda; class Insecta; order Diptera; family Anthomyiidae; genus Pegoplata; species Pegoplata infirma. The sequence continues at coordinate 195,886,622 of OY992539.1, forward strand.
GAGGTTCTGCATTCAAAACATGACTTTTTTTTTTTTTTTATATTAAACCAACACTCAGGGGATGACCCCTACGAATGCAGTGCATTGTGTTGATATCAGGACTTTTGATGCTTTTTGGTGTCAGTGATGCCACATATTGGTAATATTTTCCGTTAAAGTGCCAGTTTTGTTATAACGAAATAAAAAATCATAATTAAAAATATTTTTTTTTAAACGTAATTTATGTAATTTTTTATTAACTTTTTTAAAATACCCAGCAAAACTTTTCGGAGTCATTCAAAAATAACTAGTTCTAGAAGTACTTCAAAGCTTGTCACGATAGGTTCTCAAAGAGCATCCTGGAACTAGTGATGTCACAACTAGTTCTAGAAGTGATCCAAAAGGGTAATATTTTGATTCCAAAGAGCTTTTTTGGAGTAGTTTGGGAACTAGTGATTTGGAAATCACGCATTTCTCTGTTGCATCTTCTATTTGGAAAAAGTCAAACCTTTTGAAATATGTACAGAGGGGCTAAAAATATTATAAGTATTGGGTAATTTGTTTGGTATTATTTAGTATTGGGGCATTAGTGCAAATAGGTTTTTATAGATCCATTCAATTACCTTACTACAATCTGCAATAAACTAGTTTATTTACTACAGCTGGAATTTTTTATTACAAAAAGTAAACAAAACTTTCCAATTGTAGCAAAAATAGTAAGCAATTTGAGTACTAAGCATATAATCGTATATTTTTTGGTCCCTACAATATTTTTTTTCAAAAATCCCTTATTCTCCTAGATAATTTCTAATTGCATTAATGACTAAAAAAACAAAAAATACTACTAATTTTTGTTCAGTAAAGTGCTGATATTGCCTTATATTTTCAACAAAAAATATTTCAAAAATGTTTTTTTTTTGCAAAAAAAAAATGTACAAAATGTTCCTAGACTGCTTCCCTGGAACTAGTTCTGATGGTGACAATTTCAAACAAAAATCATGGGTTAAAGAATAGGATAAAGAATTGGTTCTAGAATGACTTAAAGAACCGTTCCATACATGGGTTCCTAGACTACTTTCCTAGAACTAGTTCTGATGGTGACAATTTCAAACAAAAATCATGACTCTGAGAACGAGATAGAGAACTAGTGCCACAATAGCTTCTTGGAAGTAGTTCCTGTCGTGACAATTTCAAAGAAAAATCATGGGTTAAGGAATGGGATAAAGAACTGGTTCTAGAAGTAGTGATGGAACCGTTCCATAGGAGGGGTGATTGTTCCTAGACGACTTCCCTAGAAATAGTTCTGAGGGTGACAATTTCAAACAAAAATCATGACTCTGAGAACGAGATAGAGAACTAGTCGAGCAAAAAAGAAGTACTCCAGCACTAGTTCTGGAAGTCATGCAAGTTTTGCTGGGTAATTTTTTAACCGGAAAATTTGAAATAGTAAAAATTTAAAAAAAAATTAATTACAACTGTTTAACAAAAATTTTATTATAAACAATAAGCTGAATTCACAATGTTGAAGTATTTCTTATATTTCACTCTGTAGGAGTGGTTTGTATTTTTTTCTCTTTTGCACTTACATATTTATTTCTATATAGGGTAATATCTCTCTTTTTAGAGATATTACACTGTAGTATAGGGTAACATCTCTCAACATTATGAATCTTATTTTTATGTATTTACTATTGTGCTGGCGGTTAAGATTAAGTTAAACTTTTGGGAATTCACAAGGTGTGTATTAAATTTAATGAACTCTTATGCTGTTTCTGTTGATGGCACCTCTCCTTCAACTGCTATGCCAGAACCATCAATTGTTTCATCTGCTCCTGTTTCTTCTCCCTCGACCTCATCTTCACCATCAATTGCTCCTTCTGCTGTAGCTAGCATACTATCGCCACTATCCTCACCACTTGTTGGTGTAGTTGCTAGTTCGGCTTCTGTTGTAACTTTACTTGATTTTGATTTACGAGACTTACGTTGTTTTGTAGGATTATCCAGTTTTTTGGCCGCTTCTTCGGCTGCTTCTTGTTCGGCTGTCTTATATGTATCGGGAAAGAATTTCTTAGCTTCTTCATAACCCACAACCGTATTAGGGCTAACATAACTGGGGCCATAGGTAACCAGCGATAACATTGTATTTGAGGATGCTTTATTAACCTTTAACACAATTTTGTCGTTACTAAACAAAAATGAAAATGAAAAAAAAAAACATTTTGAATTACAAATCTTTATGAAAGGAAAGTATTCCAACCGTTATGAACCGATTTGCCTGAAACTTTAAATATATATAAAAGAGACGATTTTAAGGTTGGAATGTCTCGGATTGTCGGCCATATCAGTGTTTAAAAATTTCGTTGCCCACCTTATGAAACAATGTAAACCTTTGGGTAAATTCCGATAACTCCCGAACTAACAGAAATATTGCTAGAGCAAAAAAACAGTGTCAACTTGAATTTATTAAAGATTATTTCGTTCACTCAAAAAAAGGCCCAACTTAATTTTGGGACACAACTTCCTTAAAAATAGTTCATACATTTTCCTACAATTTAGTTAAATTTAACTAAAATTTTCTTAACTGTTAGGAAAAAACTTTAGTTCATGTACTGCTAAATAGTACATAACTAAATTTAAGGAAAAAATGTCTTTGAAAATTTATCATGAATTTTCCTAAAATTTAGTAAAATTTAACTAAAAAATGAGAAATTTTCTTAACTATGAGGAAAAAAGTTTACTTATAAGTGTATTTCTTAGAATTTAGTTAACAACTTCTGAGAATTTAGTAAATAACTTCTTAGAATTTAGTTAAAAATTCAAAATGGCGATATCTCGAAAACTAAGCGAGATAGAGCGAAACGGACGAAATTTTCAAAAGACTATAAAGAAAAATATGGAATAGCCTAGCTCTGCATAACTGTCGGGGTCTCAAGACCCTAAATTTAGATCTAAAATTTGAAATTCCCGAGATTTTATATATGCACATATCTCGGTAAATACTGCCAACACGAGAAAAAGTCCAAAGGAATTTTTGAAGCTCTTGACTCGTGGAACACTTCCGCAAAATACCCGAAAGCCCTCCGATTAATAGTTTTTGAGATATCCAGTTTTTAAGATTCTCAAGACGCTATCAAAATCTAAGCAAGTTAGAGCGAAACGGACACAAATTTTAGGTCAAAATCTATGGGGACACTTAAATGACCGGGGTCTTGAGTTAACAAGGGGCTGGACCCATGGGGTCCAAACCCATGGGTCCAGGGTCTAGACCCAATCCAGTTTTAAAATGTGAATGAACTTAAGTGCAACATAATTTTTCCCACTTTCTAGTTAAAATTGGCTTAAAATTAATTAACTTTGTTTTCCTTATTTTTGGGAAAATTATGAACTAAAACCAAGAAAAAAAATCTTTGGAGCCAAATCATTCCCTCTTTTTCTTAAAATTAAGTTAATTTTCCCAGATTTTAGTTCACTTTTTTTTTGAGTGTAAATATATGAATGTTTTAAGTTTTACGAAAATCGGTTCATAAGGGTAACGATTAGTACGATGTTTTTTTTTTTTCAAACTTACGCTGTAACTGCTTTATATTTAGCTGCCGAATTTGCTATAAATTTTGCTTCCTCAGGATCTTCACTTGTAAAGAAGCCATACATGGGTATATCATCCTTATGCCTATCGGCATGCGCTATCAAATCTCTCTTTTTATACGCGTCAAAAGCCATTATAACATGTGGTGGTTCTGGTTCTGGATCAGGCGGTAAAAATCCCGTAGTTTGATTATGAAAGTATACATAAATAAGTGCAGCATGTGAACGATGATTATCGGGTACCCAAATTGGTGGTATAGTTATAGTTTTTGTACACATCCGTTTTTTAGAGGCCTCTTTAACGGGAACTTCTTCTTCGATTTCTTTAACCTCAGCTTGCGTATCATCTAGGCCTAAATCTAAATCAATGCCAGGAATTTCTGGTGTTTGTTCTATGGATGTAATATTATTATCACTGGTATCTTCTTCGCCGACAGTTTCATCCTCATTGTCTTCCTCTGCAGCGTCAGTTTCCGAGTTTGCTTGCGGTATTGGATACTCAGGTGTTTCCGGTTGTTTTTCTTCTACAACACATTCTTCGTCATCTGGAGAAAAAAAAAATAATTTTAATCTTACAAGGAAACTTGTTCTTATTAAAACTTTTCGAAAATCTTTTGAAATTTAAAAAAAAAATCTTATGCAATTTTACAGCGTCCGACAAAAATGATAAAAGTCGTTAAACACTAACTGGATAATATACGTTTCAAACTAGAGACTAAATCTAGTAAAACTGCATTTACAGTTTTTCATTTCGTAATCCTGTTTCCTTTTAAAAGGACTTCAAAGTTTTAGAGGATTAAATTTTATAAAATACTAGCTATACCCGGTCCGCGTTGCTGGCCCTAAGAAAAAAACTTTTTTATATTGCATCTTAATTTAAATATAGTGTCGGACAAAATTAAAGCACGGGTCCGGGCCCCCTCAGTTAGCACTATCTATAGAGAAATCTCAACAAAATGGGTTCAGCCGTTTTTGCGTGATTTCAAAACAGACAGACATAGCGTTAAGTAAAGTACAAAGGGGCATGTAATTTAACACATTTTTATCGAATCGTGATATTCTAAAGTTTCATGCTGCATCCTCGATTAGTACTATCTGTGCTGCAAATTTCATTGACATCAGTTTTGTCGTTTTTGTGTGATTGCGAAAGAGGAGGAAACAACTTTTTATTTATGAAAAACGGGAATGACATTTTATACCCTTTTGCCGAATCGCGCTCTACATATGACCTACAGCTCCCGCTCGGATAGTTCTATCAGTAGTGACAGATTCGGTTTATCCGTTTTTGCGTGATTTCAAAACAGGCATATATAACGCTCAGTATAAAACAAAGGGGCGTGGCAATTTACGCCTCGTTGTTCAATCGTGGTCAGTATAGTACAAAGGGCATTGCAATTTTGATCCCTTTTTCCAATAACGATCTTATATGGCCTACATATCGTCGCTGCGCCTAAAAATGGAGTCATGTGTAGATTTTTAAAAATTTTTTTATTACATCTTTATGATCCCCTATTGGTTATACGTTTACTCACTAAACCGTTTTTTGATATCTTGATTGGTTCAAAAGTTAGTAAAAGGAGCTATGTGTTCGTCATACTAAAAAATGATCTAAAAAGGAGTTATGTGTTAAGCTACACATAACTTTTTTTGATAAAAAACTAACAGAACGTGTCAAAATGGACCACTTTTTTAGTAATATGAGGTTCACACGTAGCATCCAAGTATTTTGAATGAATTTGTCAAGATTTTTTGAAAAATATTTGCAAATTTTTATCCTGCTATCTAAATCCTAAATAGCGGGTAAAACAGCCTTGTGAAAGCAATTAAATTATTGACGGCAGAAAATGTTAGTATCTAAAGTACAGCATCTTTCGAAGATGTCAATTTATGTCGAAGCTCTTGAATATTTACAAGAAAAAACAAAAAATCAGCACCAGTTTTGCGTAAAATCTGTTGTTCGCTGTTTAGTGAAGATCTTTTAAATATCAAAATTTTAAGGACATTGTCTGACTAATGTCGCTTTAAACCGCCAACAAACTATATTTAGTCTTTGTCCCTCTCGAAAAGAAATTAACAATAAAAATGGTTTCATAAACAAAAGGAGTTATGTGTAAAAAATATTTCCATTTATTTAAATTTTGTTCCAAAAAGTACTTAAAAAAGGAGTTATGTGTATGTTTTTTGAAAATTTCTGCACCACTAGAAAACCGCTAAATGTTTCATATTTTTTTTGCAGTATGTGGATAGCATATCGGTACAAGAATTTTTTGTAGAACAAACTTTTAAAAAATATCGCGAAGGGACGAAAATATGCAGTTTTTTTGCTCTCCTGAACACTTGCCCCAAAACACATGACTCCATTTTTAGGCGCAGCGACGATATGCACTTGGTTAGCACTGTATGTAATGAAAATGTCGAGAATCGGTGAAAAAGAGAATCGGTTCAGGCAGACAACGTCGAGTATTGTACAAAGGGGCGTGGCATTTTACGCCCTTTTTCCAATCGTAGTTTAACAAGGCCAGTTTTTGCGTTATTGTGGAGCATGCAGAAATAAAATTCAATACAAAGGGGCATGGCATTTTACGCCCATTTGTCCTATCACGCTCTAATTTGGCACTTGGTTAGTGCTATCGTTGGTTTAAATTTCATCAAAATCGGTTCAGCCGTTTTTTATATATAGTTGTCATTAGTGGTGCAATGTAAAAATTCGATTTTGCCCACCCCTCCGCCCACTGGCAAAAAAGCATGGAATATTACGCCCATTTGCCCGACCACGCTCTAATTTGGCATATAGTTAGTACTTGGTTAGAACTATCTTTGATTTAAATTTCATCAAAATCGGGCAAAAAAATAAAAAAAATTTTATATATAGATGTCATTAATGGTGCAATGTAAAAATTCGATTTTGCCACGCCCCTCCGCCCACACGCAAAAAATTAAAAATCTGAATGCACAGTGTTACTCCCTAGACTATTCTGAATATTCCCTGAAAATTTCATCAAGATCGATCCAGCCATTTTCGCGTCCATAAGGAACATACATATAGCCGTTTTTTGAAATAACTTTCAGTTCAATACAAAGTTGCATGACATTTTACGATACTTTGTCCGATAACGCTCAAATTTGGTACATAGTGTGTACTCAGTTAGTACTATCTTTGATATAAATTTCATCAAAACCGGTCCATCCGTTTTTTATATATAGATGTCATTAATGGTGGAATGCAAAAATTGGATTTTGCCACGCCCCTCCGCCCACAGACGAAAAATCAAAAATCCGACTTGCCAGTGTTACTCGCCAGGCTATTCTGAATATTCCCTAAAAATTTCATCAAGATCGGTCCAGCCGTTTTCGAGTCCATACGGAACATACATACATACATACCCACATACATACACACATCCATTTTTATATATATAGATTTTTTTAATACTTGTACTTGTCCTAGAATGCCACTGGTGATAGCAAATGAAAGAAGAGAATCTCCCATAATTTTCTTATTTTTCAATATCAGGAAAAAGGAGGTAAGTTACGTACTTTCAAAACTTTATCCTGCAATATCATTTAAAATTTTCAACAACATTTTTTGATAAAGTTTCCATACGGCTTTATTCACATCCTTTTATCCTGATATGGCAAAATAAAAAAAAAATGGAAAAATTAGGGGAGATCCTCCTCTTTCATTTGCTGTCACCAGTAGCATCCTAGGACAAGTAAAAATATTTCATAAATATTTTACAAAATGTCATCCTTTAAAACTTGGAAGGCCTTTTAAAAGGAAACAGGGTCACGAAATGAAAAGCTGTAAATGCAGTATTACTCCATTTGATCTATACTTTCAGACGTATATCATCCGGTTCATGTTTAATATTGGCTGTCGGACGGTGTCATAAAATGGTCTCAGGCTCTAAAGCATTTTTCTAATAGTAAAATCTAGATTCTGAAATAATTTTCCAATAGAAAAGTATCAGAATTAAGTAATTTAATATCTAGAAAGTTTTAGGAAAATTTTAAGATTCTGTGACAAATTCAGAGATATTTTGCTCATAGAAAAGCTTTTAGCATTTCTGAAATTCTTACTATAGAAAAATTTTCAAATTCGGATACACTTTCATGTAGAAACATTTAATGATACTGCGCCATTTTCCCACCGAAAAATTCGAATAATAAAAAAATTTTCAAATTTAGAGGCATCTTTTGTACAGAAAAATACTCAGGTTCTAATTTTTTCCTATTGAAAACTTCACACAATCTAAAAACTTTTTCTTTAGAAAAATACTCGCTTTCTGAGATATTTTTCTACAGAAAAAGTCTGAAATTCCGAAACGTTTTTTCTACACTAAAACACTTCTATAGAGATCTATCTATTCTGATAAACTTTTCTATAGAGATCTACCTGAGATTAGCAACATTTTTTACCTTAATGCTTTTTAACATTTTGAAAACGTTTTAGGTTCCAAACATTTTTTTATAGCAAAAGATTTTTTTCTACATAAAAAGTTTCAAATCCTGATATATTAATTTTCAACAGAAACTGTTTCAGATCTGAGTAATTTTTTTCTATAGAAAAAGTTTCAGACTCTTAAGACATTTTTTCTACAAAAAAAAAGTCAGACTTTGAGGCATATTTTTTTTTGAAAAAGTCTCAGACTATGAGATTATTTTACAGAAAAAATTTCAGATTCTGACGCAAAAACATATAAAATAATTATTATTAAAAATTTTACCTTGTATTTCATATTCAATTTTAACATTCATCGGTGATATAATGGCTGGTGTAATCCGTTCTTCCTCATTAAATTCATCCGGTGGCTCCGTATGTGTTTTTGTCAGTTCATGAGCGTATTGCTTCAAAACTATTGGTATTTCATTACCCTCACCCGGTACTTTCCAAAAACATACCAACAATTCTTTACCCTCTAGTTGTTCTAGAACATCATCGGGTAGGGGATTTGGACAATTTAAATGTATTATATCAAAATCCGCTTTAGATATTTGTGCAACTTTACGATCTTTACATTGAATTTTCAAAGCATCCGCGGGCTCATTAATTTTTTTAAACATATCACGATTGACTTGTGGCCCGAATATAGTAACACCAATATCTGATAAATTTTCCATGATCGTATCGGTGACATAATTTAAATAGGCTATACGTTTCCTTTCACCAGCTGCAGTTTCGATACGTAACGACTCGGCCTCAGCATCTTCTTTGACTTTACGTCTGGCAACTTCTTCCGGTTGGTATTCGTCGATATCATAAGTAACACTAGGTTTAATGCCTTCTTTTAAGTGAGTCAATTCTACAGTAATTAATTTCATAAGTTTTGGTACATCGGTACCAAACATTAAATTTATAGCTTTGCCTTCCTGAAATGTATAATAAATTATAAGAAAAAAAAAAAAATTTAAACTGAACTACAGGAAATAAATTTACCGTTACAAATAACCAGGTAGGCTCACTTTTTCGACGAAATCTTTGTAAGGCTGTTATATTATCCGCTTTACACTGTCAAAATAGAATTTGAATTTTGCTAATTTAAACTTACGAATATTTTACGCTAAAAAAAGTCCACTTTTTTACATAGCGATTTTTTGTCTTACTGTTATTTGTCATAAAAAAGCAATGCTTAAAAGTGATCTATCCGACCTATCAGCGTAAAACATTTTTGTACATTATTTACTTACTATAGCCAATTGCAAATTATCACCACCAACTTCTAATTTAATTTTTTTCAAACTTCCCACCATACCCAAACAGGGACCACACCAATCAGAATAGACATCTAATACTATAAAAAAAGAATTTGTATATGATTTTTTTAACACCATTTCCAATTGATTTGTTTAAATGAAAAAAAAAAATAATAATATTTTGAGTATCATTTGATTAACCCTCACGCCAATTTGCAGTTTTTACAATTCAAAATCAGGTTGCGTTACCTTTTCAGGTACCTTTAACCGTGCTTTTAAACCAATGGTGCCCAAACACTTGTTAAAGATCAACGAAGACACACACACACAATATGAACGACAACGAAACTAACAACAGAGAGCGTAAAAAAACAAAAAAAAATCTCTTTTTGGGCACCGCTGTTTTAAACCCCTATATCGTTATTTGATGTCAAGTTATCTCTTATAATGCCGTTATTAGTTCTTAACAGCATTAACACAGACTAAGTAGGCCTGAACTTCTTCATCTTTAGTAGTGTAGCAAATATATATGCCACCTTTGTGGGGTTTTACTTTTTGTGGGGTTTTAACACGTGGGAAACTCCGGACACAATACGACCATTGCCATTACAATGGAATAGTGAAACGACACTTCCTTAACACACGTGCGTGTGTTTGAGTATGGTTAGACACCGTTGTCTAACGGTACTAGCGGAGAAATAACCAATACTAGCGACCGACAAACACAAACACGTATCTAAATTTATAAAATAATTTCAGCTACGAATAGATGCTTCTCCGACGCGATATCGATTAAGGCTCAGTCGTGAACTTAGGACAGGTGTCTAAAAATTACACAATGCAAGATTTTTGAAGTCCACGAGTTCAAAGACTTTCTCGTGTGGAATTTCTCGAAGTACTTATCGAAACTAACAAAATTCTATGTGGGGTTTCTACTAATTAGAAGTGATTGAAACAATAAGAACTGTGTCTGGCCTCTATTTTTTATTGCGCGTTATATTAGTTTTCTCTTTCTAACCTAAAAAGTAGAACAAAATGAAAAAAATTAACCATACGGTTCAGGGCTACTTTTGGCATACATCTGTCATAAGTGTCGTGTTATATTAGTCTGTGCCTCAGTTTTGCCCCAATTTTATACCTCATCCTACATTACGGGGGTATACTAACTTTGTCATTCCGTAAGTAACGCAACGAAATATCGATCGGGACCCCATAAAGTGTACCTATATTTTATTGATCCATGATCGACTCTAAGACATTCTATGCTAACCACACTTCAAGCAAGTTCAGGTTTTGTAAAAATGGTTACAAAATCGGGTTAATGACATTGCATTCCCTTTTATTTAGATCTCTTAAAATCGTAAACACGAAATCCTAGCTGATCCTGTTTTCAAGTTTTCTCTAAATTATTACACTGTTCGAAACCAAAGTGAAATATCCAACTTATTCTTCTCGAATTTGGAATCAGGTATTTCAATGCGAATTTTTTGTTGTCGAACAGAGTAATTATTTAAAAATAACTTAAGAAGGTCCATTTCATACACACAAAAACAAAATTTTTCCAATGACCGACTTTCATTGTATTTATGAACAAATTCATACAATTTATTAACTTTTTCATAATACTTATAAACTTTTTCATAGTATTTATGAATAAATCATAATATGTGAAATTTAGGAACTATTTAACATTTTTCATAAATACTATGAAAAAGTTTATAAGTATTATGAAAAAGTTAATAAATTGTATGAATTTGTTCATAAATACTATGAAAGTCGGTCATTGGAATTTATTTTTTTGTGTGTATGAAATCATGTCCTATTTTGTGGAAGCAGCGGAAGAATATATAACATTGGACTCCCAAAATTGCTAAATTATTAGTTTTTCGACTTATTAACAGCGAATATCTCAAAACCGGTACGTGCCAGATATGGAAAATTTGGAATCAGGAGAGCTAAATTTATAAAAATCTCTCGGATATTTTACTGGGAGGTTTTTGCTGTCGTGCAGTGTAATTATTTTGCAATAACTCGAAAACAGTATCATCTAGGAATAAAGAGAAATATAATGCTATTAAACCGATTTTGTCACAATTTTTACAAAACCTAAACATGATTGAAGAGGGGTATGAATGTCCGTCAGTCTGCCTGTACACACAAAAAATTATTGGCTAACAATTTTCAATTAAATCTATTGATCAGCAAAATTTAAATAAGTCAATCAATGTTTTGATTCAAATTTTTCTTATGAAAAAATTTTCAATCAATCACCTACAATTTGATGATTGGTATAACAATATTTTTAATTGGAGGAATTTTAATCAAAAAATTTATTGAATCCACGTTTTTGTTGATTGAAATTCGTTTAAAATTTTTTCTGTGTATATAACAAATTAAAAAAGATATTCGCTTGAAGTTTGGCACGAATATGTTTTATGATCCTAGCCAGGTTAAGTTAGTAAATGGGCAGAATCGGACCAGCAGGAAAAAATTTTCCCCTTGAAGAAAAAAAACAACCTCTGACGACTCAATTTTTTTCGTATTTTTTGTAGTGTTGTTAAGCAAATAAAACAATTTTTTGTCAAAAACAGTTCAAAGTCCTGCACTTGAACCCAGGGAATTAGGAAATTATATTTTGCGGGCTCGCCCCCCTTTTTGTGGGAGTGTTTATTAAAACTGTATTCAAATATTAATAAAATTGTGTTACTTAATTGCAAAAAGCGTTATAAATGAATTTGTTAAAATTTACCGAGAAGGCAAAAGGTTTTTCCTAAGAACCCCAGCCGACACCCCCCTACCCAAAAAAGCGCCCCTGCGATTTTTTTTTGTTTCTTACATGCTGGAGGATATAAAAGATTTGACAGAGCTGAATTTAACATACGTCTGTTTTAGTCTATGGCATTAACGTTTTTAAATACAGAACCGTACTTTTATTCAAATAACTCCCAAGTACTATTGGAAATGATGTACTATTTTTTTAATTAGAGAGATTAGATAAACTTCTAGTTGTATAACATTTTATATATGTATGTACAATACCTAATAGTCCAGGACGATCTAAAAACTTTTCAAAATCTTCATCATTTTGTATATCAGCCTGTAACTGTTGTACTCCTCCCTTTTTGGCCATGACCCTTGATGATTAATTTTATGTTAAACAATTGTTATGCAGAATTTTGTTATAATAATTTTGAGTCTTTGCCAAAAAAAAAAAATATTTTTGTGTGATTTTATAAAACTGTATATAATTTTTTTAGTTGTCTTTGTTGAGGAATTTATTGATCAAACATGTTTAAATTTCATGGTTGTATTTTCTAAAAGTTTTCCATAGTAATATAAATGTTAAAGTAATCACCAGGGCAAGGGGGTTCATGTAAATACATATTTGTTGTCGTTAGCCAGAGAACAACTTAAAGTATTTATCTTCGCGAATCATCGAATTTGCTTAAAAATGGCATTGATTTGTTAGTGCATATTTTTGCATATTTAGATGAAAATGCCCGTGAAAAAAATTTTTGATAATTTTTTTGAGTTTAGTTCACAGTACATGAGTAGTAGTATCACAGAGCTGCATCTGATGGGTGTAAGTATTAGTGACAGCACACGGTGTAACTTTTGACGTTTCATACAAAACGTAAACAAACATCATAAATACAAGCATAAAAGCTCACACGTACAGGCACACATATACTAGGCAGCGATGATCATTCTGTACTAAAAACCATGCCACCATATTGGAAAGTACGCAATTAGCACCAGTGTTTGCATACTAGTCTGTACTGTGGTTTAGTTGTCTATAATACACAAAAAAAAAACATGGTCACGTCTCATTATCACAACATTTTTTTATTTTGTAAACTAGTGTAAAACTTCTGTGGAAATATAGAAGACGTTTCTGAGGCATCCAGGCTTCGCAAGGTTCTGGCTTCTTCACCTTGCACTCTGGGATACCTGAAAGATCCTAATGGGGTGTGGTCTTCCTCCAGTGGAGAGTCGCTGGATCTCCTTTTAAACAAGCATTTTCCGGGCAATTCCATGACGCCGTTTCAAGCTTTGGAACGTTCTGACGCCCAAGCATCTGAAATTGCTTCGGAAATAATAAATATGCCAACATTAATCTGGGCGATAAAAAGCTTCAGGCCCTATAAATTCCCGGGACCTGATGGTATAATCCCGGCTGAGTTGCAGCAAGTGTCGGACTATATAGCCCCGTTGCTGTATAATCTATACACAGCATGCATCAACTGGTCGTATATTCCTTTAAAATGGAGGGATACCAGAGTCGTCTTTATCCCGAAGGCTGGGGAAAGTTCCCACACAGCTCCGAAGGATTTCAGACCAATTAGTCTGTCTTCTTTTTTGTTAAAGGCAATGGAACGAATGATAGACTCATATTTGCGTAGAGTGATTGACCCGAGGTTGCTTTCGACAAATCAACATGCATACAGCAAGGGTAGATCAACGGAAACAGCTCTGCATGAGCTCGTTGGTACCATCGAGAGATCGCTTTCGGTAAAGGAGTACACTATGGTGGCCTTTCTTGATATAGAGGGGGCTTTTAATAATGTCATCCCAGACTCTATAATTTTGGCATAGTCTGGTCTGGGAGTAAAGCGTGGGATCGTTTTAATGGTAGAAAACCTACTTGCCAATAGACGTATAACTTCTGAATTGGGAGCGTCCGTCATATCTCGATTTGTCAATAGTGGCATTCCACAAGGAGGTGTTCTTTCGCCGCTTCTTTGGAACCTGGCACTGAATTCAATGCTGCTATCTTCAGAAGCACGTGGTTGTCATGTTGTCGCATATGCTGACGATGTCGCAATAGCGGTAAAGGGGAAGCATCTGCCAACATTAAGGGACATTTTTCAGGGTTCTCTGAAAGATCTGTCTACATGGACAAGAGACTGTGGTCTAGTAGTTAATCCCAGTAAAACAGAGCTTGTTTTGTTTACAAGGAAAAATAAGATTCCTGCTTTTGATCCTATTTCTCTGGATGGCACTGAAATCACCTTCTCAGATGGTGCCAAGTATCTTGGAGTATTTCTAGATAGAAAGTTGAATTTCAGGCGTAATATTGAGGAACGGGTGAGAAAAGCAACAATTGCTTTATATTCCTGTAAAAGGGCCATTGGAAAACGATGGGGTTTTAGCCTTCAAGTTGTTCATTGGATCTATACAGCAGTGGTGCGTCCAATTTTGCTGTATGGAATCATTGTCTGGTGGCCTGCTTTAGAAACAAAAGCGAACTGTGTCTTTATCACGAAGGTACAGAGAATGGCGTCGATGTGCATCACTGGTGCTCTTCGCACAACACCTACGGCTGCATTAGAAATCCTCCTTCACCTGATACCATTGGACATATTGGGTAGGCAGTATGCGGCTGCGTCGGCAATTCGACTTAATAGCACGCTGCAATGGAGGAGCAGCGATTGTGGCCATAGCGCGATCTTGAAGAAGATAACAATACCACAAAATATGGACTGTGCTCCCTCTTTGAGCCTCTTTGAGCCTCTTTGAGCGCCACTTTACCACTATGATACCATCCAGGGAGTCTTGGATGGGGACATTCCGGGTAGTAGATCCACCATAAATTTTTACACAGATGGATCGAGGCTGCACGAACAAGTGGGCTTTGGAGTCTATTCGGAAGAGCTTGGATTGAGCCTGGCTCGTAGATTGCCAGATCATTGCAGTGTTTACCAGGCAGAGATGCTGGCAATAAAGGAAGTGGCTGACTGGTTGAGCTGCAATGTCTTGTCTACAACCGCAGTCAACATCTATACTGACAGTCAAGCCGCGGTCAAGTCCCTGGATTCAATGTTTCTGAAAACAAGATCTGCCCTTAACTGCCGCATGTCTTTAAATGAGATGGCCAAGCAGTTTAACATACGACTCATATGGGTCCCAGGGCACAGAGACATTCCAGGGAATTGCAAAGCCGATGAGCTTGCAAGACTAGGAACTACCTTACAGGTTCCAACAGAATTGGAATGTGTTGGTATGCCTCTAGAAACTTGCAAGCAAAACCTACGGCTTTGTTCTGCGACGGAGACTAATCAAAGATGGGCAAATGGATGGACGTGTGAGACAACACGACTGATTTGGCCTTCTCTTAATCAGGGGCGCACAAGTGAGCTGATATCGCTTCCAAGAGGAGAGATTTCGACGGTGGTTTCTATAATTACCGGACGCTGTCTTATAGGGAAGCACGCAGAGCGGTTAAATGTGCCGTCAAATGACTTTTGCCGAAGTTGCATGGATGAAGAGGAGTTGGAAACTATCGAACACTTTATTTGCCACTGCCCGGCACTTTCTGGTCACCGACTTGCTTCACTGGGATCTAGGGAGCTGTACGATCTTTCTGATTTGTCGGATGTCAAAATTCAACATCTAAGGAGTTTCATAAGAAGCTCAAACTGGTTTAACGACAGGGACTAGTAGGGAAACCTATTACGATCCCGTGGTATCACAATGGACCTCAGAGTCTACGTGTGTTGACGTAAAACGTCAGCAGCCACTTACAACCTAACCTAACCTAACCTAACACTTGGGTGTACTAAAATTATTAAACAATTAAATCTTTTCTTTGTTTACTAAAAATTGGCGGTCAAAAGAATTGAAGGTCAAAAAAATCGGATTTCTTCTACTGTGTTTTAAAAATTTTGGTATTTATTTGGGTCTTTGGAAAAATTATTTAATAAATGAATATTAACTATTGGACTATTTTTTAAATTTTTAATGTTTGAGCTTGTATAAAATCGGTCTAGAAATATTTTTAAGAAATTTTCTAAAAAAGGTCTTTCAATAATTTCAATTTGCATTTCGACCCTCGTAGCACATTTAATATTTACATAATCTGAACGCCATTAAGCTTTAATTAAAGCTTGATTAATTACATACACAGGACTTTTTACAAAAATACTTACTTGATAATTATTAGGTCCATTTTGTTTAACTTTGTCTTGAATGAATTGCTAACTAATATCTTTCACACGAAATAAGCTGCTAGCCACCGTATATTAACAAAAATATTTTACAAAAACAGGATCACGAAATGAAAAACTGTAAATGCAGTTTTACTCCATTTGATCTCTACATTCATATGAATATTATCCAGTTCATGTTTAATATTGGCTGTCGAACGCTGTTTTCCTTATATCTTGAGTTATGTACCTCCGATCTACTCGCGATAAAAACTAAATTAATGGTTATCAAATTTGCAACAAATCCTGCACACACATTTTCCCATCAAATCATAAGTTTACGCGCGAGAGATGAGCATTTAATAAAAATGCGTTTTTTTATTAAAAAACTCATTTTAAATTTTTTTCAATTCTAAGGTTGGGGTGTCTCGGTTTATCGTCCATATCGGTGATTTAGGGTTTCAAAACATGGGTAAAAAAATGGCTAAAAAATCGTTTTTTGGATTTTTCAGCCATTTTTTTCTAAGAAACTATATGATGTTTACATATGAGAAGAAAGGGTTTTTTAATGCCTATCCAACGGTGGCATAACCTTGTAAAAGTTCGGCTTCGGCTTTTTCATGAAAATGTGTAAATTTTGGGGGGTATTTATATGAAAACATAGACCTACGATGTCCATATGAATACGAAATAATATTTATTAAATTTAAGTTGATAGTATTTTTGCTCTATAGGATATTCCTTTTAGTTCGGGAGTTATTGAAATTTTTCCGAAGGGGAAATTTTTAAACTCTGATATGGCCGATAAGCCGAGACACCCCAACTTTAAAATCGTCTCTTTTGTATATATTTTAAGTTTCAGGAAAATCGGTTCATGAGGGTTGAGATACTTTCCTTTGTTAGTGTTTTTTGTGTGTTTTTTCATATAATTAGTCATAACTTCGGTGATAACCCACAGATTTTCATGAAACCGACTTTGATTCAGGCTTATTAACCGATATTTTTTTTTTTAAATAACTGAATCCGTGAAAAAATTGTTTAATAATTTTTTTGAGTTTAGTGGTCTATAATACATAAAAAACATTAGCCCTGTTTTCGCATAGCCATATAAACGCTTACCCATACAAATTTTAAATTTTCCACGCTTATTTTTAGCGTATGATTATAATTATCGACGTTAATTTTAAGCGTCGATAAAAAGTGAAGCCAAGTTCACATTTTTAATGAAGTAGCACAGACACAACCCTTTTTTTCTTGTTATATCATAGACATTAACCTTTTTTCCTGTTTGACTTAATACATTTTCACACACCACAACAATGATGCCAAGTACATTTTGTTAAACGTGGATGCGTTTTCGGTTAAACGGTTAATGTTAACATATATACGGTTATGCGAAAACATTCCGTTTGTAACACCTCAAAATATTGGTCTAGGACCACATAAAGTATATAAATATTCATGATCCTCGATCGATTTTAAGACGATCTAGCGATGTCTGCTTGTCCGTCTGTCTGTCTGTCTGTTGAAAACACGCTAACTTTCAAAAGACTTAACATAGGCTCCTGAAGTTTGGTATATATGTTGGGCATTTACCTGGTCAGGTTGGTATTGCAATCCAATCGAAATCGGTCCAGGGGTTCAAAAGTTATGAGCAAAAGACTGAAAGGGTTTTTCGTGAATTTACGAGATAAAAAACACGCTAACTTTCGAAAGATACTGAAGCTTGGCATCTATATTTGTCGTTACCCTGGCTTGGTTTGTAATAAATTTCAGCCAAATCGGTCCAGTGGTTCAAAAATTATTAGCAAAACCGTGAATTTCAGATTAGTTTCACCTTAAATTTACGTGTTGAAAACCCGTTAAACATGTTTTACAACATTAGTAAGTCATAAAAATATTTTACAACGTAATTTTGTCACTCAAAAATATTTTTACACCAAAGAAAAAAATTTTACACCCAAAAAAATTTTGTAAATTATTTTTTCAAAAATTATTAAAAAAGGTTTTTTTTTTTACACAAAATAAAATATTTCTAATCAAAAATTTTATTTTTTTCACGTTAGAAAATTTAATATCACTTAAAAAGGGCATTGTGGAGGGTATTCACAGATTTGGCCAAGTCGAATTTAACTTTTCTACTTGTTATTTTGTAAACTAGTGTATTTGGCCAGCATTTGTATGAATATCGAATAGTAGCCCAGGAAAATAAGGGGTCATCTGCGGAAAATCGGATAGGTTCTCTGAAAATTTGCACAGATCTTAGTTTTGGCAATCTAAATAAGAGAAAAAAAGTCCCAAGAAATCACCCGTGTCCTTGCTGAGATATTGAGGTCAAAGGTCATAAAAACCGGGTTTTCTACAGTTTTTTGCTAATATCTCGCTTGATATGCGTCATACTCTTTAAGAGTCTATTAAAAAACTTGTAGAATATAAAATTATCTACAAGATGTTTCTTAATACTTTTTTCGTATCTCTCGCCGTTTCTGAGATATTAAGGCCAAAACTCACAATAACCAGATTTTTTACAGTTTTTTGCTAATATCTCGCTTGATATGAGCCTTACGCATTAAAAGTGTATTAAAGAACTTATAGAATATAAAATTATGTACAAATTTCTGAATATAATAGGACACGAAATAATGACACCAAACATGAAAACTGAAAAGGGCATACCCATAGTGACATATTAATCCATCGAGCGTTTTGTAGATCTGGCATCACCAAAGATAATTGGAAAATTCTGGCAATGCCAAACAAAAGTTCAAACGCAAAGCAAAGAGAGACAAAAAACAATCTGCATTCTCACTGTAAAACTGGTATCTTCCATCTCGCTCACATTTCGATTTGTGATAAAATTTCGTAAACAATACCATATGGTTTTTGTTTACTACTTTTTCAAACGCCATTTGTTGGACTACTTTATGACTCTGGGCATATCTTTAAAACGAAATCGTGTGTTACTAAAAAATAAAAAGTGCTACGTAGATAATTAATCTAGCTTTTATTTGAGTCTGATCTACAGCAGATTGTGTAATCTATGAACACACTCATGAAAAAAACTCTGTCAAAAAATCTGTAAACAACTTTCAGCTTCAAACTTTAAGCGGATTTTTCTGCTGAAATAGATCTTTTTACTAAGTTTTCAGTCATTTAGTATAGAAAATAACAGAAATCAGCAAGATATTTTTCTAATTTTAAAGAAATATCTTTAAAAAAAAGTTTTTGCAACCAATCATTAGATTGGCTAGCTGAAATCAACAGATTTTTTCTGCTAAAATGAGCTGATTTTTCTGATAAAATCATGGAATTTTCAGCTGAAATCAGGAAATTTTCAGCTGAAATCAGCAGATTTGTCTGTGTCTCGACAGATTTTCTCATTTAGCTCAAAATGTGTAGATTTTTCTGCAGCTTTGACATAGGTTTTATTTTAAGTGTATGCTACGAGAGTCGAGCTAGAAAATAAAATTATATTAAAATATTTTTTTGATACTGGGGGGTAATTGTGTAATTCGATTCGAAAGAAACTGTTCGAATTCGGAAAATTTTGATCCTTTGTAAAATGTAACTCGCTATGAGAAAAATATTTTTTTGTTTATTATTAGAATAAAAGGATAAACATTTACATGCCAAAAAATTTTCGCTCGAATAAAAATTATTTAAGGTACCTTAAATTGCAACCAAAAATGTCGTTCGAATAGCTTCTCTTTTCGAATCGAAATACACAATTACGCCCCAGGTTTCCCAACATGTTTCCCAAAAAAAATCGATTTTTTCTAAGTTCAAAATTTTGTATTTTTAGTAATAATCTTTTTGTTTATCTTCAGGTATCATTTAACTTGCCAATCAACAAAAAGTTTCAGACCAGGATTGTGTTGTAAGAGACACCCGTTTCTCATGCGAAATATTTTTTGTTGCTTTTTTAATTTCTCTACACTAAGTTACCTGCATCTAAAAAATATTTTAAAATAATATAATTTTACAAATCGACCTTCGCAGCATTTTCATTAATTACACAATCAGCTCTATATCGGACTCAAATAAAAGCTAGATTTATTATCTACGTAGCACTTTTTATTTTTTAGTAATACACGATTTCGTTTTAAAGATATGCCCTTTTCAGTTTTCATGTTTGGTGTCATTATTTTGTGTCCCCCTATTATATTCATAAATTAAAGATAAATTCGCCCATATCTCAAAAACGGTGAGGGATACGAAAAAAATTATAAAGAGAAATTTGTACACAATTTAATATTCTATAAGTTCTTTTATTGACTTTTAAAGCGTATCACTCATATCAAGCGAGATATTAGCAAAAAACTGTAAAAAAACCGATTTTTGTGACCTTTGACCTCAATATCTCAGCAAGGACACGGGTGATTTCTTGAGACTTTTTTTTTTCTTATTTATATTGTCAAAACAAAGGTCTGTGCAAATTTTCAGAGAACCTATACGATTTTCCGCAGATTGCCCTTTTTTTCTCCTTATTTTCCTGGGCTATAGAGCCCGCAACCCCACACCTAGAAAAGTTTTACAGTAACTATTTACGGTTATTCAAAAAGTTTTTGGTTAAAGTTATTTTAAACGTTTTATCGTTTGTTTTTCAAAAAAACTAAAATATTGAAAGATTTATACAGTTGATAAAACAATAAACTACAAAACTTACGGAAAAATATTTTTATCAGTTAAATTATTTGTGACTGATTATTCCGTATAATTTTACAGAAGTACAGTTTTTGGAGGTATTATTAACAATTTTTTTTTTTAACTCCATAAAATAAAAAATTGTAAACAGTTAAAATAACTGAAATATCACTTGTTTTTACGGAATATCTAGTCATTTATTAAAGTTTAAAAATAACTGAAAAAGTATGTTGTTTTAAATGAAATATAAGTATTCCGTTTTTTAAAAGGAAACACGATTGTTTTAAACGTTTTTTCAGTTGAATTTACTTACAAAATATTTTCGGCCAAAGCCCCAATATTCGTCCAAGCCCTAATATTCGTCCAAAATCCCAATATTTGTCCGAAACTGAATATTCGGTTGGTCTATAGTTTCTTATCGAAATGTTTACACTGAAAAAAAAAAAAAAAATATTCACTCGGAAAAAAATTTTCACTGGGAAAACATTTTACCTTTTGCTATCTGACAGACTTACTTTTTATAGTTCTTTTTCTCCATCTGAAAATCTTTAAATAAAAACACAATAAATTTGTTTTTTAAATAATTTTTATTTCATTTTTTTATTTTTTTTTTTGAGTTTTATTTTTTAATATTTACCATCATATATAATTAATATATAATGCTTATGACAAAGTATTCTTTATTACATTTCATCATTTTTTATAAATGTAAAATTTTTTAAATTTTATTTTTATCATTTTTTTTTGTTTAATGTAAATATGTATGTATTTATATGAGGATTTATTTTTAAGTGTATTAGAGGGAAGTTGATTTCAAATATTTACTGCATTTTTTTTTTTACTTTTTGACAAATGACTGTGAATTTTTGTGTGTATGAGAGGATTGGGAGGGGATAAATTAAATTGAAATCAGTGTGATTGAAAGTGTTAATAGAGACAGTATGAGTTTTATATTCAAATGTGTGTAAGGTTGTATTTTATTATATATTTTCTTTAATTTTTTTGTGATTTTTTTTGTTGCAAATATTATAATTAAGTTTTTGTTTTTTTGAAATTAAAATGATAATAGTTTACAAATAAATGCAAATTATATATGAAATTAACAAATAAATGCATATTATTGATTTTTTTTTTTGAAAAACAAATACTTGCTGTTATTAAAACTTTTTTTATAATGGAATTTTGCCCAAATTTAATATTTTTTGTTTTTTATGTTAATTTTATATTATTTTTAATATTCCTTGTATCAGTCATTTTTTTGCTTTTTTTGTGTATTTCTGTTTCTATAATATTTGCAATTTATTATTTTTTTTTTTTTTATAAATTTAAAATAATTTTGTTTTTAATGATTTAAAGAAATATTGCATTTTTACACTTATGTTTCTCGTAATAATGTACACTTACTAAGCTTAAGGGAGAGTTTTTTTTTGTTTAAACTTTTGAATTCTATTATTTTTTTTTATTCAAAAGTATTTTTTTTTTTAATTTTACACAACTTTAGTTTTATTTTTTATTTTTTTTTTTAATTTGTAACTAAATCTATTTACTAAAGTAGAAGGATTTTGTTGTTTAAGGGTTTTATGCTTAAAATAGTTTTAATTGTTTTGTTTTTTCTTAAATGCCTTAAAAATTAAATAATTTTATTTAATAAAATTGCTAAACCACCTTGAATTTTTTTTTCATTGGCTATTTTAGAGTTGTTTTTTTTTTAATGATTAAATCTTGTTTTTTGAAATGCTTTTAAAAGCCAATTTGTTTTTTTTTCTTTCATCTTCCTCCTCCATTTTTTAAACTATGACCTTAAATTTCTAACAGTGTTTATTATACAGGGTCCTTAATTTATTTACTTTTTTTTTTTTTTTGTTTAGATTAAGTAGTCAACACTAAATATTAGTAAACAATAATTTATAATTATATTTTTTTATATATATATATAAACGCACGAGCATTATTTTTTTTTTATTATTATTTTATAGATTAATAAGCAGTTTTTTTTTATTAAAAAACAAATATAGGTATAATAATAAAAAAGTAAAAAAAATGTATTTAAAATGTAAAAAAAATATATATGGCATTTATAGAATTTTAAAATATTTAAATTAAATAATATGGTTAATGTATATAAAAAAAAAATAATTTCATAATATTGCATTTAAAATTTTATAAATATAAAAAAAGAAAATAAATTAACATAATATAGGGGGTTTTAACAATCTCGGGATTTTTAGTGCAATAATTGGAAAAATTGACATTTAACCAAACGTTAAATGTTTGCCACCATTTTTTTTTGTTACATAATGTGAACTGCCCTTTAAGCATGAACTGCCCTTTGAGTGAGTACCATATGTGAAAATAATTTACACAACAAAACTATATAATAATAACAACATAAACATTACAGCTGTTTCTATTTTACTCAAGGTAGTGAAATTCATAATTAACTACCTTACTCAAATTGTCAAGTTTTTTGACAGGAAAATTTGATTGAAGTTTAGAATTTTTCACTAAAAAGTCCGAGATGGTGAAAACCCCTAATGATACGAATCAAGTTTAAGCATAATAGGGGTTTTGATGATCTCGGAGTTTTTTGTATCGTAATTCGCAAAATTATTAAGTAATTGGCAAAATTGTTATTTAACTAAACATCAAATATTTGCCACCATTTTTTGTTACATAATATGAACTGCCCTTAAGTGAGTACCCTTTGTGTAAATAATTTATGCAGCAAAACTATATAATAATAACAACATAAACATTACAGCTGTTTCCATTTTACTTAAGGTAGTCAAATTCATAAATAACTACCTTACTCTAATTGTCAAATTTTTTTAACGGGAAAGTTTGATTGAATTTTAAAATTTTTCACTAAAAAGTCCGAGATGGTGAAAACCCCTAATGATACAAATCAAGTTTAAGCATAATAGGGATTTTGACGATCTCGAAGGATTTTGTGTCGCAATTCGCAAAATTATTAAGTAATTGGCAAAATTGACATTTAACAAAACGTCATATATTTGCCACCATTTTTATTTGTTACATAACGTGAACTGCCCCTTGAGTGAGTAACCTATGTAAAAATAATTTACACAACAAATATGTGCATATAATAATAAAAACATAAACATTACAACTGTTGCCATTTTTCTCAAGGTTCAAATAAGGCAAATTACTCTAATTGTAAAATTCAAAACTTTTGATTGAAGTTATCGAAATTCTCATAGAAAAACCCTAATAAAGTTGGGTAATTCCAAAAATTTTCGCCCCACTGTTCGGAAACATGCCTTTGGACGCCACTGAGAATTTGGCTCATAGATATCCACGTTTATATGAGATATGTTGCATATTTGGATTTTCAAAATTTGCTGTAGTTTTCAAATTATCGCGGGTCAAAGTTCGACTTTTTTAGCAAAAGTCAGAAAAATACATGACGTTTAACGTGCTCTAACTTTTTAACTAGTAATCCGATTATCACAAGTAATGGCTCATATGAAAGCTTAATTCTTCTTCTTTTAGGAAATATTTTCAAAAGCATACGGTTTTTTTTCAGAAGTGTTGCAAAAATTCAATAACATTTTTTTTTGCGAATATTTAAAAAAACACATCTTCTATTTAAAAAAAAAAAAAACTTGGTGATAAACAATACTGTTTTGTACAACATATCCAAAATTCAGAGTGGGATCCCAATGGGATCAAAAAATATTCTGGTTTTAGTACGAAGTTCTTAAATTTTACCTTAGAAAATTAAAATTTTATGTTTCTTCAATATAAAAATTTAAATTTTCAAAGAAAATTATACTATTAAAATTTTGAAAAACATTTTTCTTACTTTTGCTTAAAAAGTCAATCTTTGACCCGCCATAATTCGTTAAATACACCAAATGTAAAAAAACGATATATGGTACATATATCATATTTATGAGGGCTATCTATGTGTCAAGGTTCAAATTAATCTGAGACACCATTTCCAAAAATGACTAAAATTTGAGCTTAATTTTCTGGAATGGCCCAGTTGACAACTAGTAACTTGAAAAAAGCAAGTAATATATACCTATTACCACACTAAAAAGTCCGTGATTGTGAAAACCCCTAATGATACGAAACAAATTTAAACATAATAGGGACTTTCACGATCTCTGGCATTTTAGTGTCGTAATTCGCAAAATTGGCAAATGTCAAATCATTTAACCACACGCAAAAAACTTTAAGCATGCACTTGATTTTGTAAAAAATACACTAAAAAAAACCTTGTAAAATGACAAGAAAAACTTTTTTTTTATTTTGTGCTACCTCCTATTTGACAAGAATTCCTTGTAATTTTACAAGCATTTTAACAATAATTTTGTAATTTTGCAAGCTTTTTACTAATAAAATTGTAAATTTACAATTTTTTTGATGCGATAAAACTTACAAGAAGGTTTCGTGACGTTACTAGATTGTTTGCTACCTCCTATTTTACGGATATTCCTACACCCTAAAAAAATGAGTCCAGTTTCCTGCTATAAATTGGGTAAATTTCAACAAATTCAAAAAATATACTAACAAGGGAAGTCTGCCTAGTGTCACCCACGGATCTTTATGGAATTGGTTTTATTTTGTAGATAAAAAAAAATAAAGGGACACGTATTTTTTTTTTAGTGGCCCAAATTCATATTTAGGGGGTAAAAAGGAGGGGGAAGACAAGGCCATTTTCAGTTTTTTTTCGTTTATCTCCTATATTACGCAAAGAAACCTAGTCATGTTACATACCAAATGAAAGGTCTTTAGAAAACCTATCTATGTGTGTTAAAAACGTGTCCAAACATGCACAACTTTTCGTCGTATTGAGTAAAATACCAAAATTTTAGGACATTTTTTGTTAATAAGTCAAACAATATTAACTTCTTTGGCCCGTTGTTAGCACCATAGGTATTTTTAATACCTTTAATCTGATACCACACATGCCTATATTAATTTGGTTTAAATAGGCGTAAATCGTAAAAAACTGAAAAAGGTCAATTTCCCCCCATACAAATCGACTCCCCTAAAAATGAGTTTGGGCCGCTAAAAGAAATACGTGTCGAATTAATTTTCGTTCTTAACAACATATCCAAATTTCATGAAGATCGGAGGGTGACACCCGGGAGACTTCCCTTGTAAGTTGAGTAAATTTCCAATATTTTTAAGTAGAATTACGCAATTTGTGTAAATTTACCCAATTTATAGTAGGAAACTGAAATCATTTTAATTAGAGTGTAGTAAAAATTACGAGTTCTTTTTATTTTTACAAGCTTTTTACCTATAAAATTGTGATTTTTTTTTGGAGCAATAAAACTTACAAGGAATTCTCGTGAACCTAATAGATTTCTTTTGTAAAAAAACTTTGGAAATTTGTAAAATTCCAAAAAAAAAATTTGTAAAATTACAAAAAAATAAAATTTCGATCGAAAATTTTTTGTTAAAAAACAAGGAAAACTGTCAAATATTGGTAAAATGGGATTACGAGACTTTTTTAGTAACTTGACAAGGATTTTTTTGAGTGTAGTTATATCTTGGCAGTTTTTGCTTATTTTTTTTCGTTTGCGTTATAATGCAAAAAAAACTCTAAAATCGAAAATACAACAAAAAACTAGGTAGAGATTTTTTCCAGTGTAGTTAAATTATTTGACATTTGCCAATTTTGACGTTTGGAAATTTTGCCAATTACCATACAAAAATGCCCGAGATCGTGAAAACCCAATATAAACAAAATCTACTTTAAAAAATATTTTTTTTTTAATATTGTGTGTATATGATTTTTAAAACAGAGTGGGGAGTAAGAGGGGGAGGGGGGAAGTTGTTTAATTTATAGAAGTATATCACAATTTGTAAAAATTTGCTTGATTTTTATTTAATTTTTGAAAAAATAATAAAATAAGTTTTAATAAAAATTAAAAATTTTTAAAAGAATTTTTGAATTTAATAAAATCTTTAAAAATTTTTAAAAGAATTTTTGAATTTAATAAAATCTTTAAAAAAAAATTTACATAATTGATTGGAAATGGTTTAATTTATAGATCAAATTCAAAAAAAAAGTCGGTTTTTTTAAATTACATAGGGTCGAACCAGAATCAAATTGCGTCCGTTTGATTTAGCTAACTCACATTTAAAAATTAGAAACGAAAAATTATAAGGCGTTACGCCGTACGCGACGTAATTTGATTCAGGTTGGACGCTAAAGTACACTCAACGCAAAAATATTTTTTTCAATTCTCCTTTTAAATTTCGTCTACAGCCGATAACCAATATTAAACATGAATCAAATGATATACATCTGAATGTATAGATCAAAAGAAGTGAAACTGAATTTACAGTTTTTCATTCCTGTTTCCTTTTATAAGCACTTCAAAGTTTTAGAGTTTTTTAAAATATTTGTGCTTGTCGTAGGAGGCCACTATAGATGACAAATAAAGGAGGAGGATCTCCGTTAATTTTTTTTTTTATTTTTATAATCTCCAACCACAGTATGGGGTTATACTCACTTTGTCATTCCGTGTGATTTCATTTTTTTTTGGGTTTAAATTAAAAGTAATTTAATGCTTTATCAATTCTACATACAACATTTTTCTATCTGAGTATCAACTTAGAAGCAATTCTTTGATGTATCGACAATTTTGGCTTCAATTTTACCGAAATTTTGAAAAAAAAAGGAAATTCTGTTGTAAATTTCAGAATGAAAACAACTTTTTAAAATTTATTTCTCTGCTTACAGTTCAAGTCTCATCTATTACAAAAAAATAAGATAGTTTTTAAAAAAATCCGTTGAAAATTGTAAAATTTTTGTTACTTTCAAAGTAAAGCTAATTAGATACTTGATCAATCCTCTATACCAGCGGTTACCAACCTATGGTACGCGTACCACTAGGGGGTACGTGAAACTGTCCGCGGGGGTACGCAAAATTTTAGTAATTTGGATATTCGTTTTAGATTAACCTTTCAATGCTGGTTCCGCATCTGGCTTCGAAGTTTTCCATAACGTCAGGTTTTTAAGAAAGTTGAGGTCAAAGTTTATAAAAAAACGTATTTTTGTGCAATTAAGAGAGCTTTTTTTGCGATATTTTGAGATCTGACCACTTGTTTTCGATTAACCTTTCGATGCTAATTCCCAAATTTTTCTATGATGCCAGGTTTTTGAGAAAATGTAAATATGTCAAAGTTCTCAAAAAACGTGTTTTGGGCATTTTTGAGACGTGTTGTGATAAAGTTGAAATTTTGGTACCATTTTGTTAATCTCAAATGTCACGGAATTGTTGATATGCCCTTGTATTAAAAAAAAACATTAAAAAACAATTAAAAATATTATATTTCCGCCCTCTGTGATGTGTTTTTGAAACTTTTTTTACGAGTTCAAAAAACGTCCGTTTTTTTAATTTTTGGTGTTGAATCGACTGCTGAAATCAGATTTGCAATATTTTCAGCTATTTTTGCTCTGCAGAAAAATCAGCTCAAAATCCGCGTTTTCATATGCATGGAGCGAAAATTTTTCAAAAAAAAATGCCACCATTGTTTTTATCTCCCCTAAATCCTTCAAAAAAATGATAATACCCGCAGATCAAAAATTTCAAAATTAACTCTAATATTTTTATGAGAAGTTTTTTAAAGAAAACAAAAAACTCGTTAGG
This sequence comes from Pegoplata infirma, assembly GCA_963921195.1. Lineage (NCBI taxonomy): Eukaryota > Metazoa > Arthropoda > Insecta > Diptera > Anthomyiidae > Pegoplata > Pegoplata infirma. The sequence goes on from OY992539.1 coordinate 195,915,087, forward strand.
GGGTACGCAGCTGGAAAAATTTAAAATTAGGGGTACGCGAGCCAAAAAGGTTGGTAACCGCTGCTCTATACAACATTTTTCAATCTGATTATCGCCTTTAAATCTATTAATCAGGGGGCCATAGTATGATTAATCATTTGATTGCATACATGATTGTGACAATCATGCCATGATCTTTAACAATTATAAAATGAATTTTTTTTATCATAGTATGATCAGCGAATATCATAATATGATCGATACAATAATATTATAGTAAGGTTTATTAATCATACTATGACCACAGACTAATACAGACTCGATAAATATGACAGGTGTCAAAAAGGTATTCTTTAACCATATGGTTAATATTTTCAAATTATTCTACGAATTAGGTTAGAAAGAGAAAACTGATAGAACGCGCCATAAGAAAAATGGATGCCAGATCGGTTTTTGTTGTTTCACTCACTCCTAAGTCGTAGAAAGTGTTGCCATGTTAGCGTAAAAAGGACTAAAAACCGATGTGTTTGCTCCTAAAATCGCTTAGTTTTCCCTCATTTTTTTCTTATAAAACTCTACTCGCGAGTCTGTATATAGTCTGTGCTATGACCTCCTCCATTATGGTTGTCGCAATCATGTTTCTTCTTTGCGTGTACTTCCTTGTCAATTCTTTTATTTCTACTAGTGATGTTACAGTATTATTGAGTAATGGGTATCGTATGTTTTTAAAAAAAGTAATTGAATTTTATAATTCAATTACTATGGGGCAGCTCAAACTAAAGCCGCTAATGATTTAGAAATAATTAAAAAAACAAATATATGATACGGTGCTCGATCCGGGAGTAATCTTTCACCATTCATCTAGTTTTTTAAAATTTGATATCCTTTCGAATTTTAAGATTTTAAATTTTTTTTCTTGTAAAGGCTTCGACACAATGTCGGAGTACTCTGTACTACAGAGTGCCATCTCTAAAAATAGGGATGCCATCATACAAAAAATGTGTAAGTGCGAAAGAGAAAGGAACAAAATCCGCTCTCTGGCACAGAGTACTCCGTCATTGTGAATTCAGCTGAATTTTTGACGATATTAATTAACTACACACAAAAAATTATTGGCTTATAATTTTCAATTGAATCTATTGATCAACAAAATTCAAATGAGTCAATCAATGTTTTAATTAAAGATTTTGTTATTTTCTTTAACTGTCGAATTACAAATTTTCAACATACCAGATTTTTTCGCTTTAATTTATCTGAATAGATTAATTCAAAAATATACAAAATAATCGGGTTTTACTTTTTTTTATTGTTGGTAACATATTGGAAAGCAAAAAATATGAATTTTTTGATAATTTTTTGATAAGCTTACAATTCATTTGTTAAATCAATCATTATTTTGATTGACTATAAATAAAAAATTTATCAATCTTTTGATCAAAATCGAAAATATGTTTGATTGAAAAAATTTTCAATCAATCACCTACAATTTGATGATTGGTATAAAATTTTTTTTAATTGGAGGAATTTCAATCAAAAAATTTATTGAATCCGCGTTTTTGCTGATTGAAATTTGTATAAATTTTTTTCTGTGTAGATCTTTTATTGTAAAAAAAAGAAACTCTTAAAATTTAAGAAATATCAAATTTTTAAAAATTAGGTGAATAGTAAAGAGTACTCCCGTATCGAGCACTTGTTTCAAAATTGTTGATAAATATTCGATTATATGAGTATTCGTCTTTTAAAAAATAAAATAAAAACTTAAAAAAATTGTTTAAACAAATATTTTATGTATATATTTAAAGCTTGTGTGTTTTTTGTTAGGTTAAAAAGAAAATTAGGTAGACAACGGATTTTAAGAAATTAATTAAACTTTTTGATGGCAAAATTTAGTTTTTCTTAATACTTGTTTTTTTTTTTCATTAATTTAAACTAAACACAGTTTCTATTATTTTTGTTTTATAACTATTGTTTTTGTTTTAATATAATTATTGTTTTTATTTTTAACATTACAATTATTAGGTTTTTTAGCTAATTTTTTTTTAAATCTCTTTTTGAATTACTCACATTGATTTTTCTTTTACATAAAAAACTTTGCATTTTTTTTTATAATAAAGACTTGAGATTCTAGTATTCTGAGTTTTTTTCTGGGATTATTTTTCCATTTTTTTTATACAAAACTATATAAATCTAAAGGATTTATTTATTTTTAATAATTATAAGCTATATCTAATGAATATAGATAATTTTTCACAATTTATTTTTAAACACAATATCAAACACAATTTTTCTATATAAAAATGAAATAAAAAATATTTAAAATAATAATTTGTATAAATTTCTTGTTGATTAATTTATATTTTGAGTTATTTTATTAGTAAAATTGTGTTTAACACCCTGTTTTTTTCACAATCTTCTCACAAGGTTGTATTTTTTAAGCTTTTGTTTATCAACCTAACAGAGTTGTATTTTTTTGTTACTTACTCGTGAAGTTAACAATGTTTTGCTAGCTTATAATATTTGAAATTCTATACAATTTTTTTTAGAGCTAAAACATAATTTTTTCAAATCTCTTTTTTTTATCATAATTATTTTTTTACTTAAGTAGTTGTGATTTTTTTTTTGGGATTTATAATTTTCTTTTTTTTTAATTATTAATTATTTAATAATACAAGTCATCTTCGGTTGAGTTGCTTACCAAGTCTTTTTCATCGTTTTTAATTTCGTCTTCTTCGTCTAGTATTTCGTATTGTTCATATTGTTGTTGTTGCATTTGTAGTTTATCGTTGTCGTATTCATCTAAATCATTTAGAGGTTGATTTCACGCTGTCATATCTTTAAGTTTTTGTTGTCTACGGCTTTTACCCGTACGATGATTTGCACCTGTCTTTCTACGTTTACGTTTAGCATCTCTTTGGAAGGCTACATTGCCAGGATCATCAGCCAGTTGAGGGTATTTGTATATACTGTGAATGTCCACACCTATCCAACCATCTACATCTCCATGTGATACTAACTCTTCTTTTTCTTCTTCGGTCCAGTCTCCTCGTCCTTGGAAACCGGCCGCCACTAGTTGTTTTTCTAATTCCCAAGCTCTTTCTACGGCTCTTTTATGGGCATGTTTTAATATGCGATGTCTTTCTTGCTCGGGATCAACACCATATTTGATGATGACCACGGCATCAGGACCATGTAGTCGTAATTCTTTGGCTGCTGGTCCTCCGTGATCTGTTATTTCATGTGTTGATATGTTAAACATGCCTCCAAGTCTTCTTAGTTCTTCGTTGTCATCTCTTAGCTTTAGAACATTATCTTTGACAAAATAGAATACATCTTGATCGTGTATACTAAAGTGTAGATCCAAGAAATAGGAATTATTAAATACGGATGACACTACATCTTGTACCACACTATTGGAACCGTCGACCACACTAACTAAAGCTCGGCCGCCTATACGTGATATTAAAACACCTTCACCAAATACTGCTCTTCGATAGCTTACTCTTGGCAATAGATTGCGCATTTTGGGTTCCATTTTCAACAAAGGTTTGGGTACAAAATCAAAATCACTGAATTTCTCATTAGTCTTTTCGACTATACACTCCAAACCGGAAATAACACCAAAATCGGGAGCCAAACTATGAGATTTAATAGAAGCTTGTGGAATATATTGGGAAGCCTTGGTATATCTAGAACTTTGCATGTTACTCAAATCATAACCAAACAGTTGTAACCAGGATTCTAACTCAATCATATAGTTTTGTTGTTTACTTGGATTTACCGGATCATTGTTGTGATAACGGTAGATGAATACATCAGTGGGATTAGACATTTCAGTAGCTAATGTTTCCCACAAAGGTGTCATCCATTGTCCGACGGTAGGATCATACAGACGGCCTTCAGTATATACCAATTTAGAGTGGGGATCCAGAAGGCCACCATGAAAATCAATGGCTATAAAGAAGTCAGGATTAGTGTCTTTGATAATACGACCAAATGGAGTTCTCTTCATTTCTTTTACAATTGCACCATTCATGTCAAAGTAAGCCAACGGAGAACCATTTTGATCAGTAGCCACATAGAATCTTTGATCAGCAGTTTCAACAGCCATTAACATATCACGATCATCATAGTAGAATCTTAAAGTTTTACCAGTCTTAGGATAGTGCATGTGAGTCAATAGCATTGGAGATCTGGGATTGCCATAATAATATTGGGTAACATTACCCTTGCTATCGTGCCAGGCCACCAAACGACTGCGATCATCATAATAATACCAAATCTGAAAACGTTCGCGTTCAAAGGCATGTATCAATTGACCTCGGTTATTGTAACGATATTTCTGTTCACCTCTTTTCACTACAAAGCCACGAGCGTCATAGTTGTTGAATTCAATATCACCCACTTGACTGACACGATCTCCAATATCATAGCCCAAATTTATTTTTTCACCTTGATCTACAACACCCACCGTATTGCCATTTTCATCATATAAGTACTTCCAGTTGTTTGTGCCCAACACTTCAATAACATGACCATCAGCATTGTAATTAATCTTATCGAATGCAGTAGATCTACCAAAGGTAGTTTTTTGAGATTTAATACGATTACGTAAATCATAATCCAATTCCAGACGGAAGACATCAAAACTCTTGATGTTCATTAACACACTTTTAATACGGCCATGTTGGTCATAATCGATGATGGTAAAGAATTGTTTGGATGAATCTTGTATAACGGTGCGGTTAAAAGCATTGCGTGTGATTTTCAAATCTTGTACCACTTCCAGTTGACCTAAGTTCTGGCTGAACTTATAGCGAGTAGTAGGCAATTCTTTATCATCTATGGACATTTCTACACCGGTCAAACGAGCATTACCATCATAAGCGTATTTGTAATGAGCCGAAGCTAAAGAGTTTTTGGAACCAAAACGTAGTTTCTCATCTTTCAAGATACCAGCATGGTATTTAAACTCTCTACGTAACTCAAAGCCAGGTTCTTGAACCTCCACAGATTTTACTAGACTCGTAGTATCTTGGTAAGCGTAATGTGTACTCGATAAACCAGCTAAAATTGTCTCCAAGCGTCCAGAATTATCATGCACGAAAGCAACTTTGCCGGACTGATGAGGATGTATTTTAGCCAAGATTTGACCTTCATCGTTGTATAGGATTTCAAAAGGATGACGATTGATTGGTGAATAATATTGATATTTAAAGAATCCCAAAGATGTTTGTAAGGAGAATGAATGAATATGACCTCGAGGAGTAGTAAGACTTTGCAAAGCTCCGGCATCATCGTATTGTAAAAGATAATCAGATCTTCTGGGTGTGGTTACCTTCAAAGGTAAAGAACCATACATGTCTTTAAAAGCATAAACCATGGAGGAACCGTCGCCATATTTAATTTCATTCAAACGGCCATTTCGATCAAAAGTATACGCTTCTTGGAGATTACCCCATTTCCAGGTTACCAATCGTCCAAATCTGTCGTATTCTAAATCAACATCAGCATAATCACCCGATTGAGGACGGAAGCTTACTGGTCGGGAAGTACGATCATAGGTAACATTCAACAATTCTTGCTTGTCATCGACCATTACTACAATCGATTGAGTATCGCGATCATATTCTAATGTCAAAACATTATCACCATTTACTCGTAACTTTCGACCTACTTGAGTGACCGATCTAGGACCCTTATTTTGTTTGCCCTGCTGCAATCTTCTTACAAAGTAACGCCATTCGAAACGATTAGCCAAATCACCAGCAATTTCAGTACGTTGTTTAGCGGGTACTGGATATGATTCACCAATAATGGGTGATATCTCAGCCAAAATGGGATAAGCTACCACTTCCATTTGCAACATATGACCCCAGGGTGTTATACTAGTAGTAGAACCATCCATTTCAACCATTGTCTTGGATTCTGCTTCACCATTACGCACCACAACTGTGGATCCTTGTATTAGCATTGAAATTTCCTTTTGTGCATTTTCCGATACCTTAACTTGGGCTCCCTTAATACTCAAATCAAAGGCCAAATCGATGACACGACCTGTAGGTGTTACTGCAGAAGTCAAACGTCCAAATTCATCATAGTTGTAGACATAGGAACGGCCAGTAGAGTCAAGTTTAGTCTTGAGCAATCCAGTTGGTCCATGATATTCAAAGGTAACATTGTAGTTATCAGGAGTATTTAATTCATGTAACATCTTCATGCGAGTCATTCTAAGACGACATTTTTGGCCTTTAGTATTTTCTATGGAATTCACCTGGGAGGTATAATCACGTAACAAAAATACTTTATTTCCCGCTGCATCGGTGACAGTACTTAATTTACCATTGGAAGTATTAACATTGTAGGTAAAGACATAGGTTGTTTCGCCAGTTAAGATATTCTTTGTTATTACATGTTGACCAAAACGATTGAAAATGTAGATTTCTTGCATATCAGGAGCATAAATTTCATATTCTCTAGAAGCACTAGCCTCGGGTATGCTAGACATAACGGAACGTATGCGATAGTTAGCTTGATCGGCTATATGAACATTACCATCTGGTGTTACGGCCAAGGCGGCTATGGTATTAAATTTAGCACTAGTAGCTAGATAATGATCTGCCTCGAAACAATCACAGCCACGTTCTAAACAATTGCATTTCGATTCAGCACCAGCAAAGGCAGAAATACGGCCACTGGTTCCAATTACACGAACACGGTTAATGCGTTGAGAATCACTTTCGGCTACATAAAGCTCACCCAATGGACCAAAAGCTATGGATTGTGGCATAACTAAAGTAGCATGAGTAGCTAAGTCAGAGTCGTATACTGAAGAGGATGTAGCACAGTGCAGAGGTCTGCCAGATATAACACGAACTCTGCCATCCGGAGTCATGCGTAAAATCATGTGATCATCAATGATATGTAAGGTGTTGTCTAAAGGACTAACTGACAATTCAGTGGGCCAGCGTAAATGCATTTCTTCTAGTTTTAAGGTGCCCTCACAGGGTATTGGTTTCCAGTGAGATTTATGCATATGATTACCAATTAACGTGCTAACAATACCATCTCTATCGACCATACGAATATTGGTGCCATCAGCAAAGTATAAAATATTTTCACTTGAAATGGCAATACCTTTAGGATAAGCTAGTTTGGCATCTTTAGCTAAAGCACCATCACCACAATGAGCTTCATCACCAGGAAGACAACGTTCTCCCGAACCCACAATAGGTTCCCAGTTCTTTTCAGGCTGTGAAAAATCACTGGTATCTCGTACTCGTATAATTTGATGAGATTCAGGATCCGAGATGTATAAAGTGCCATCTAAAGGACTCAAGGCCATATGATAACGATAGCTAACTCTAGTGGCATTAAGTTTTACCACCGTACGAACAGTACCATCAGTCATTATGCGGCGTATATAATTAAAATCTCCCACATATAAACTACCATCTGGAGAAGCAGCTAGGGCAACTGGAGCCAATAAACGTTGTTTCAAAGACATACCCTCACAATCTTGGCACTCCAAAGGTCGTTGATGACCATCACCCATAGTGGTTAGAATAACTCGTGGTTTGTTTCTCAAATATATATTGGAGCCATCTCCCTTTTGCAGGATACCTTCATGGAAATTATAACGATGATGAATATCTAAATTCCAACCACCAACTTCGGAAATAGACATATCATGGCCAGATAATTTAGTAGTTTGTATGTCCCAAATAATATCTTTGCAGTCAGTATATTGATAACCCACTTTAACCATGGCAGTAGTAACACCATATACCCGTTGTCGGTAGATATTCAAGCGGTTCCAAGCGTAAGTAAACTTAATACCAGGATCTGCTTCAAAAATACGATCAAACAATATTCCCTCTATGGTTATGCGTAAATGGATGAGATGTAAAGTGGCGGGTATAGTTTCCGGAGTCAATTGAAGTTTTATTGTTGATAAATAGCCAGCTGCACGAGAGGAGTGATATACCAAATTAAGACCAGTGCCTGGTATCTGTAGTGATTCTTGTATAACTTGAGACTCAGCCAGAATAGCACTACGATCGGGACAGGCCCCCTGAAAACCATGTTTCCAAGAAGCCAATACCACAGGTTTCATTAAGTCATAGTCATGCGAGAAACACGTGTGAGTAGTAGCGGCAACGCTCTTCTCCTCTGACATGGACATAACCACCGTATCAATAATGATAACTTCATTCCAGGGTACTTGTACAATTCTAGATTGTGGCCGGAAGGGTGAACGACCAAATTGTAAGGTAACAGCACCACCACCATTAACCATTAAATCAAACCAGCCATCGTCACGGGTTAAAGTGAAACCCTCCAATAAAGTAGTTGTTGAAACACGAACACCTACCAAACCCATGCCAAGTGAGGTTACAACGCGACCCCTGATAACAGCAGATCGGCTAAATAATAAAAAAGAGAAGTTTTTTGTAAGTTTTGAGTTGTGAAAAAAAATCTAGCGAGAATATTTGGTTCTAAAACACTAGCAAGCTTAAATAAAATAAAAATATTGTATAAAATAACTGAAAAAACTTTGTAAAAATTTCACACACACAATTAACGTAAAACATAAAAAACATATTTTCTTAAGAACATTTAAGGTTTTACACAAAAAAGAAACATTTACACAGATAACCCAATAGTTTTTTTTCAACCTATTAAACTTTTGATTAAACATAAAAAACTGGCCGCTAAGCCAGTTACCAAAGGTTGCTTGGATTTTGAAAATAAATGTATTGAAATGAGGTTTGGAAATGAAAATTAAAACTAAAAAGAAAACCAAACTACCAAGAAATAATTACAAAATTAGCTACTAAAAATTAATAAGAAATAAAAAGAAAAAATAATGTTAAGTGTTAATAAAACCAAAATGTATGAAATTAAGACCAAACAACCAGCGTTTTAAAATTAGTTTTAGAGTTTTTTTTTTGTAATCCATGAAGTCCATCTTACCTTGCATTGAAATAATTCCAAAAAATGCTGTTAGTTTTATTTTAGAGTGGTTAGTTTTTTTATCGATTTTAAAATTAACGAATTTTCATGAGTTATGTTATGAATTTGAATTCAAATTAGAGAAGTTAGATATTCGATTAATTATTATTGATGATATAGTAGGTAGTAGTAGTACATAGTTGTTAAGAGAGCACGCGCGAGTGTTAGAAAGAGAAAAAAAAGAGCAAAGAAAAAATTTGTACCATTAGCAAATGTTGTTTTTGTTAACAGAAAATCCAAAATTATAAGAACAAAAAAACCAAGATTTCCCATGATTAATTAAACAAAAAAAAAAAAAAATATAAATAAAACATGAACCTAAACCAAAGTTGCCTAAATCTTTGTTTATAAACAAAATACATTTTTTTTGATTTTCTTGGGGGGATTTTAATATACAAATAAGGGAAAGGTTGTTTTAAAGGATAGGGATTTTTTATAGACAAGGTCACAAAACTTAAAAATTAAAAAACATTAAATATAATAAATAAATGCAAACTAGTTCGTTTTTTTATGTTTATAATTATAATAATAGCTTTCTTAAACGAAAGTTTTTTTAACATAAAAACTCAAAACTAAAATGTTTTTTGTAAATAAAAATGGTTGTTTATTTAAAATATTTTTTTAAAGCTTTCTGTAGACTCAGTACTTAATTTTTTCCTTAAACTTTATCAGGGGTTTTCTGTGAACATTTCGATAACTTTGAATTTATCGAAATTCTTGTAGAAAAAACCTGATAAAGTTGTTTGAAAAAATCAAGTATTATATGCATTTTAGCTGTAGAAACTATCTTTTAAGGCGCGAGACGAGATTTCGTAAAGAAAATCGAAAATATGCCATCTCTAGCTATTTAAAATATCATCTTAGCAAAAATAATTTTTTTTTCATTATTTATGTTTTTTTTTTTCAATAATTGTGTTTCAAATCTACAAATACCTTGACTAAATGTACAAAAAAAAACTATAATAATATAATAGAAATGGTAATGCCTCTATGATAATTGCTATTTTTTGAACTTTTCAAGCATTTTTATCACGGGTTTTTTACGAGAATTTTGATAAATTCAAAAATTTAGTTTGGAGTTATCGAAAATATCATGCTTGAACAGTTCAAAAACAAGCAGATGCCATACACACTTAATCAAAATGAAGTACTAATAAATTTTATTAGACATAACAATATTAAAAGTCAAATGTATTTAACCACAGAACCACAGAGTTGTTTTTATACCCTCCAACTACAGAAATATCATTCCGTGTGTAACGCATCGAAATATTGGACTAGGACCCCAGTTATTATTGATCACTGATCAATTCTAAGAAATTCTCTGAATGTCTGTGTTTCCGTCCGTCTGTCTGTGTAAGACACTATGCAGTCCAAAATAAAAGACATACAAGCCTGAAGTTTGGCACGAATATGTCTTATCGACATGTGCTGTTTAAGTTCTTGAATAGGCAAAATTAGACCAGGGGAAAAAAAGTTCCCCCTTAAAGAACTAAAACTACACCAGAAAAACAAAATTGTTTTACATGAACTATTTGTATATTTGTTTAATAACACTGTTCGGCACCAAAAACCTCCCAGTGAAATATCTAACTGGTCCTTATAGATTTTAGTCTCCTCATTCCAATTCTGCCATCCACATTTTTCTAGCACGTACCGTTTTCTATCTCGAAAACGCGGTTAAAAATTAAAAAAAAATTAATATTTTAGCACTTTTGGGTGTCCACTAGGGTGGCTCGTTTTTGGGCTTTTCTCTCTGATCAAATTCTAATACCCGCCAAAAGTGTCGGTCCCCTAAGGGTAACTCACATGCAAAATATCACTCCGATCGGAGTTTATCTTCTGTCTCCACTTTGAGCCTCAAAATTGGGGTTTTTGGAAAAAAGGACTTTAAAAAAAAAAAAAAAAAAAAATTAAGTTTTTTTATTAAAATAATGAAAAAAAATTTTTTGTATAATATTTGATCATAAATACTTAAATATGAAATTTAAAGATTTTACGGTATCATTAACCAGTTCAAACTTGCTACCAAAAAAATGGCATGATTTTGGGGGCGTTCTCAAAACACCTTTTTTCAAAATTTGAAAATTTTATTAAAAAAAAATTTTAAATATACCATTTTTTATTTCTGAATTCATTAAGAACACTTTTGAGAAGAAAAATGTGAAATATGGCGGATATCCGTCGAGCCACTTTTTGGGAATCGCGGGGGGAAGTTAGCGGATTTCAAGGAAATGTTGGTTTTATCAATAATTTGGATTAATAAAATCTTATAAATTTCATTTTTGGGCAAATTAACTGTTTTTTGGTGTCGTGGCATTCAATTAGATAACTTTAAGTCTGTCATAAAATCTTACCGATCTAGGACGTCTTTAACCCACATTGGCGGGGGGTCAAAAATTACCCCCGCAGGAAATTTGAAGTTTAGAGCTTAAATTTTGTGCTATTAACAAGTATAAAACGGCGTTTGTGTTTTCTACCCTAACTATTATTTCGTATTAATATATTATCTTTAAAAAAATCGTTAACCCTTCTTGGTAGGGGGTCAAAAATGGCCCATTCAATAAAAAGTATATATTTTTTACAGAAAATTAATTTGTGGCAGTCTATTAGATAACTTTAAATCAGCCCTGAAATTTCACCTGTTTAAGATATCTTTAACCCACATTGGCCAGGGGTCAAAAATGACCCCGGCAAAAACTTTTCGGCATAGTGCTTGAATTTTTTGATATCAACAAAATTTATATTTTTTATTGAATGGGTCATTTTTGACCCCCTACCAAGAAGGGTTAACGATTTTTTTAAAGATAATATATTAATATGAAATAATAGTTGAGGTAAAACACACAAAAGCCGTTTTATACTTGTTTATAGCTGAAAATTTAGGCTCTAAACTTCAAATTTCTTATGGGGGTCATTTTTGACCCCCAGCCAATGTGTGTTAAAGACGTCCTAGATCGGTAAGATTTCATGACAGACTTAGAGTTATCTAATAGAATGCTACGACACCAAAAAACAGTTAATTTGCCCAAAAATGAAATTTATAAGATTTTATTAATCCAAATTATTGATAAAACCAACATTTCCTTGAAATCCGCTAACTTCCCCCGCGATTCCCAAAAAGTGGCTTGACGGATATCCACCATATTTCACATTTTTCTTCTCCAAGGTGTTCTTAATGAATTCAGAAAGAAAAAATGGTATATTTAAAATTTTTTTTTAATAAAATTTTCAAATTTTGAAAAAAAGTGTTTTGAGAACGCCCCCAAAATCATGCCTTTTTTTTGGTATCAAGTTTGAACGGGTTAATGATACCGTAAAATGTTTATATTTCATATTTGAGTATTTATGATCAAATATTATACAAAATTTTTTTTTTCATTATTTTAATAAAAAAACTTAATTTTTTTTTTTTTTTCAAAGTCCTTTTTTCCAAAAACCCCAATTTTGAGTCTCAAAGTGGAGACAGAAGATAAACTCCGATCGGAGTGATATTTTGCACGTGAGTTACCCTTAGGGGACCGACACTTTTGGCGGGTATTAGAATTTGATCAGAGAGAAAAATCCAAAAACGAGCCACCCTAGTGTCCACTGTTACGTATTCTTAAGTGGTTTCCATCTATTTTCCAAAATAGGACTAAATTTCAAATAAAATGGACCTCCTGATTCCAAAACTGCGATCAAAATTCTTCTAGCATGTTCCGTTTTCGAGATATTCGCGTTTGAAAATTTTAGGGTGATTCGTAAAGAATATAAGTGTGTGACAGTGGAGTTTGAGTTTTTCAAACGCCAATATTTCAAAAACGGCACGCGTTTTAAAAATTTAGATTACAGATTTGGAATCAAGATTTATACTAAATCTAGTCATATTTTGTGTGAGCAACTTAAGAATACGTTACAGGGGAGACCCAAAAAGTGCTAAATTGGCGTATTTTTCAATATTAAAACGCGAATATCTTAAAAACCTTACGTGGTAGAAAAATTTGGAAGGCAGATTTGGAATCAGGAGGTCAAATCTATTTAATTCATGTATTCTGATTCATGGGAGTGTGAATTTCTATGAATTTGTTTAACAGTGTAATTGAAACTTTTTATAAAATATAAAGGGACCAGGAAAGACAATTTTTTTTGGCCCGCCCATTTTTGGAGCGTGTATATTTGAAAACATTTATGGGGAGGGGGAAGGTGTCCCCATGTTTAATACCAATATGATTTTTTGCATATTGATTAGTTTTGTTCGTGTTTTTTTTAGAATTAGGCTGAATTCACAATGACAGATAAAACATGCATCCAATTGAATATAATGGAAAAATCTTGTTTCGGCCCTTTGATCTTTGTAGGAGTAAAAGGAACAAATATATATACAATGACAGAGTGGATTTTGTTCCTTTCTCTTTCGCACTTACACATTTTTTGTATAATGTCGTCTCTATTTTTAGAGATGGTACTCTGTAGTACAGAGTACTCCGACATTGGGCCAAAGCCATAGAGAAACATAGAGGCGAAGGCGTCAAAAACTGAGTTGTCAAAGTACAACTTGTATACATGTATTTGTTGACAAAGTACGACTTGTAAACATGTATTGTGTGGTGAATTCACATCGACAACGTACGTGTAAGAAATTAGAAAAAGATAGCAATATTGTTTTTTCTTTCACCTTCGCCTCTATGTTTCTCTATGGCCAAAGCCTTTTAACTTTTTTTTTTTTTTTTGGAGATAAAATTTTTTTGTTTATTTTTATTAAAAACAATCGAAATATTTATAAAAATGTGGCAACATTTTCGGTCGATCGTTTTTTGTTGCCAAATTTGTATAAAAAACACGTCACAGACATTATTGTGCTGGAACTCTTAGTTGTTTTTTGATTTAGGTATGACACAAAATCGATAACTTTTCGTAAAGTTTTTCCAAAGTTTGAAAAAAAATATATAAATTTTGTTTTTTTTTATAAATTTTAGAAAACTTTTTCAATAAACAACCACTATTTAGAAAAAGAAAACATTTTAAAATTATTCTTTCCAATTTACGGGTGAATTCACAGTTATGACTGGCTATTCCATCCCAGTTGGTAAAATAAAATTACCGCTGACCTTCCATTTATGAAATTTCTGATATCTTCATAAATTTTTTTCAAATGTAACCAAGGACAAGTCATAATATTAGAGTCATAATATCCAGTCATAACTGTAAACAGGCCCATTAATTTTGTTTAAATTCTTTTTTTGATAAATTCAATTTTAAAATTATAAAATGTAACCCAATTGTTTTTTTTAAATAAAATAATAATACATAAAAATTTCTAAGTTAAGCCACTACATATAACTTACCTTTCATTAAAGGTTTCTAATTTTGCATAATTTTGTAAACTACTCTCGTCTATTAAGAATTTCATGCGTTCAAAGAATGAGGCGGTTATCGCGGGGGGTTGTTTGCGTAACAGAACATCTATGGGTTTGGGAGCGGAGACACATAGTTGAGAGGTTTTACAAACATGACTGGCACAACATTCTGGATCTTCACAGTCCACTAAACCATCTGTATCGATATAAATTTATTTATAAGAAAAGTTCAAAATTTTTATTTAAACAAAACCTTCACTCACCTTTATCATTGTCTTTACTATCGCCACAATTTAATTCCAAAGCAATGCCACAGTCTGAACCATCCCAACCCTCGTAACACCGACATTCCCATTGTCCCTCACCGCTAACACGACATTGACCATGACCCGAACATGAATTAGGGCAACCCTCAATAGTACAGTGCTTACCGTTCCAACCGGTTACACATAAACAGGTGCCATTTTTACATTGACCATGTTCGTTGCAACGCGAATCACATAATCTAGTATTACAATATTCACCACCCCAACTATCATCACAGGTACAGGCATCTCCAACACAACGACCATGTTGACCACAATCCAAGTCACACAATTCCTTGGAACAATCATCACCACTCCATTTAGATTCACAGGTACAAGTTTGTGAGTCCAAATCAAAGGTACCATGACCCGAACAATCGGGTAAACATTGTAAAGCATCTTGATCCATGGTAGCACAATCTGGTCCCTTCCAACCTTTTTTGCATATACACGTACCATCGGCACAGAAACCATGACCCGAACAAGTAGGATGGGGACAGTCAACTAAAGAAGAGAAAGAGAGAAATAAAACAAAACTTGGATTAGACAAATGTAAGAAGTAATGAAATCTGAGGATTGAAATAAAACATTTATGTAAAATAAAATGAAAAGTTTTTAACAGGGGGCTAATTATGTAACTTGATAATCGTCAATCGTCATCGTTAGTTCATTATTCTATTACCATAAAATGACACTATATGGTAATGGAATAACGATGGAAACGATACGATTGACGACTATCAAGTTACATAATTACCCCCCAGAACAATTTATAGAAACACTGCTCAAACTTTATTCTCTAAAATAATTTTATTTTATTCTCCCAGCTCGCCGGGGTCCACCTTCTCTCTCATGAAAAATGTTGAGAAATTCATTTACTATGCATTTTGCACGAAAGTAATACAATAATTATCATTATTTAAATTATTTTCTAATAGCCATGCCCCCAAAAGGGGGCGGACCGAAAAAATTACATTTTCCAATCCAAATGCAGGGACTTTGATCTTTTTCAAGCATTATATGTTTCATTTGTTTAACAAAATTACAAAAACCTGTAAAACATGGGTTTTTTTCAGAGCTTGGTTTAGTTCTCCCAAAAAGGTATATTTTTCCCCCAGTCCGATTTTGCCCGTTTAAGAACTTAAACTGCCTATGACCATAAGACATATTCGTGCCAAACTTTAAAGGTCAAGCTCTTTTATTTTGGACTGCATCGTATCTTACACAGACGAACGGACAGACAGAGGAACGAACATACGGAAATTCCAAGAATGTCTTAAATTCGATCAAGGATCAATAATATATATACTTTATGGGATCACAGACCCATATTGCGATGCGTTACACACGGATTGACAAAGTGAGAACACCCTACAATACTGTATTTGGAAGGTATAATTGCCGACAACTTTTTTCCATCTCTATAAAAGTTGACATCACTAAAAAATCCTTAATATGGCAAATTAACGATAATTTTCTAATGACTAGAATTTAGAGATAATTTATATCTCTCTATAAAAGAAAAGGATGACACCTAATCGATTCTATCTTAAGTTTAAAGTCAAATATTTCTTTACCTTCTTCACAGAATTTTCCCTTATAACCACGCATACATTGACATTTTCCACTAACACAATGACCATGACCATTACAATCGGCCACTTCACATTCATCGTGACGCAATGAACACTCTTTGCCCTTCCATCCTGGATTACATATACATTCACCATTAATATATTCACCATGCTGCGAACATAACACTGGACAAACACTTTCACTACAATCATCACCACCAAAACCAGGATTACACTGGCAATGACCCAATAAACATTGTCCATTACCCGAACAACCATTGGGACAATTTTGTGTCATATCTTCAGCAATGGTAGCATAAAATGTTATATCTTGTACATCACCATCATCATTGTAAAGGGAGACAAACCAATGACCTGGTTCCATATATCGGGTTACTTCACGTGTTATCGATTGCTATGGTTTTTTTTTTGTACGTATAGTCCGTTATTAAAGACATGAGATGATAGTAGTTCGAAATGAAATGAGAAGTGTATATAGATTTTATGAGTTGTGGTGTGTGTGGGGGATAAAGCATGAAAATACATAAAAAAGACAAAAAACATTTATTTATTATTGGTTAATTAAGCAGTATTAGTATTATTATAAATATTTAATACATATAAATTTCCCTTAAATTTAACCCAAAAGAGTACTAAAAATTTATACTTACATGAGCCGCTCTTGTTGATCTTGTACTGGCACTAAATCCACTTAACACTTCTTTAAAGTGATATTGCGTGTGAGTGGGCAAAGCATTGCGTCTTCCATAAACACCTATTGAAGCTCCTCGTGGTATGGTATAATCAAATTTAACATAAGCCGGTTCTGATTGATAAAATTGCATATTCCAATAGCTATAGGGTTGTATTTCCTTTGACAGTTTTTGTCCCAAAGTAATTTGACCAAATGTGGTACCATCTGGTGGAAAACTACGAGCTGGGAATGTTCGAGCACCTATATGTTTTCCATTAATATGAAGCATACAAATAAAAACACACAAAGAAGAAAAGAAAAACACAAAAAGCATTTTATGGGTTAGTTTGATTTTTTGATTAGATATAATAGTGAAATTATTTAATGTTATAAGATTAATTATGTACATACAAGTATATGGGAATTTACATATTTTTTTATTTTTTGGGGAATTTTTCTTAAAATCTCTAGGAGTTTATTTTTGTTAATTTTATTTGCCAACTTCACATGAGTTGTTGTTAGTTTTCAACTAAAGATGTCATTTAATGATTTTCGATAAGTTGTCTTGTTAGTGATGACACTATGGATTTAATAGTGGTGATATTAAATGTGATGTTCTTGTAATTTATTAAACACGATGCTAGTTGTCTTAAAAAAAAAGTTTGGTTGGAAAACACATATCGTTGGCTGGCCTTCAAGAAGGACTATGTGCAAGATATTTTCATATTTTTTTTACCATGCTATAGTCCAACGATATATTTTCAGCCTATAGCCTGTATGATATCTGCTTATTTCGAGGTGTTTTCTATGAAAATTTCGATAAACGCAAAATTTATTTTTGTTAAGTTATCAAAATTATCATACAAATCCTTAGGGCGCACTTACAGGAGAAAGAGAAATTTCGTACAGAAAATCGAAAATGTGCCATCTCTAGTTTTCAAAATATGATTTCTAAAAAAATATAATTTTGTTTTCATTATAAATTTTTGTAATTATTATTAAGCTGAATTCACAATGACGGAGTACTCTGTGCCAGACGGTGGATTCTGTTCCTTTTTCTTACGTACTTGCACATTTTTTGTATGATATCTTCTCTTTTTTTAGAGATGTTACTTTGTACAAAGTACTCCGACATTGTGTTGAAGCCTTAAAGCTGGATTCACAACAATGGAGTAAGCTGTGCTAGAGAGTGGATTTAGCTCCTTTCTCTTCCGCATTTACACATTTTTTGTATGATGTCGTCTTTATTTTTTAAGATGTTACTCTGTAGTACAAAGAACTGCGAAATTGTGTCGAAGCCTTAAGGGCAGTTTACATGTTAACTACCCTTGACCACCCTTATCTACTATTTTCCAGTATTGGAGAAAAATAAACTTTAAATAAATTGCGAAAAAATAAAGAGTGCTTTAATCAGTGAAAAGATACATGATTTTACTGGGTCTTAATATCTTTTTATCTCTGCTACTAAAGAGTTCTCTAAACTGTGACTGATTTGGATTCGCTCTTTGGATCATGATTCCTTTCCAAAAGCTGCTTCCTGTTTACCAACATTTCTGCGGGGTCGTGTCAGAAGACCTGCCGATGGCCAGTTATCTGTTGTGAGGAAATTTATTTTAAAAATTTACAAGGCGTCATTAGTCAACCAGCGGTCAAAGTATGAAAAAACTAAGTTTTTTGACAACATTTCATTTCCAAATTTTTTGACTAAAGCCTTTTGAGTAAATTTTAAAAACCAAATTCTTTAAAATTTACTCCGATCAGAATTTAAATTTTACATTAAATTTGAATGACTTTTAATAGAAAAGGAAAGAAAAATCGCAAACAATTTAAATGAATCATATGCCAACCTATAAAAACTTTCCAGTCTAGTTAACATTCCAGAATCAATGATTTGGTTTGAAATTGTCCAGAAAATAAATCGTTTTTAACACTAATTTAGTTTTTTTTGACACATAATTTTAGTTTCTATTCAAAATAGGTTTCAAAAATTGTTGGAACTGATTTAAATTCGTTATAAAAACAGTGTATTTCATAGAAAATGTTTAATCGTAATCGCATGACTTTTTTGTCGATTACGATTAATTGGCGCGATTAATCGCGATTACGATTACGATTTTAATCGTTTTGCAAACTCTAATCATACTGTAGTTGGAGGATATAATAAACATATAGTTCAAGATTATTATAGTGACATCTATCATAAGTAGGGATGTGATTTCCATGCAAATGCATGTTTTTTGCCGATAGTCTAAAAACGATATCGACCAATTATCTTTCCGAATCAAGAAATTTGCGTTATAATGGCATCGATTTTTTGCATATTTTGTTGAAAATGCATATTTTTGCATATTTTAGTTTTAAATGCATATTTTGTGCATATTTTCAACTTTTAAGTGCATATTTTTGCATTTTTTGACATAAATTAGCAAAAACACAAATTGAAATTTATTTGCTTCAAAAACTGTTTTAAATTTTAAAAATTTATTAAGAAAATAAGAAAAAATATATTTTTTTCTTTTTTATTTTTTTATAGATAGTTTTAGTTTCAAAAAAATCTTGCTTACATGATGTTTTAAATGTTAATATTCAAACCCGGCGTTATTTTTTTTTTTTTTTTTTTGAAGTTTTTGGTATGAAAACAAGATTTTTATTGCACAAATTTTACTTTTTAGTGCATATTTTTAGGTTTTTTAGTGCATATTTTGAATTTTTTAGCGCATATTTTCGATTTTTTAGTGCATGAAAATCTCATCCCTAGTCATATGTGTTGCATCTGTTTACTACTTGGTTAAGTAGATAGAAAAAAGATAACTTTCAATATTTTTTTTACTTAATTTCTCCACCCTACTTATTGATTGGTAAAGTGCGTATGATACTTGCTTTTTTCAAGCAACTAGTTCTATGAGAATTTCGATAAATTCAAGATTTTTGGTTGAAGTTATCGAAAATTTCATAGAAAACCCATAATAAAGTTGTTTTAAAAAAAGCAACAAGATGTAAGTATCATACGCACTTAAACAAATAACCTGCTTTATACGAGGGAAATTTTTATTTTTTTTTCGCTATGATTTAATGAAAATTTTGATGAACAAAATTTTGATGTTGTAAGCCAATTTTTGATTGCTATGATTTAATGAAAATTTTGAAAAGTTTGATGAACAAATTTTTTATGTTATAAGCCAAATACTTTTTGAATTGCGATAATGATTTCTTAAAATTAATGTGTTATGTACAATCTGAAAAAATATTTAAAAAATTTAGTTATATAAAAAAAAACAATAACATTAAATATAAAAGTGTCAAAAAAGTAAAAAATAGTGTAAACATCAACGTATATAACTTGATGCAAACATAATAAATCATATATGATTATACATCGCGTGAGATATTTTCTAAATTTTTTAAATGCAGTCATATATAGTTATATATAATTTAATCATGATTCGGATTAAAATGTGTACGGTTGATATAATTATAAAAAATTATATGACCCTCATACAAAATTTGTTTTTCTGTATAATTTAACATAAAATTATACATAGCTTATTATGTTCCATATCAAACTATATATGTTTCCAATCAACCAAACATTTTCTAAGTTATTTAGACAAAGTATAAGAAAGTTTTTAAAATGTTCCTAAACATTTCCATATTAGGTTATGTATATCACCTATCTGGTTCGAAGCGTACCCAAAAATTTTTTTTTTGTTTTGGAAAATTATATGTTTGGTGAATGTATCGTTGACCTGTGGTGTATCTCAACCCAAACCAAAAAACACCAGGATTTTATATGTTTTTATGCAATTAGATCTAATTAGATCCACCAATATATGGCAATGTCTGGTCAAAACTCGGATGAAATCAAATCATATTTTATACAAGTTGATCTTTTTTAATGCAAAAACATCCACCATTATTCGGATCAAATTGCGTATTAATATATATTGTGTCATATATCATTATATATTGCATCATATAAAAATTTTTACTCGGGTATTTCTTGGCCGAAAACGTCAACCCCTACATTATGGTTGTGTGGGGACTTTTAAAACTACTTTTTTAAAAGTGAAAAAGCAGTGTAAACATCAACGTATGACAGAATTTTGCGCTGACGTTTTTGTTTTGCGCCTATACTATTTCTAGGCCGAAAACGTCAACCGCTACATTATGGTTGTGTGGGGACTCTTACAACAACTTTTTTTAAAGCGGCTTTATTAGGGTTTTTCTATGATATTTTCGATAAATCCACACAAAAATTGCGTATTTATCGAAATTCTCGTAGAAAAACCCTGATAAAGTTACTTAAAATGTTCAAAAATTGCTTTTAATAAAAATTCACACATAAGAGAAACAATAACCATTAACAAAACACAACGACATTTAAAATCTTACTGATGATAACACTAACTGGAGTGTTTGAAACCGGTATAGGAATACTAGAAATGTCTATAATTATTAGAAATTTAAATTTCTTCTACATTTTTCAACTTAAATCCTCATATTACATAAATAGAATTAGAGCCCACGGATCTGTGCTAACAGAAAAAGCAGAAAAAATTAACGAAATTTAAGAAAATCCTGAATAAAGTTTTTTTTTTCAGTTCGGAAGCAAACTGCACAGAAAAAAATATGGGGAAAAACAATTTGAGTAATCACTTGTTTAAATTTAAAAAAAGTTTTGAGTAATTTTTTAATTGACGCAATTAAAAATTTACTCAAAAATTTAAAAACAAATTGAGTAAATAATTTAATAAGAATTTAATAGCTTTTTTATTTTTTTTTTGGAATTTCCTTAGTTTTTTTAATTCTCGTTTAGTTTATAGTTTTTTGTATATATACATGAAAGTTTGTAATCATATTTATAAAATTTTTTTATGTCTTTAAGACAAAAATATATTTGGTAAAGTTTGAAAAAACATGTTTTTTTTTCTTTGTAAAAAAATATGAAATTTTTTTAAACTTTGTTTTTTTTAGAGTAGAAACAGAATAAACCCGGCACGACTTTTTCAATACGGTTTGGCAGATTAAACCGGTGGCTGGCGCCGATGTGAAATAAAACTTGTTCTGTTTTTAAAAGGTGGTGCTTCTTGTTCTGTTCCTGCACTTAATAGTGTCAATTAAAAATTTACTCAAATTTTTTTGGCAAACATTTAATAAATTTTTATTAAAAATTTACTCAATACTATTAAATCGTTTACTGGTGGAAAATTGAGTAATTTTTTACTCAATAGTATTAAAAATTTACTCAAATTTTTTTTTTATTTCTTTCTGTGTGATATTAATTTAACCGAAAAAAGTAAAATTTTTGGCATCACCTCTTTCGAATGAAACTTGGAATAAAGTTTGCCCCTTTCAAAAAATTTATAGTGCCAAAATTCTTCTGGTTATTTTTCTTCCCGAGATACGGGGTCTTGAAAATTGCCCAAATCTTATATATTTGACGAAAGTGTTCTGACATAAATGACATTATCTCAAAAAGAACTCAAGACACAGGTCGCATTCAGGTTTTCAATAATAGGTTATGAGACAGCAATGGTAGTGAGTGTCGTTTTAAAGGCTGTCTCATAAACTATTATTTGAAACCTGAATGAGACCTGCATCTTGAGTTCGTCATTTATGTCAGAACACTTTAGTCAAATATGTAAGATTTTCCCAATTTTTACGACCCCATATCTCGAATACTAGAATGACCAGAAGCTTGAAAAATTGGCACAATCTATTTTTTGTAGATTTGGAGGAGGCGAGGTAAACACATCGGCAGACTTGGGGTGTTTTAAATGTTTACTGAAATTTCTGTTATTGATGCAGTTTTTTTTTAAAATATTTTTTTCTTAAATTATTATAAAATTTAATGAATTGTATGAATACTAAAGATATGTTTACAGTATAATTAAATTAGTAAATTTATGCAATTTTGTATTTAGTAAACTGTACATTTAACTATTCAATAGAATATTAGAAAATTAGTAAAATTGTTAATTCTTGTTAATTAGGTGTAAACAAACAAATACAAATCACCTTCTAGTATAAGTATAGGCATAACATCTGGACATGCAAACTTTTCACCATTTTTATTAGAAACCATTTCATTATTAGTTGTTAAATTATCAATTAAATTAGCAGTAACATCAATATCATCATCAAGCATATTAGTGGTGGTAGTTTCAGTAACATCACTAACAACAGTGTTATCGAAATCATCATTTAAATTTTCTTGTTCAACAATATGAATAATGGCAGGTGTAGAGGTAGTAGTAGTGTAAGGTGTAGTAGTAGTGGTAGATGTATGTTTTATATTAGAAGTAGTAGTTTTATATAAGTCATTGTCAAAGTCAGTTTCTGTAGGATTTTCTGAAGAAGATGATAATGTGGTGCTGCTATAAAGATCACAGGCACAGGGACATTCTGGTATAGGAGGTGGTGGTTCGGGTATACAATAGGGACTAGTTTTATAATCTGTAACTAGATTTTCTTTTTCCTTAACTTTTTCGTTATTAGTTATTGTGGCTGATGCTTCATTTTGTGGAATGGGCATTTTTTCATGTGTTAATACTTGTTGCATATTTTGTACTTGACCAGTTTGATCAAATGCTGGTATATTTACATGTAATGTATACATATTACCGGTACCATCATTAGAAGCTATAGTTAAGTTAACAATTATACGTTTTTCTGGTAAACTATCATTTGTAAAAGAAGATTTATAGGTATCAATTTTTGAAGGTGCTTGATTATTTAACATAGGTGCAGAAGTTATAGGATTTTCATAGCGTATTTGAATTTCTTTGTCATCGTATAATTTTTCACTTTCATTTTCTTCTGCAGTTTCTTCCTCTTGAGGTATAACTTCATTTCTTTCTTTATCATAATTTGTAGTATTTAATTTAAATTTATATTTTTTAGTATTTTCTTTGGTTTTATTTTGCGTCATATTTATCGTTTTGTATAGCTCATCTTCTGTTGAATGCGTTTGTTCTAGTTTAACAATATCAATATCTTCTAAATTTTGTGCATAATTCAATTCCATAAAACCATTATGGGAATTCAAGGGTAATAAACCATCATTTAACATTAAATTATCCAAAGAATCTTCTTTATCAACATTATTTTCTTCTTTATCCTTTGTATCGATTTTTAGTTGATTTGTTGCTGAAATTTTCTTTAAGGTGTCATTTAATATAAAATTTTCATTATTTAAAGATTTTTCAGTGTCTTGTACATTTTCTGTGTCATCTTGTTTCTCATTTTCTTTTTGGGTTTTATTTTGTGTTAAATAAATGTCATCATAGTTGTCAAATAAATGATGGCTATTAAATGTCATTGAATCAATGTTGTTTTCCTTCTTGAAACGATTGATTTGAAAATTATTGTCATCTTTATCATGTACATTATTATGACCATCATTATTATTATTATCGGTGTTAAGGACAGTTTGAGTAGATTTAATATTACTACTAGGCTCAGTTACATAGTCAATATTATCAACATTATCTTCTTTTTTGTTGCTGTCGTTATTATTGTCATTTTCTTGTAAAGTAAGATTATCATCTTTAGCATCATTATTTTTGTTATCGATATTAAAATTTTGATTATCATCATTAATATTTACATGAACATCAACTAGAGGTGGCACTAATATTTTAGAGTTGCCATGTAAATTTTCTGGGATTTGTTTAAGATTATCGAAATCATCTTCATTTTTGTTATCGATATTATTATTTTGATTATCATTTACTAAAGGTGGCTTTAATATATTAGAGTTACCCTGTAAAGGCATATTTAAATTTTCTGGGATTTGTTTAGAATTATCGAAATCATCTTCTTTTTTGTCATCGATATCATCTACTAAAGGTGTCTTTAATATTTTAGAGTTACCCTGTACAGGCATTTTGAAATTTTCTGGAATTTGTTTAGGATTTTCAAAATAATCTTCTTTTATAACTTCTTCATCATAATTATAATTTTCAAATATTGTATATTGTTTTGTAAATAAATCTTCATCTTCTGTGTTAATATCCTTAAACAATTTTGGTTTTTGGGTGGTAGTTGCTATAAAATGTTTCTCGGTTGTATCAAATAAAACCTTTGATAAACTTTTTGTTAAACCTACAACATTTACCAGGTGTTGTTGGTATTGCTGTTGTTGTTGTGTTTTATCTTTTTCAAAGACTTTCTCCTCCTCTTCAAGTATATTATCTTGTATATATTTTTCTTTGTTAATATTATGATTATTACTTTGATTGAGATTTAATATGTTATTGATTTTCAAAGTTTTATCATCATCTTTTAAATTATATGATGGCAAAGAGGACGACGAAGACGACGTTGACAACGGTGATGATGAGGAAAAAGACATCAACTCATCACTTGTTGTCGAAGAAGTTATAAAAATTGACGGGGTAGTTGTCGAAGAATATTGTTTTACTTTCTTAAATTTGTTGTCATAATTACTTTTTGCCATTAAAAAGTCTGCCGCTACTTCTTTTACGTCGTCATTTTTTACTTGCTCTTCTGGTGTTGTCATCATATTGTCGTTATTGTCATAAAATGTGTGTGCATTTATCAAATCCTTTTTATTAGCACTTTCCTGTTTGACTTCATCATCTTCATCATCATCATTCTCATCTTCTTCATTTTTATTTTCTATAACACCGCCTTTTTTCGTAATTAAGTGTTCAAAACTTTGTGCCGTTAAACTTCTGCGATAACGTTTTTGTTTTTTCAGGTAGGACTTTTCTTTGTTTTTATCTTCATCATCCTTATTATAATTCTCATCCTTTTGTTGTCTGTTTTTCGCCAATGTTTGGTTTAAATTCATTTCTATATAGTTATTGTATAGTGAATATAAAATTGTTCAGTTGTATTTTATGTATAAAAAAAAACTATTTTCTAAATAAAAAAAATAATTTCTTTAAATTTTACACGAGCTGTATACATTTAATTTTGAAATGAAGAAAATTTCTTCAGTTTTGTCTTCAAAAGGATATTTAGGATTTTTTTTTCCTTAAGTCTACTAGTTTGAAATAATAATGAAGGGGGAGGTTTTAAATTTCGTTGACATTATAAAAGTTTTAGGTTTCACGCTTTTAATTATACTTAAGAAATGTATTTTTAATTTGATTATATAGGTAAATGAGTTGAAGAATTTGAAAATTGTTGCAAAATATTTTGACATTTATAATGGAGATTGATTGAAATGTCATTCAGTGTAAATAAAGAGCAGTATTTATTGATTATTTAAAACTGTTAAAAATATTGTTTTTAGTAATGATTGACATTTTTTAGGAAAATCCTTTCAAAACATAGTATTTTCTTAGTATACACTGAAGTAAAATTTTTCTTTTTAAAGTATGGAACAGCTCAATTCTGCAGAATCATGATCATCATCATCATGTTGACCACATGCAAATATGTTAGTTTGGAAACCATAAAAATGCAACTCTGTAGTATAGCTTAAAAGTAGGCAACACATTATTTGAATGTAAAAACAACGGAAACAAAAGGGGAGGGGGTTATTTAAACAAATAAATATTTAAACAAAAGAATGAAATTGAAAATTTAAAAAAATAAATAAATTATTGTAATCAACTTATTTTTTACTATGAGCCAACACTAAAGGGATGCCCCCTACTAATGCAATGCATTGTGTGGGTATTAGTAAAATAGGTTATGGAGTGGAAACAGGGAATAGAGTTGGTGGACATTTAGTTTGAATTTTTCTAAATCGTAGCCGAGCCGACTGGGGAGACTACTGCGGGACTGAAAAACGAATTTTCTCTGTAATGTGTTGTGTGATACATCGGACACTCGACCACGAAAGGATGTGATCTACTCAATGGACGAGTACTACAATCATACACCCGCGTCACAGGAAAGAGTCCACCTATCTCAACTGAACATTTACCGTGGTAATATCGATAGAAAAATAGCACTCAACCCATTTCCGACGATGTTTTAATGAGTCAATAGATCTGGATACCCTACTGTCATAGGTAAGCTCCCACGCACTCCTTTGCACCCGGTCTAGAAGTTCCAATGCACCTTGAAGCTTCTGTCCAGATATGGGAGTTGTATTTCATTTTCAGTCGGATATAGGAGATATAAATAGTAAGGAAATCATACGCAGTGAAGTAATTCTTGCACCAAGTCAATTGAATGTTTCTTTCGACACTTGAAAAAATGCTGGTTCCAGCGAACATTACACTGACTTTTCATGTCTATAACATCAAGAGTGTCGGATTCCTTAATAGTTATACCCCCATGAATACATATGACGTTGATTCCATAGACAATAAGAACATATAAGAATGGGTCTTAGAAGCATTAAAATCGACCCTTTTCGGAGATCCTCGAAAGGTCATGATTGAGTGTGTCATTCATGTTCTGCCTCATAGCTTCAATCTCGGAAAGGCTTGGTCTAGCTTAAAGGAAAATGAATGACAAATGTTGCTGTCATATGCAAAAGAATAGTTAGGTTTGGAAGTTTGACTGAGAAGGTCATTAAGAAAAATAAGAAAAAGTTTAGGGAAAGAACGGTACCTTGGAGTACCCCTAAATTAAGATGGTGCTCATCAGATGAAATCCTATCTATAACAACTCGTACAGTGTGATCACAGAGAAAACTCGATATAAATCGAAAGAAATCACTAACGACACCAAACGCAATAAGCTTTAAAACGAAAGCACCGTGACACACGTGATCGAATGCCTGGAAATATCCAGAGCAACCACTTTGCCTTCACCATATTGGTGGATGGAACGACTCCAACGTTCCGAAAGAAACGCCATCCAGTCTACCGCAATACGACTTCTACGAAAGCCATACAAAAGTGAGTTGGACTCTAGTGGTCTCCATCGTCTTATAGACCGTAGAGCAAATTTCTATTGGGCGGTTGTTATCAGGGTTAGAAGCCTCGCCCTTTTAAGGTATTGGCTGAACGTTTGCACCTTCCAGCATGAGGGTTAAAAATCCTACACCCCACTCGGAGATCCTCGAAGGGTCATGATTGAGTGTGTCATTCATGTTCTGCCTCATAGCTTCAACCTCGGAAAAGTTTGGTTTATGCTTGAAGGAAAATGAATGACAAATGTTGCTGTCATTTGCGAAAGAGTAGATGGGATTGGAAGTTTGACTTATAAGGTCATTTAGAAAAATAAGAAAAATAACGGAACCTTGAGGTATCCCTGAATTAAGATGGTGCTCATCCGATGAAATCCCATCTATAACAACTCCTTAAGTGTGATCACAGAGAAATCTCGTTATAAATCGAGAAAAATCACTACCGACACCAAACGCAATAAACTTTGAAGCGAGGGCACCGTGACACACATGTACGAACGCCTTTGCAACATCCAGTGGAACCACTTAGCTTTCAACAAATTGTTGGATGGAACGACTCCAAAGTTCCGAAAGAAATGCCATTCGCTCTCCCAAAGAACGACTTCTACGTAAGCCATACTGCCGTTAGCAAAAAAGTGAGTTGGACTCTAGTGATAAGTAACCAGAAACTTTTCGCGTCTGAGTACTCTGTCGCATTCTTTTAACGCTTCAGTAACTGGATTCTTGTCATGACTCCAATTAATGAACGTATTACAATTTAATAGGTCGTTATCAAACCTTTTTTCTAATTTAAAGGTTAATAAATATTTAAGGCCCGATTTGATTTAGGTACAAATTAAACAGAATTTTCTTATAAATACATTTTTAATGTTTTCTTCAAAAAAGTCTAAATATTTTATAAACAACTGTCGTCGTATTTTTAACTACACTTCAACATAACCACAAACTGGAAAATGTTTGTTTTCTTCTCTGCAATTTAATAATAAAATAACACTTTTATTTTAAGAATTAGCTTTTTTCATCACCTCCCCCTCCATATTTTTGTAAGGAAAATCAATTTTCCGCATATAAGCAGCAAAAAAATATAAGATTTAAACATAAAAAAAAATCATTGTAGTATCGTCATGATTTTTGTTATCTGTTTTTTAAGGTTAACTTTTTTACTTATTCTTATTTTTCTACTTCTTTTTTTGCAAGTCCTTGTTTACGTGGATTTTGTCGTTGTTATTTTAGTTTGTGAAGAAAATTTTCTTATTTTAAGTTTATTTTCTTTTGTTTTTGCCTTTTCTGAAACTCATTTAAAAATAATTAAAACTTGTGAATAATTACCTCCATTATTGGCATTTGCCAATGGTGATGACAGCGATGTCGATGACGACGAGGAGGAGGTTGATGTCGCTGCCGCTGAACCCATAGCTACCGAAGAGGCAGATGTAGATTGAAAGGCTGACGATGAGGCGGCCGCTTGTGATGATGACAGTGATGAGGTGGCCGTTGTTACCATGGTGGGTTGTCCAGATTTTGAGCGTAACGAAGAATTGTGTAGTTTTGATAGATCCGTATTAGTACTTTTGGCAGCTGTCACTTCAGAAGCCTCATTACCGACTAGAACTGTACAGGGGGCTGATGGAGACCAATGAAGAACACCAAAGCCTTTAAGGGAATAGAGTTAACAAAATATTTGTTATTTTTTCCACTTTATGTTAATTTATAATTATATTTTTCCTTATATCTTACCTGTTAAAAATATTAACAAAACACACATGGCCACAAATATCGATACGGACACAATTGCTATACATTTGGCCGAACAACGGGCCGCTAAATCTTTGCGAAAATTCATGGGTGCCGAGTAATGATGAGAGGGTATGCCACTCATAACACTACGTGGCGGAAGCACGGGTCCCAAACACTGATTAGCCGAACGTTCGTAACCTTTCAATGTATCCTTGGTGGGTGTCGAACAAGCCGAACCACTTTTGTAATCGATGGGTGAACTTTTGTTCATATCTAAAAATAAATTTAATGAGAATACAAAAAAATTAGTATAAAAGTCTATAGATAATTAAGAGGGAATGCAAAAGGCTTTAAAATAAAGATATAACTAAAAACTTGATAAAAATTAGAGACAAAATTTCTGAATTTTAGATGAGAATTTTAGTTAGAGATTCTATAAATTAAAATGTAATTTGAGTCTAGCTCGAGCCCTACCAAACATACTTTCTACTTAAACTTACTTTTGATTCCAAGATCTGGAATTTTATAATGGCGCCCAACATGGGGCCAAAATAAGATAACGTGAAGATATTCTACAATTAGTGCAAAAGGCTTTAAAATAAAGATATAACTAAAAACTTGATAAAAATTAGAGACAAAATTTCTGAATTTTAGATGAGAATTTTAGTTAGAGATTCTATAAATTAAAATGTAATTTGAGTCTAGCTCGAGCCCTACCAAACATACTTTCTACTTAAACTTACTTTTGATTCCAAGATCTGGAATTTTAGAATGGCGCCCAACATGGGGCCAAAATAAGATAACGTGAAGATATTCTACAATTAGTGGAATATCTACATTTTGGAATCTGCAAAATGTTCTTTGTGTCAAGCTCAGGCCCTACCAAATTTACTTTCAACTTGAGTCAAAGATCTGGAATTTCTATATCCAAATTCCGGAAAAAGTAGATTTTACTTAACGAATGATTTTTGACATTTTTTAAAATATATTTTATAAAATATCGAAAATTATTCAACTAAGTTTTATAAGAAAACAATAGAGTCCGACCGAATATTCGGTTTCGGTCTCGGTTTCGGCCTCTATTCGGTATTCGGCAAAATTTTGGCCGAATATTAGCCGAAACCGAAACTTTTTGGTATTTTAAAAAATATGTAAAAAAGTCGCTGAATTTTTTGATTTCGTATTTCATTACACTTGTTTCAGTTCAATTGAAGAAAATGTTACAAGTTTATGCAATAAATGTAAAACTGTTTCAGTTCAAAAATTATTTTCTCCTAATCTACAAATGAAATATACATTTTTTTGTAAGTTTTTTAAAAAAATATATTTTTTTTAAATACAACAATTCCTATGGTTTATAAGCATTATATGCTGTATATTTATCTTTAACAACTTTTTAATAATTTTATTCATGCCAAGCGGTAATTTTTTTTAAGTTTCGGTTTCGGTTCGGTCGAATATTACTTTTTCGGCCGAATATTCGGTTCGGTTTCGGTCGGACTCTAGAAAACAATTGTCTTTTGGTTGGCAAAATACAAATTAGTCGCATACATATGACTTTCGGTTAGATTTGAAGTTTATCACAGACTACACAGACGCGACACTTCTGACAGGTGCCAAAAAAATAATCTTAAACCCTTTCTATTTTTTTTCAATTTTGTTCTACTTTTTGTGCTAGAAAGAGTAAACTAATATATCGCGTCTTTAGAAAAATAGATGGTTGATTGGGTTTTATTGTTTCACTCACTCCTAAACAGTATAAAGTGTTACTATGTTTAGTTTACACTTGCTAAACCAAGTGAGGGGTTTAAATTCGTATGCGGCGAATCTTTTATGCCCTCCAACATGCAAACAATTCCAAAAAATGTAAATGAAATAATTGAGTTCGAGGTCTATTGTTTTAAATAATTTTTATTTTATTTCTCCGATATTTCGAAATTGCTCAAATTTCATCCTCAGGGACACTTTTAAAAATTACACAACAAAATAAACTTTAAGCTATAGTTGTTTGTGTAATTTTTACAAGTGTCCCTGAGATTGAAATTCGATTAATTTCGAAATATCGGAGAAATAAAATAAACATTAATTAAAACAACAGACCTCGAGCTCAATTATTTCATTTACATTACAAATATAAAGGTCGAATAAATATAACATTAAATTTAATTCCAAAAAATTGTAGGGTTTTTTAAAGGGGTCGTTAGGGATTTTCGGGGGACACATCTCTCCTCGCCATAAATGTTTGCAGATTTATTTGTTATATATGCCTTTGGCCTTAAAGAATATAGCTTTATCAGTATTTTAACTATTTTTTTTATAAAAAATAGTGTTTTTCCTGGGTCTAAGTGCAACACTTTAAACTTTTTCCGACATAAAATTTCATTTCTTAACAAACATACAAAAAAAAACTCTTAAAAATGGCGTTTTTAGAGGTTGGTTTAGTTATTTAAGGCAAAACTGGTTTCCCCCTGGTCCTTTAATACCATCCAGGGAGTCTTGGATGAGGGGCACTCCGGGTAGTGGAGCCTTTGTACACGGATGGATCGAGGCTGTACGAACAAGTGGGCTTTGGAGTCTATTCGGGGGAGCTTGAGTTGAGCCTGGCTCGAAGATTGCCAGATCATTGCTGTGTTTACCAGGCAGAGATGCTGGCAATAAAGTAAGTGGCTGACTGGATGAGTTGCAATGTATTGTCTACAACTGCAGTCAACATCTATTCTGACAGTCAATCCACGGTAAAGTCTCTGGAGTAAATGTTTCTAAAAACAAGATCTGCCCTTAACTGCCGCACGCCTTTAAATGAGATGGCCAAGAAGTTTAACATACGACTCATATGGGTCCTAGGGCACAGAGACATTTCAGGGAATTGCAAAGCCGATAACTACCTTACAGGTTCCAACAGAATTGGAATGTGTTGGTATGCCTCTAGAAACTTGCAAGCAAAATTTACGACTTTGTTCTGCGACGAATACTAACCAGAGATGGTTGGACATCTGTGACAACACGACAGATTTGGCCTTCTCTTAATCAGAAGCGTGCAAATAAGCTGATATCGCTTTCAAAAGGAGAGAATTCGACGGTGGTTGCTATAATTACAGAACTCTGTCTTATAGAGAAGCTCGTAGAGCGGTTAAATGTGCCGTCAAATGACGAGGAGGAGTTGGAAACTATCGAACACTTCATCTGCCATTTTCCTGCACTTTGTGGTCAGAGACTTGCTTCACTGCGATCTAAGGAGCTGGACGATCTTTCTGATTTGTCAAAAACTTTAATTGGTTTAACGGCAGGGACTTGTAGGGAAACCTATTACATTCCCGTGGTATAACAACGGACCTTAGACTCTTACAACCTAACCTTCCCCCTAGTCCGATTTTGCCCATTTACGAACTTAACCTTCCTAGGAACATTAGCCATATTCGTACCAAACATCAGGAGGATAGCTCTTTTTTTTTGACTGCATCATGTTATATACAGACGGACGGACGGACAGACATTCATAGAACGTCTTAGAATCGACCATTGATCAATAATATACGTATATCAGGGGCGTATCCAGGATTTTATTTCGGTGGGGGCCCAACATTTTTTAAATTTTTTTTTTTTTTACAAAAAATTTACTTAACGGCACATGTTTTAGAATTTTTCTCGATCTTTTCCTTGAACTGAATGTAACACAATCAGATTCTTCATTTTTGAGTAAGTTTTTAACTGTTGGGGAAAAAAATTAAATTTTTTTATATTTTAAAATTTTTTGGGAGACTAAAGCCTTTTTTTAAAGTGTGAATTGTATCAGATGCTGATACATTTTCACAAAGAAGATTATCAGAATCTGAATTTATTTTTCAAAGAAAAGTCTAAGATTCTATGACAATTTCAAGTTGAGACAGTTTTTGTTATAGAAAAAGTCAAAGACTCTAGATCATATTTCCAATGGAATACGTTTCTCGGGAAAAAGTCACTTTAGAAAATGATTCTATAAACATATTCATAAAATACTTTTCCAAAAGAAAAGACTCCAATTGTAAGACATTTTCCCAAAATCTGAGATATTTCTACACAAAAAGATTTAGATTCTGAGAAAATCTTCGCTTTTTCTATAACAAAAATAATTCAGATTCTGAGACCTTTTGAAAAAGAAAATAGTATAAAAAAAGTCATAGATTCTAAAACCTTTTTCCTAAAGAAAAATTCTCGGATTCTGAGAAAATTTTCCTATAAAAAAAGTCTAAAATTCTTAGACATTTTTCCTATAGAAAAATTCTCAGATTCTTAGACATTTTTCTATAGAAAAAGTTTCAAAATTTCTTAGATTCTGAGACATTTTTCATATCGAATAAGTCTCAGATTCTTAAACACTTGTCCAATAGAAAAAGTCTCAAATTCTTAGACATTTTCCTATAGAACAAGTCTCAGACTCTGAGACATTATACCTATAGGAAATTGTCAAGGGTTTTCTTCTAAAAAATGTTTTTCATATAGAAAAAGCCTCAGATTTCCAATAGAAAAATACTCAGATTCTGAGACATTATTCTTATAGAAAAAATATTTTTGCAATAGAAAAAGTCTCAGATTTTGAGCATTTTTCTATACAAAAAGTCTCAGCATGTGTCTCTAAGACATTTTTCCTATACACAAAATCTTAGATTTTGAGATAATTTTCCTTAAGAAAATTTCGTTGATTCTGAGACATTTTTCGTAAAAAAAATATATAAGATTCTGAGACATTTTCCTGGATTGTAAGAAAAATTCAGAGAAATTATTCCTATAGAAAGTTCTCAGATTCTAAATCATTTTTCATATTGAAAAGTCTCAGATTGTAAGATTTTTTTTTTATAAAAAAAATCTCAGATTTTGAGACTTTTTCAGATTCAAAGACATTATTCCTATAGAAAGTTCTCAGATTCTGAGACATTTTTCCTATAGAAAAAGTCTTAGAATCTAAGAAAAAGGCCAATATTTAAAGACATTATTCCTATAGAAAAAGTCTTAGATTCTCAGACATTTTTTTTTTTTAGATTTTTTTTAGATTCTAAGACATTTTTTTTAGAAAAGTGTAAGATTCTGAGACATTTTTTTTTTAAGAAATAGTCTCGTTCTGAGACATTTTTCTAAAAGACAAAGTCGCATTTTAAGATTTGACTACATTTTACTTACAATTAGGTCCATTTTTTATGTACATAAAACTTCAGGTTCTAAGATATTTTTTCTATAGAATCTTAAGTTGAAAAGTTTCAAATTCTAAGAAAAAATTTTCAGATTTTGAGATTTTTTTAACAGCAAAATTTTCAGTTTCAAAATATTTTTCTTCAAAAAATTTTGATTCTTATTGTTTTTCGATTTTTTTAAGAAGTTTTTTAATATTGTACTTGTTATTTGATACCAAATCCTGAAATTTGTGAAATCATTTCGGGGGGGGCCCGGGCCCCCCCCTGTATACGCCACTGACGTATATACTTTATGTGCTCCTTGGCCGCTATCTCGATGCGTTACAAACGGAATGACAAAATGAGTACTGTTTATCACTTTTCAACTTATCCCCAAAAATATGCTTTAAAATATTTGAATATAAACAGGAAACGAAAAAATAGAGTTGCCAATCTTAACAAATTTCATCAATTAGTGGGGTGAATAAAACGCAAAAACAAAGTTAAAAATATACATAAAGTAAAAAAAGAGATTAATTTTGCAAGTTTAAAAAAAAAAAGGATTTAGTATAAACCCCTACAAGTGTTGTAATTTAAATCAATTTTTTTTTCAATTTTTTATATTCAAAAGGATAAATGTAAGTAGAGGAAAAATCAATTAAATCATTGATAGATTTTTTTGTAGTAAAAAAAGGTTTCGACATAAAAAATAGTAAAGGAAACCCATTAAAATCACACCTAATTCCTAACACGTAAGTTTATATCCGATCCCTTGTTAGGTTTGGTTTTTGTTTGATAACAGAAAATACGAAGAAAAAAACATCATACACGCAACATTCAGTTTTAGTTCAAATTCATGTTTGAGGTAGGGTAAATAAAGTCTTCTTCTTCTACAACCGGAGATACTTTTTTCAAATACTTATTCAGATTACATTTTTATACAAAGGATTTAGCTTGGTATAGGGATAAAAAACTGTCAATGAACATAACCTCAAACACTGGCAATGGCTTTAACATTTACTTATTATCATGGACAGTTTTTTTTTTTGGTTTTTATTTTAGGGAGAAAACAGAATTTATCCAAAAAATAGAAAATATCCCCATGAATATAAAAATCAACAAAAAAAGTAAAGAAAATAATAAAAAAAAGAAATAAAAATCAACACTGACCAAAAACAGGAAGTACGTAGCTAAACTATGTAGATGGTAGTAGACGAGTAGTAGTATCATTTGTTTGACGCCATGTTTGATGATAATTCGATTAAGTGACGTGTAAGTGGCAGTGGCAAATAACATATAGCCTGAAAGCTCAAATCGGTAAAGTCAGTATAACTTTCATTTCATACATTGTCACTATTTAAGGGTGCGTAATATTTTCTGTTGTATTTTTAAACTCATCTCAATCTTTTTTTTTAGGTTTTTCTTCTATTTTTTTTGAGGAATTTTTTCTCTGTTTTCTCTTTTAGTTTATTTTTTCTGGTAAATTCATTTGAAAAAAGGGATTGTCTGTCTGTTATATGTATGTATGGTTTTGGTAGCACAATATCGATAACGTTTATAATCACATTACCAGCCAGACATATAAAAATTTTTTGCGCAAAATTATGTATATAGCCTATATTAGGTGGGATTGAAGAATGATGGACATTTTTGGGAAATTTTTATGATTTATAAAATTAGTAACTGAATTTTTGTTTTAATTCCATATTATTTTTAAGAAAGAGATCTCGGTAGTTTTCAATTTTTGCAGTTTTTAATTTGCCACCCTTTCATCATCAGCGCTTTTTGATTGTCACTCTTAATGTGTGTGAGATTAAAATTAGCTGATAAAGATGTTTTAAAGTTTGAAAACAAGTAGAACTAAAAAATAAGAAAATGAACTAAATTAGTAAAAAATTGGTACTGATTTGGCGCTAAAGATTTTGATATCCTCCTCTACAGTAACGCATCGAAATATCGGTCTAACAAGGGAAGTATCTCAACCCTTATGAACCGATTTGCCTGAAACTTAAAATATATATAATAGAGATAATTCTAAGGTTGGGGTGTCTCGGCTTATCGGCCATATCGGGGACTAAGGGGTTCAAAACATGGGTCAAAAAATGGCGAAAAAATCGTTTTTTGGATTTTTCAGCCATTTCTTTTGTAGAAACTATATGATGTTTTCATATGAGAAGAAAGGTTTTTTTAATGCCTATCCAATGGTGGCATAACCTTGTAAAAATTGGCTTCTTTAAATATTTTTTTCAGGAAAGTGTGTAAATTTTGGGGGGTACTTTTGTGAAGACATAGACCTACGATATCCATATGGATAAGAAATAATCTTTATTAAATTTAAGTCGACCCGTATTTTTGCCCTAGACGATATTCCTATTAGTTCGGAAGTTGTCAAAATTTTCCCGAAGGTCCATATGGTTTCATAAGGGGACAACGAAATTTCTAAACACCGATATGGCCGATAAGCCGAGACACCCCAACCTTAAAATCGTCTCTTTAATATATATTTTAAGTTTCAGGCAAATCGGTTCATAAGGGTTGAGATACTTCCCTTGTAAGACCCTATAATGTTACTATGTCTCGATTTAACGGTTAACATAGGCTCTGTTAACGCAGATGGGAAACTCCTGAGTAAAACATATTTGATTCTGGAGTGAATTAAAAAAAGATAGTCAAACTCAAAATATGAAAGTGCAAAAGGGAAAGGTATAAAATTTTCCACAGATTGGAGTACTCCAACATTGTGAATGGGGCTTTAATGGTCATAGGGAGAAAAGATTTCCCTAAACTAAATCAACCTCTGAAAAAGGATTTTTAATACTTTTGTTGGGCAAATAAAACGTTTGTATATCAGAAGAAGTTTAAAATCCTGCACTTGGACTCAGGGGATTAGAAAATTGAGTTTTTAATGAAAAGCCGTAACTGAATTGATATCTGGGTGCTAATTCTTGGAGTCGATAACTATCAAAATTCTTCTCGATTGTGCGTTTTTAAAATTTTTCTGTATGCCTAAAATTATGCTGTGCTAAAAATCCGATTTTTTAAAAAAACTTATTAAAAGCTTGTATTTATCCAAGCTAAAATTATGCTTTAAAATTAGACGTCCGAGTAGAATTTCGATAGCTATCGACTCAGAAAATTATACCCCTGATGAGATCTATCCTCCTTTCAATCCGACCTAGTCTTAGGTATACATGATTTATATGAAAGCTATATAAACTAATCAAATGATTTGCTAACAAAATATATACATACAAAGATATAAAAATAAAACTCATGTTTAAAAAAAAAACGAAAATGTTATTAAAAATAGAGAAAAATTCAAATCAACAAATCATCACTTTAGCAAAAAGCTTAAATAGATTTGTTTTAAAGGGGGAAAACTTCAAAACACACATATAAAAGAGATTTGTCAACTTTTTTTTATGAAAAAATTTAATTTTAGTTTAATAAGTTTATTTTTAATAAAAAAGGGAATATTTTTATGAATCAATAAAAAAATTTTATTTTAATGGTACTAAAATATTTTTAAACAAAAATCGTGTTGCAGAAAACAAAAAGTGAGATTTTTAACAAAATTTTAAACTTTTTTTCACATCTTAAACAATTTAAAATTGTTTTTTATACCCTCCACTCTAGTGATAGAGGGTATATATAAGTTTGTCATTCCGTTTGTAACACCTCGAAATATTGGTCTAGGACCCCATAAATCCTTCATGATTCTCGATCGATTTTAAGACGATTTAGCGATGTCCGTCCGTCTGTCCGTCCGTCTGTCTGTTGAAAACACGCTAACTTTTGAAAGACATTACGGAGGCTCCTGAAGTTTGGCATATATGTTGGGCATTTACCTGGTCAAGTTGGTATTGCAATCCAGCGAAATCGGTCCAGTGGTTCAAAAGTTATGAGCAAAAGACTGATTTTCGGCAAGGGTTTTTCGTGAATTTATGAGATAAAAAACACGCTAACTTTCGAAAGACAATTCTGAATATGCTGAAGCTTGGCATATATATTTGTCGTTCCCCTGGTCTAGTTCTTCCAGTGGTTCAAAAGTTATTAGCAAAACCGTGATTTTCAGATTAGTTTCACCTTAAATTCACGTGTTAAATACCCGTTAAACATGTTTTAAAAACATTGGTAAGTCGCAAAAATATTTTACTACGTATTTTTGCCACTCAAAAATATTTTTACACACACAAAAAAAAAAAAATACACTCGAAAAAAATTTTACACTCAAAAAAAAGTTTACACTCAAAAAAAGGTTTACACTCGAAAAAAATTTACTAAAAAATTACTAACAAAAAGTTGTTTTACACAAAATAATATATTTCTAATCAAAAATGTTATTTTTTCACGTTAGAAAAATTTACTTTCACTTAAAAAGGGCATTGTGGAGGGTATTCATAGATTCGGCAAAGTCGAATTTAATTTTTCTACTTGTTTTTTCTTTAAAATTTTTGTACGTACTGTAATAAGTAATTAAAAATATATTTTCCCTCTTTTCTTTGCATTTTCCTATTAAATCCTACTTATAAAACTCCATGTATAGTCTAAAAACGGGAAGAAAAGCATGTTAACATAATCTGCTTTAGTAATTATTATACACTTGACTGAGGCTCAAACAAATATGATGCCTTTTCTATATAATTGTATTTAAGATTTTTTTTGGAAATAAAAAAAATATGGAATAAAAAAAAATTTCTGTTTAAAACTAAAAAAGAAAAATTTCATTTTGAAAATGCCAAGAAAAACGTGTATAGATGAATTTAATTTTTAAAGTCTGCCTGCATTAAAAATGTTTAACGGGATGGAACATATCGAGGGCGAATATTCAAAACTTGCTATCTGCAGTGTTATAACATAGCAGATAGCATGTTTTGAATATTTGCCCTCGATATAATAAAATTAAGTTTTTTTAAATTATAAAAGATTAACTTAATACCGAAATGTTTGTTGGGTAACAAAAAAATGGCGTCTGCAAAAACTGCAAGGGTTGCCAGAAAATTACAATTTGATTAATCGGCAAGTTATATTACAGACTAAACAGATGCGAAAGTAGGATTTTATAAAATCAGAGAGGGCAAGGGAAATAAGTCGAGCGCTCATTAGTTTAATCAAAATTTTGAAAGTTGTATGCCATTTCAGATACACACAAAAAAACCTTGTCAAATAACTAGGAAAAGTCTCGTAAGCCCATTTTACCAATTTTTAACAGCTTCCCTTGTTTTTTAACAAGCAAATTTGGATCGAAATTTACATTTTTTTTTTGTAATTTTACATTTTTTTGTAATTTTACATTTTTTTTTTGGTAATTTTACATTTTTTTTTGTAATTTTACAAAATTTTCAAGATAATTAAAAAAAAAAATCTATTAAATTCACGATAATTCCTTGTAATTTTGTAAATTTACAATTTTAATGGTAAAAATCTAAAAAAAACTACAAAATTATTTGTATAAATCTTGTAAAATTACTAGGAATTTTCTCTAGTAAAACTAAACCTCCTTGTAAATTTTATCGTGTCAAAAAAGTCGAAATAAATTTTAAAAGTTTAAAAACAATTTTTGAAAAAAAAAAATAACTTAAATTTACGTTTTTGTAACTTAGGCTAAAATATGCAAAAAAAAAAAGCTTTTAATAGTTGAAAATATGCACAAGATATGCATTTAAAACCAAAATATTCATTTTTACCAAAATATGCAAAAACAAATCTAAGCCATTTTAATGAAAATTCATTGATTCGGAAAGATAATTGGTCGATATAGTTTTTGAACATCTACAAAACATATGCATTTGCATAGAAATCGCTGCCCTAGTTATTAATATAGAAGTTTTTTTTCTTTTTCAATATATTATGAAATGCCTCACATTTAAAAAATAAATCATATTTACTTATGTAAATATTTTAAAAATAAAACCAAAATCACTTTACTCACATTTCCTTAATTCCAAAACAAAAAAACATCTCAAAGAAAAATATACAGGTAGTATGTTTAATATATGTTAAAAAAAACGGAAGTAACTCCTAACACACATTTACAATAAATTTTGAAAAATGTAAAGGATCAAAATAACAAAAAAATAAGGAATTATAAAATAAAACACAGCTGTGTTTAATGGATTTTGTGGTTTTACACGCACATTATTATAAAAGAAATTATTTAAGTATGGCCAAAACACAAAAAAGGTTGATATACACCATACACTAAACCAAAAATGCTTATGACATTTAAATGTCATATAAAAAAAATTAAGTGGTAACATATTTCCTCATGCTCCTTTTAAGTTTTTTTTTTTGCACAAACAGTAAATGTTTCAAATGGCAACATGTTGTGGTTATGTTATTTAATAAATTTTTAATGTAAAATTAGAAAATTTGACAGAAGTATACGGATTTTCAAGTTGGGAAAAAATCTGTACTAAAACAAATTATAAAAATAAGTTTTTAATAATTTTTCCAAATTCTTTCATTAATAAAATGGCGATAAAGGCAGGATTACACAATAATTAGTTAGGTGATACACTAAAATAAAAGCCTTGTCAAATTACTAGAAAAAGTTCCAAATATTTTACAGTGTTCCTTGTTTTTAAACAAAAAAAAAATCGATCGAAATTCAAATTTGTCATTGTAATTTTACAATTTTTTTCGTAAATGTCCAAATTTCCAAGGCAATTAAAATTTC
The DNA here is from genome assembly GCA_963921195.1 of Pegoplata infirma. Classification (NCBI taxonomy): domain Eukaryota; kingdom Metazoa; phylum Arthropoda; class Insecta; order Diptera; family Anthomyiidae; genus Pegoplata; species Pegoplata infirma. The sequence goes on from OY992539.1 coordinate 195,956,390, forward strand.
GATCGAAATTTTAATTCTTCTTTGTAATTTTATAATTTTTTTTCGTAAATGTTGAAATTTCCAAGGTAATTTTACAAAATAACGAGAATGCCTTGTAAGCTTTATAGCTAAAGTTCTAAATTAACAATTTTATTGATAAAAAGACTCATCGGGTCCGAACGCAATGGGTCCTCAAATGTATATGCATTAATTTGAAATAATTTTTTTCCCACTTTGTTCAAATTGGCATAAATTTTTTTTTTACTTTTCCTTATTTTTAAGAAAAACGTGAACTTAAAAGAAGGAAAACATGGCAATGGAGCTAAATCATTATCAATTTTCAATTTTCCGGTTTTTTAGTTCATCTTTTTTAATGCATGATACAAAAAATTCGATCGCCAGATCCATCCAGATTGTTAGTTATCAAAAGTAACAGTCTGACCACACTAGTTGTATTAAGAGTTGCCAGCGTTCATGAAATTTGTTTCAAAAAAGTTAAAATCTAATTGAAAATTCAATTTGATAATAAATTTCTATAAAAAATCAAATTATTTAGTTTCTTTATAACACAATTTAAAGTTAACCTTGTGTCATGATAATTTTTAAACTTTTTTTGTTCTGGAAAAAGGAAAACATGTTGCTTAATCATTATTAAATAACCTTGAATTTAGCTAATTTTCACATTTTTTATTATATTTTATTTTGGTGCATAAAAAAAAATTGATCTGGCATCCATCTAAATCGTTAGTTATCAAAAATCACAATCTGGCCACACTAGTTGTACTTAGAGCCAGCATTTAAGCGTCCAACTTGAATCAAATTACGTCGCGTAAGGCGTAAAATTTTTCGTTTATAATATTTAAATGTGAGGTACCTTAATCAAACGGACGTAAAAATTTAAAATTTGATGTGTTTTTTTTTTGAGTGCATGATACCAAAAATTCGATCTGGCATCCATCTAAATCGTTAGTTATCAAAAATCACAATCTGGCTACACTAGTTGTATTAAGAGTTGCCAGGTCCATGAAATTTGTTTCAAAAAAATTCAAATCTTAGGAATCGTAAAAAAATCCCAAAAATTTTTTATCTAATTGAAAATTCAATTTAATAATAAATTTCTATTTAAAATCAAATAATTTAGTTTCTTTATAACACAATTTAATTTTAACCTTGTGTCATAATTTTTTTTAACTTTTTTGTTTCTTGAAAAAGGAAAACATGACAATGTTGCTTAATCATTATCAATTTACATTGAATTTAGCTAATTTTCACATTTTTTAGTTCATATTTTTTTGTGTGCATGATACAAAAAATTCGATCTGGCATCCATCTGAATCTCTAATAATCAAAAATCACAATCTGGCCACACTAGTTGTATTAAGAGTTGCCAGCATCCATGAAATTTGTTTCAAAAAATTTCAAATCTTAGGAATCGTAAAAAAAATCCCCAAACATTTTTATCTAATTGAAAATTCAATTTAATAATAAATTTCTATTTAAAATCAAATAATTTAGTTTCTTCATAACACAATTTAATTTTAACCTTGTGTCAGGATTTTTTTTTTTAACTTTTTTGCTTTTTGAAAAGGGAAAACATTGCAATGTAGCTTAATCATTATCAATTTTCCATAAATTTGGCTAATTTTCGCAATTTTTAGTTCATATTTTTTTGAGTGCATGATACAAAAAATTCGATCTGGCATACACCTAAATCGTTAGTTATTAAAAATCACAATCTGGCTACACTAGTTGTATTAAGAGTTGCCAGGTCCATGAAATTTGTTTCTAAAAAGTTCAAATCTTAGGAATCGTAAAAAAATCCCAAAAAATGTTTATCTAATTGAAAATTCAATTTAATAATAAATTTCAATTTAAAATCAAATAATTTAGTTTCTTTATAACACAATTTAATTTTAACCTTGTGTCATAATTTTTTTTAACTTTTTTGTTTCTTGAAAAAGGAAAACATGACAATGTTGCTTAATCATTATCAATTTACATTGAATTTAGCTAATTTTCACATTTTTTAGTTCATATTTTTTTGAGTGCATGATACCAACTTTTAAATCTGGCATCCATCTAAATCGTTAGTTATCAAAAATCACAATCTGGCCACACTAGTTGTATTAAGAGTTGCCAGCGTCCATGAAATTTGTTTCAAAAAAGTTAAAATCATAGAAATCCTAAAAAAATCCCCAAAAATTTTTATCTAATTGAAAATTCAATTTAATAATAAATTTCTATTTAAAATCAAATAATTTAGTTTCTTTATAACACAATTTAATTTTAACCTTGTGTCAGGATTTTTTTTTAACTTTTTTGTTTCTTAAAAAAGGGATGATTTGTCTTCTTACCACCCTCATATATAAATTCTATATGCCTTTGGCTGGGAAATGAAACTTTTCTCCAAAAGGTTATTTTTTTTTTTACAGTAAGAGAAATATGTGATTTTAAGTTCTTAGCTAAGCTTAACAAACAGGATGCGTATATTTAAAAACTTATTAAATTGCTATAATTTATAAGGTTTTATCTCTTACTTTATTTCTTTCGTATACATTTTCTGTTTTAAAAGTACCACCACTTGCTTGTATGTTACAAAAAAAAATGTAACGGAAATTCAAATGATATTGTATTGTTTTGCTGTTAAACCTCAAACCCTATATGGAAAAAAACCAAAAAGAAAATAAAAGTAAAGAAAATTTTTGAAAACGGAAACTCGTTAGTCTAAGCAGTAGAGTAGAAAAGTAGCAAATCCTATACAGTGTTTAAAGAAAATAAGAGACACACACACAACCAACAACAATACTTAACAAATTTTAGCACTTGGAAAATATTAAAGATTCTTTAACCTCCCCCTCTACCTTCCTTTACAGATATCCTTATAAGAAAAAAGGAAATAGAAGTGCTAAGACAGCAGGCAATTAATTTGCATGGCAAAGAAAAAAATAAAAATAACAGGAAAACTTTTTCGTTAAACACAGCAATATGAAACGAAAATTTAACCTTGTTGATAAGTTTTATTTGTAAAAGGCCAAAGTAAAAAAGTACATTTTGTGCTATAAGTTTATTTGTTACCTTTTCTTTATTTCGGTAAACTTTAAATCACTTGATTTATGAGCACTTTTAATGACTTTTCATCAATCTTTTTAAGAAAATTAGTAAAATGTTGAACAAAAAAAAAATAAATATATACAAAAAAGATAAAATTAAGTAATAAATATTAACGTAAATTTTATACAAAAAATAAGGTAAAGATTAAAATTTCCATAAAAAAATTTAAAGGAAGTTTTTAGGTTTTTTTTTTGGAGAACATTAAAAAAAACTCCTTACTCAATATGGGGTAGAAATTAGCTGAATTTTTTTGCAACCGCACTCAAAAAAATTAACTAAAAAATGGGAAAATGAACTAAATTTAAGGAAAATTAATAATAATTTAGCTTCATTGACATGTTTTTCTTCTTTTAAGTTCATATTTTTCTTTAAAATAATGAAAATCAAAAATTATTTAATGTAACTCAACTTTTAACTAGAAAATAAGGGAAATTTTATTTTAAAGCTCCATTGGATTCGGACCCGATGGGATCAGACTCCGATGGAGGCAGACCAAGTTGGGTATCTTAAGGATCGTCATAGTTTTTAAGCCAAATTGATGCTATTGAAATCCAAAGTACTAAAAATGGTCTTCATTTTGCTCTACCTGGCTTAGTTTTTGATATATCGCCAGTTAAAAAAAAAAACTTCTCAAGTTTTGAAAAATTTACCAAAACAGTGGTAAAAACTTGCTCTAAAAAGAACGGCAGGGACCAGTAGGAAAACCTATTACAGTCCCGTGGTATCACAATGGGCTTCAGAGTCTACGTGTGCTGACGTAAAACGTCAGCAGCCACTTACAGCCTAACCTACCCTCTAAAAACGATAGATTTTTTACAGTTTTGAATGCTTTTGTTAAGCAAATGAATCATTTTCATTCAGAAGAAGTTTAAAATCCTGCACTTAAGCCCAGGGGTTTAGAAAATTATGTTATTTTTTGGACCGACCCATTTTGTGGGCGTGGATATAACAATATAATTATAAAACTTTATTACTTAATTCCAAAATCATAACAAAGAATTCGTTACCGTGAAGTGGAAGGATTCCACAAAACAGTAAAATGACTTAAAATTCCTTCTAAAAAAGAAATTATTTCTTTTTGTAATTTTGTTAAGCAAACTCGTCCATAAGTTAATTTTTTCTGAATCATTTTTAAAAGTTATTGAAAATTGCCTGAGTTACTTTTGAGCGTGAGTAAAATAAAGTTTAAACACATGAAAAGTAAATTAGCGCAATATTTTGAGTGGGTAATTTCAGTTTATTCTTGTATGAGCGAGCGTGAGTAAGAGTAAAAATTCACTCACGCGCCAATCTCTAATTTCAATACATAAAATAATATCACGCATCTGGCAGCACAAAAATTAACGCCTAAAAGTAGGCAAACAAAAACGAACTAATAGCACAGACTAATACAGACTCGACATAAGTGACAGGTGTCAAAAAATTATTCTTTAACCATATGGTTAATATTTTCAAATTATTCTACGAATTAGGTTAGAAAGAGAAAACTGATATAACGCGCCATAAGAAAAATGGATGCCAGATCGGTTTTTGTTGTTTCACTCACTCCTAAGTCGTAGAAAGTGTTGCCATGTTATCGTAAAACGGACTAAAAACCGCTGTGTTTTCTCCTAAAATCGCTTAGTTTTCCCCATTCTTTCTTATAAAACTCTACTGTCGAGTCTTATATAGTCTGTGCTAATAGACTTAAAACACGGAGTTGCCAAAACACATACGCAAACAAAAGAAAACTGGGGAAGTCAAATTCACTTAAATTTCTTGGATTTAAATTGTATTTTTTTTTTTTTTTTGATAATTGTTGAATTGCGTTCATATATTTCTCTACTACATATATTTTTCTAAAATCACCTACTGAGGCCTTAAAAATATTTTTAATAATAAATTTCTTAATTTTAATTACATAAAATAATTATTAAATATTTTAAACCAAAATTTAAAATTCTAACTGTGTCCTTAAAATATTCTTTTGAACTTAGGCTTTATTTTATTAATTTATTTAATAATTTCATTTTTACTGTGTTTATTTTGAGGTTTATGTATACATCACGCTATTTTCTTGAAAATATCATTTATTTTAACAAGACAATTTAATGATTTTATTTGTTTGAAATAATTTCCAACTGGTTTAACACAGCATGATACTCATTATTTAAAAGCTCCTTTAACAGAGAGAAGTGCATGAACCACAAGGGAAATGAAGGCAGTTACATTAACGGAATAAACTTAACCCAAACACACTTCTTCTTAAACATATATTTTTGTAAATTATATAAACAATTAGGGAATTCACATGGGTGTCCTATTTGTTGTAAGGTGGTATTTTCCTAAAGGACAGAAAAATAAGTTTCCAATAAAATTTCTTAGTTTTATCAACTCAAAATTTGGTTGAAGCTACTATATTTGGCTGAGGCAAACGAATTTTTGGGTTGCCTTTATTAAAAGCAGGTTATAACAACCGAATTTTGTTGGGACTATCGATATTCAACTGTGACGACCAATCTGGAAATTTCGCAAACAATTTTTAGTTGCAATAATTGACTTTTAGATCGAAATTGGCAAATTTGTTTTCTGTAAATTCTATAAATTTAAATTAAAAATCATTTTTTGAAAATAATTAAACTTTAATTTTTATAAAAATTTAAGTTTTTGAATGTATTCCTTTTTCTCTATTTTATATTGAATTGAATTATATTGAATTTCCTTAATTTGATTTAAAAAATCATTTTTCGAAAATAATTAAACTTTAATTTTGATAAAAATTTAAGATTTTAAATATTTGAATTTTTTCCCTTTATTTTAAATTGAGTACTGGTAATACTTAATACAAATTTAAAAAAATAATTTTCTGTGAATTCCATAAATTTTAATTAAAAAATCATTTTTCGAAAATAATTAAACTTTAATTTTTATAAAAATTAAAGTTTTGAAATGTTTTTTACTTTATTTCTTTTTATTTTATATTGAGTACTGGTAATAATACAAAAACAAAATAAAATGTAAGAATCACCCATCAATTAATATTAATTAATTTTCACTTAATATTGATTTCGTATTTTATTTTCTTTCTCTTGCTGCCTTTTTTGTTTAACAATATAACTTTATAAATTCCCTTTACTACAATTTGCCTTATTTTATTGCCATGATAATTAGTAACAAATGGTTCACTATTAAAACTAAAAGAAAAAAAGTACAAAAAAAAGTACAAAAAAAAGTGCAAAATACAAAAAATAAACTAACAATGTTTAAATATAAATTTAAACTTTTTTCTAATAAAATTATGTATACAGTTTATCTATTTTATATTAAATACCAACAATCGAATAGAGTTTGAGTGAAAAGTAACATTTAATTGATTGAATAAACTTTTTAATACCTCGATAAATTCTAAAAACAAAAAATGAAAAACTACGAAAAACTTTTTTTTTTTTTTGTAAGAAAATGTAATACAGTAGAATCTCTGTTATTTTGTATAAAACAAAATTTCCAGATAAGTTTAATTTATTCAAATTGTTTTTTAAATTGTGCAATGAAAAAGATTTTGTTCAAGTTCGAGGTCATTTATGTTTTCCATTATGAATTAACTTATTGGCGCGATTTGAATAAACTTTTTTTCATTGCACAATTAAAAGGTTAAATAAATAATTATTTTTTTTAACCTATTTTTAATAAAAAATTAAACAAATTTAATAAAATTGAATAATTCAAATTTTAGATACTTTATTGTTTTACTGGGCTATTCATAATGAGTAAATTAAATCTAATGTAGGTTTATTTGACTGATATTGCATGAATATTTGTCAAATAAACCTACTTTAAGTACACTTTAAGTATTATGAATAAAGGCCTTAATATCTAAAAAATTTTATAGAATTATATATTTTTTAAATTTTTTTCCAAAAAGTCCAAATAATTTGTCTACAAATAACCGTGATTTTACTGTTTAGTATTAACTTCCAACTATTTGAAACCGTCATGTAATTGATAGTAGTATATTTTTTTTGCACAAAAACTCCTTAATTAGAGTCTGAACGTGTTAGTCTAAGATGAAAACTATCTTCTCGTTATATATTTCTAGTTCTCCCTTACAATTTTATTTAGCCAACATATTTAATCTATAGTTAACTTAATATTTGGTATTGGTTTCAATAACGTTTACCCACAAAATAGCATTAACTTTTCTTTTTTTTTTGGCAATTGAAGAATATTACATACCGAAAATATAAAGTTTATCTTGAATGCGCACAAAAAAAAAAAAAACTTAAAAAATAAACTCCCTTTCGAGTATGTGTCTGTGGTAATGTGGTAGCAGCAGTTTCAATTTAGTTTGATAAATGTACTTAATTGCTATTAAATAACATTTCAATGGACTTAATATGGTTTCAGAAATCTGGATAAAAAACATTAAATTGCTAAAAGAGAAATTTAATTAAAACAAATTATTAAGATTTATTTTTTTAAAAGGGTTACATTTTAAAAATGTGAAACAGAGCTACGAATTTAGGAGAATATTGAATGAATTAAGAGCACAAGGTGCTTTAAACCTAAATTAATCCCATTTTATTAAGGATTTGAAAAATTATCCTGGGATTGATTATCTTAAATGTGGAGAAATATTTTTTTATTTAATGGCAACACTGCTAACTACGATTTGGTCTCAACAGAGTTGCCGTATGGTTATTAAATCAATACACGTTAAGTCAATGAAGCGATTTTGACAAAAGTATGCGTTTTACAAAATTAGGCCATAAATGTAATTATTCCTTTATTACAAAATACGCACTTAAAAATTAGAAAAAATATGCAGTATTTTTTAATAAAAAATAAGTTTATCAATTAATTTATTTTACAAATTAAAATAAATTTTTAATAAGTAGGGCAAGGAAGTTCAGGCACTAAAAATCGCGTTTTAAGCGCTAAAAATATGTATCAAAAATTTTAAAATATGCAGTAAAAACTAAAAAATATGCATTTTAAAATTTATTTGTTTATATATTTATTCATAAAAAATCGTAAAACATAAAACTCAGTCCTATTGTGAAAAATATTTATATGTACGTGTTAATTAAAGTGGAGCAAATTTAGATTTTTTCGCATTTCGAAAACGTCAGGGTCGGGAAATTGCCTTTTAGGGTCGATATAACCACACAAAAATATTGGACCTTTAGGACAAGGGCTTTGGGTTCCTTTTTTGACTTATAAATCCAAAATTTCCGAACAAAATGAAAAAAAAAAAATTTGATTTGTTTTGCTTAAAATACTAGTTTATATTTGGACATTACTGCATAATAGCGCAACTTTTTGTTCAATTTTTTTTGACAAAATAAATATTCAAAACATCTTTTGACAGTTATAAGAAAGAAACGATCATAACAAAACTGAAATGTCACTTTTTCACTGCAATTTAAATTGTCTTGTATAATAAAAATGCGTGAAAAGTTTTTTAACAATTTCCCTATAATTCCTCGCGTTGCCAAATTTTATTTTTTTTTATATGGAGTTTGACAGATTTTTTCCCGTGAAATCGAACAGAGTACTATGCCTAACGAAAAAAACATGTATTTACATGAACCCCCTTGCTCTGTTAATAAGTAAAATATTTTTTTATGGAAATATTTTGTGATGAAAAAATTACTTGAAAAAAGTTTCTTGAGATATTTTTTTATTAAAAAAAAATGTGTAAAAAAGGTGTGAAAAAATTTGTAAAATAATGTTTTAGAAAAAATCAGCTTGTATGAATTTATGGAACATTTTGATTAGAGAATGTATCCCGGGATTTCCCGTCCCGGGATTCCCGGGAAATTCGTCAATTTTCATTTCCCGCATTCCCGGGAAATTTGTGCGGGATTCCCGGGAATTTTAAAAAATGTATATAAACAAGTTAACTGCTATATTTAGGTCAATAAATTTTTAAATATAAGGGCTCCAATTTTCACGCACTACAAAATCGAAAATATGCGTTAAAAATTGAAAAATATTTACTAAAAACGTAAATAGTATTAAAAATTCGTTTTTCATTATAAAAGGTTTTACTAAAAGCAAAACATATGAACTTTATTTTTTATTTTCAGTTAAAAAAATTGTTTTTATAATCACAAGAATATTTTTTATTTGAACACAGATAAAAACAAATTGCCAATGAGCCAGATTCGTAGCATTTATGAACAAATTTTTAAAAATGTATGAACCTTTCATAAAATTTTTTATTTTTTATTCATAAAAAAATTATAACATTTTTTCAATTCCACATAATAAATTTTATGAAAAAGTTATGAATTAGTTTATAAATACTATGCATTTTTTGTGACTTTTATTTAGTTTCAATGTTTTTTAATTTAAATTCGTAAAGGGTTTTATTTATGACAAAATATGAAAAAATATGCATTTTCGTAAAAATCTGCAATAATATGCAAAAACAAATATTTTTCTCTTATTGTTGGTGAAATGTGTATGATAAAAACAGCACATTCTATTAAACAAAAATTTCTTAAAAAAATATAAGAGGACATTGTTTAATTATTTTTTTTTTTTAAATAGAGTTTTTAGCTTAATTTATTATTTTTGGTGTATAAGACTGAATTCTTATTTTATTTGCTTTTAAATGTATCAGGCCTTGTTAGATGTACAATTTAAAAAAAAAAAAATTGTTAAAAACCAAAAAAAAATATTAATGGTTTTTAGTGCGGGATCCCGGGAATACCGGGAAGTTAAAAATTTTTTCCCGCTTTCCCGGGAAATGAAAAAGTGAGGGAAAATGCGATCCCTAATTTTGATTGAAAGAAATTCTTAAAGACATTTTGTCACATATAAAATATTTTAAATGGAAAATTTTTCTCAGAAATGCATTAGTATATCATTAATAGGGCTGCGATTTCCATCAAATGCATGTTTTTGGTCGATTGTTAAAAAACGATATCGAACAATTATCTCTCCAAAACAATAAATTTGCGTTAAGATTGCATCGATTTGTTTTTGCATACTTTGATGAAAATGCATATTTTTCATATTTTGGCTTAAATGCATATTTTCTGTATATTAACAACTTTTTAAGTGCATATTTTGGCATAGATTTAAGAAGTTTTTCGTGTGAAAACAAGATTTTTATTGCACAAATTTTATGTTTTAAGTGCATATTTCTGATTATTTTGGTGCATATTTTGGATTTTTCAAGAGCATATTTTATGCCTATATTTTTTCAAGTTTTTAGTGCATGAAAATCTCAGACCAATATTTTTTTAATAAGAAAAATTGGATCGGTTTTGGATTTTGATAAGGTTCAACCAAAATATGCAAATACAAATCGATGCCTTTTTATTGCAAATTTATTTATTTTTTGGATAAATATTTAAATATAAATTTTACTTTAATGAATAAACACTTTAAATTAAATATATTTTTTTTTTGTATTAAATACATAAATTATATTTAATTCTTTAAATTTATAATAATTTGTTAAATTTTTACAATAATTATTGTAATTTTAATATTACACACAAAGAAAATAAAAAAATAAACAAAAAGTTTATCATTTTAACTGTTTGGAAAAGCCATAATTTTATGCATATATTTAACAAAAAAAAAAATAAACATTAATTTCAATTAATTTCGATAATTTCCATTAAATAAATTAAAAGTTTAAAGTGTATAAGCATTATAATTATTGGTTTTTTGGTTACATACTATATATTTATGTTGTTTTAACATTAAAAAAAAAATTATAAAACAAATTCAAACAAACAAATAAAAATTAACTGATGGCTATATAGCATATTTAATAATAAATTGTAAAAAAAATAATGTACAGTTCATTAAATAATGAATATAGTGAGGTTATATAGTTTATTTTTTTTATCACCCACCCATAAATACATATGTACAACTACCATCACCTCTGCCAGGCATATATAAAATTACAAACATATTTAAAAGATTAATGTTAAATTTATTTACAAAATTATTATATATCCGTTTTGCAGTTTGCCATAATAAGTTGTTTTTTATATGCAAGAGATAAAAATTACTATTATTTTCAGGATAAATTGTATTTTTTTTTAATATGTTTTTTTTTTTATTTATTGAAACAATTTTAATTATTGTTTAAAACTTTTTTCATTAACTTTAAATTATCTAAAAAATTAAGCCGATATGATGTTGTCGTTTTTGAAAACTTTTGCTTGCCTTTTTGTAAAGGTTTTATAAACAATTTTTAAGTTTAAAATTATTTTGTATAAATTTGACTAATTTTTGTATAAAAACTGTGCAAAAATACAATTGAAGGGCTTATTGTAAAAACTCGATAAGCAACATTTAGTTTTATGGTGGTTTTTGCCTTAAAACTTTTAAAATAATCTAGAAAATAGAACTTTTGCAAAACTTTTATACTCAATATACTTGTACGAAGGGTTAAAGCAAGACTTCTGCCAAAAATCTGTCAATGAAACATCAGCAGAAGGCGAAAAACACGAAAAAATAAAATGTTGCTTATCAAGTTCTTGCAGTAAGCTCTTCAATTAAACAAACAACAAAAAGTTACTATCATACGGGCTTTTACAAACTTTTCAAATTATCTTGCTATTTTGTTACATACAAAAAAAAATTAATAAAACATTTCAAATAATTGTCAATTTTAAAGTTAGTAAATAATTTTTCTCCCCCCTTTTATATATATTTTTTAAACTTGTTTTAATTGCAATAAATGTCAAAAAATTGTTTTGTAAAAATTTGCACGTATGAAGTTTTATCTCAATTCTCATATAAAAATATAACAAACAAAAAAACAAAAAAAATATTGAAAAACAAAAAAAAAACTCTCCCATGTGGTAACATTTAATTGTTAAAAATTGGCACGTCAACATTTATCCTTAGCCAAAATGAACCGTAAAAGTTTCTGTTTTCAGTATTTCTATCTACCACGAGTATAAACTAAACATAGTAATGTATTTAACTCAAAACAATCGACTTTTAAAAAATAAAAAAAAAAAAACTTTTTTTTTTTTTCATTTAAAAAACTTCTATTTTATGTACGGTTTCAAACTATTTTTGTTGGTTTTCTTTTACTTTCATGTGATTTTCAACTGGTTTATTTTATTGTCAAAAAGTTTGTTAGAAACGTACATACGTCTTTTTTTATATTTTCTATAGAATTGTAAAAACTATAACATGTAATTATTTGGAAAAAATAAAAAGTTTAAAATTAGTTGAAACTATATACATAACCTTAATATATATTAGAAAATTAAAAAAATAATCAATTCCGTTAAAAAATAAAAAACTATAAAGTTGAAAATCTTTTGTTTTCATTGTTTTGATCAAAATTTTTGTTATTTTCTTCTACTGTCCATTTACAATTTTTTAACAGACTAGATTTTTTTCGCCATAGTTTGTTTGAATACATTAATTGAAAAAATATACAAACTTATTTACAACGAAAAAAATAATTATTTCTTCATAATTTTGTGATAAGCTTAAAATTTAATCGTTAAATTAATCATTATTTTGATTGACTTCAAATAAAAAATTTATCAAATTTGTGATTAAAATTGAAAAATGTTTGATTGAAAAACTATTCAATTTAAACCTTATTATTTTGGAAATTGGTATAATAATTTTCCTCATCGGAGGAATTACAATCAAAAAATTGATTGAAACTGGGTTTTCCGTGATTGAAATTAGTTTTTAATTCTTTCTGTGTAAACACCATCATCTAAGATTTAAAAATATATAACCTCAAAATATGTTTTTTTTATTATATTTTATTATTATTTTTATTATTTTGCGTTTTTGCTTTTCAATAGTTGTCATCACTGACAGAGAGATGCCATATGTAATTAATTCAAACAATGATAACAACACAAGCGTTTAAATCAAAATGACACGTTTTTTTACGCTTTAATAAATTAATTGAAAAAATATACAAAATTATTTACAAAGAAAAAATAATCATTTCTTCATAATTTTGTGATAAGCTTAAAATTTATTCGTTAAATTAATAATTATTTTGATTGACTTCAAATAAAAAATTTATCAAATTTGTGATCAAAATTGAAAAATGTTTGATTGAAAAAATATTCAATTTAAACCCCATTAATTTGGTAATTGGTATAATAATTTTCTTCATCGGAGGAATTTCAATCAAAAAATTGATTGAAACCGCATTTTTCGTGATTGAAATTCGTTTTTAATTCTATATGTGTAAATCCCATCAGCTAAGATTTGAAAATATATAACTTCAAAATATATATTTTTTATTATTTTTTTTTGCGTTTTTGCTTTCCAATAATTGTCATCACTGACTCTCTGCCATATGTAATTAATTCAAACAATGTTAACAACACAAGCGTTTAAATCAAAATTTGACGTTTTATAAATATTGCAATTTATAACAAGTAAATGATTTTTTTTGTTTAAAGCATAGTACTCTGTTCGTTTTCACGGGAAAAAATTTGCCAAACTACATATAAAAAACATAATTTTTAGCAACGCGAGGAATTATAGGGCAATTATTGAAAAAGTTTTCACATATATTTATTATACAAGACCATTTAAATTGTGGTGAAAAAGTGACTTTTCAGTTTTGTTTTTATAATGTCTTTATTATAATTATCAAAAGTTGTTGAATTATACATTTGTTACTTCTATTTCAGGTGTTGAAAAACAGAGTACTAGGCTCTAATAGAAAAAGCTAAAATAAGAACAAATATTTTCTCAAATTTGCTTTAACAAACATAAAGTTAATAAATAACACAGTGATACAAAATCGAACTTTCGGAATCGGAATGCGATGAAACCAAAGCAAATGAAAGCTGACGTTTTCCATAACAAACCCCTCAAGGCCTTTTTTTAGGTCAGAACTAGATTTTATTTTACACATGATTTTAAAGCATTTAAAGTTATTGTGTACTAAACATGTCCTACTTTAAGGGCCCCTGGTGGTGCCCTTATTGGACATGTAGGGTCCAGTTTCCAAACTTAAGCTCAAAATTACTTCAGCTATGACTGCTATGAATTTTGCTGCAATCGGTCCAGTACCTATTTAATCAATAGCCAAATTATTAAAATAAACCACTGTACACCGTTGCGTATGATTGTTATTTAAAGGCAATTATTAATATAAACCACTGGACACCGTTGCGTATGATTGTTATTTAAAGGCAATTACAATATTAATCATTCGCCACTAATAGTTTTCAAGCATTTATTATTATAATTATAATAAAAGTGCACTTACTTCAAATGCGTGTAAAAAAATCTAGCTCTAAACTAGAAAAAAACCTTGAGGGGTTTGTTGTGGAACATGTCAACTTTCATTTGCTTTTGGTTTCATCCCATTCCGATTTTGGGGGTTGCACTGTGTAATTTAAAACAAACTTTTACACTTTTTTTACAACAATAAAAATATAAGTTATAATAACAATATTTTTAATAATTTAACTTTTAAATATTTCCAGTTTAATGTATTTTTCATTAAACTTCTTGTTAATATTTTTCACATTTTTTTTCTCTCCCTCCTTTTATTTAAAATAAATGTAATTAAACTTTATGCCCGATTGATTAAGTTGAATGGTAAAAAATAGCTGTCATGTTATTTAAAAATTTTTGTAATATACATTAGGGCGCAGTATATATGTATGGAGAAGATGTTTTTCGATTTCGCTTAAATTCGGGGTCGGAACTGTTGCCTATAGAAGTTTTTTTTTTATTGAAAAAACTCTCTGAAAAAACTCTTTTTCTATTGGAAAACACAGATGATTTTTTTAACACTTAAAAATTTTCAGTTAAACTAACAAACTTTGGGTAAATTAGTATTTCAGTAAAAACAACTGTAAAAAACCACTGTCATAAATTTTTGTCGCTTTGTTCAACTAAGTTGACTTAATTTAAATGTTTTGATCGTTTCAGTTCAAAAAATATAACAAAAATTGCTTCCTCCATCAGATTCTTAGGACTTTTTCCATTAAGTTTTGATAACTTTCCATTTCAGAAAACTTCCTTTAAATAGCCCAGATGCTTTTTTCATTAAATTCTGATGGCATTTACCTCATCGAACATCTCAGTATCATTAAAATTCATGCAATTATATTTCTAAAAATTTTGAAAATCCATCATTCCGGGAAATTTTTGTTATAGAAAACCTCAAATGTTCGTATGAATTTATGAAGGTGAAAATAACCTGATGCTCAGATACATTTTTGCTTTAAGGAACCTCTTGATTCACGAACTTTAAGCTCCTTAGAATTAATTTACTATAATTAATCATTGTTAGACTTAAGTTATAAAAAACTACTCTGACAGCATATTTTATGAAAATTCAAGTTTTTGTATTGAATTAAAAAAAATATTTTTTATATAAAAATGTTCAAAAATCAGTACAATCAGTACATATTTCAAAAAAAAAAAAAAAAACAGTACTAATCAGTAAAAGGGTTTTTGACCAGTACTCGTGATAAAAAATCAGTAAATGTACTGATAGAATCAGTACGAATGGGCTTTTAATGTCAATATTAACACTCAAAAAAATATTAGACATGTGGAGTAATCAATGCCTGTTTCGATCCCGACATTAAGCAAAATAAAAAAACAAAGCTGCTCCTCCCTATTATTCGTACTATACACAATATAAAATATATTTTTAATAATTTGTTTTACTATGTGTTTGTGAAAAATAAAACAACAGGATTTCATTTTTCATACAATATGATGATAAAATAAAAATATAAAAAGTTTGTACAAATGATTATTATCATTATAATAAAATTATAAGCGGTTTGATTTTAATATAAATTACTTTTTATGAGACAATAATTGTTCGAGTAGCAACTACTTTAAACAAAATTATTTTATTAAAAAAAAATTGCCTGATTAAACCCGCATAAATAATATTTTTTAAAATTTCAACATTTTTTTTTTATACAAAGTGACAGATGGATGTCGTATCCTTTTGTTATTCGTAGGTTTTAATTATAGTCTGTGTATATAAAATAATGTTTTATGTCATTTGTAGCCATGGCGTTAATTTGATATATATCGTTGACAAAAAAAAAACTTTTTTTTCACTGAAAAAAGACCAAAAATTAAAAAAAATATGTGTATTTATATATTCTGTCCTGTTTGTTGCCTGTTTAACAATTGACAGTAGTTGTACACAGAAAAAAAAGTAAATTTTTATTAGTATTGATAACAAAATTAATAAATTTTACACCAGTTAAAGAAATAATAGTATTAAGTAAACTTTTCATAGAAATTAGATAAATATACACAAATCAAAAATAAAAATATTTTTAGGCCTCGAGCTATAATAAACTCTAATCGAATATACACAAAGAATTTTAAAATTTATTCAAAATTTAATTGTCACAATTAAAAATTTATTCAAATAATAAAATAATATATCAAAAAAATAAAATAAAAATTAAATAAATATTCACAAAGGCCTTAAAAATTGATTCAAAATTTAATTGTTCCAATTTAAAATGTATTGAAATAATAAAAACAAAATATAAATATCAATATTTTTTCTGTGTGACCTGACACTTAAAAAGTGTTGTACATTTAAATGATGATATGGTATTTTTTTATTCAACAAAGTCACATTTTATTGTTAATTTAACAAATCGTGGTATTTATACGTTATTAAAAAATTTGTAATTTACATAAATGTAAAGTACATACATATGAAAATTTTATATACAACGTACAATATTTAGTTAAGTAATATTTTTTTTTTTATTTAAAACAAGCAATTTAAAAAAATTATATCTATCTGACAGATTTATGTGAACAAATATATATAAATGACAGATAATCAAATTTTAAAAAATTATTGTGCAAATTACAATTTTTTGGTGGACTTAAATGTTGTTGAATAAAAAAATGAGATCTTAAAACACTTTTCACTATTTTTTTTTTTGAGTTTTTGGAACTTTTAAGAATTTTTCTGTATCTTTTTGAATTTAAAGGAGTTTTTATGAATTTTTCTATATTTTTTTTTAGAATTTATTGAATATTTGTTAATTTAATAAAAAAAGTATGAGTTTAAAACACTTTTGGCAATTTTTTTGAATTTTTCTGAACTTTTAGGAATTTTCCTCAATCTTTTTGAATTTTTAAGAGTTTTTACGATTTTTATTTTTTTTCGATTTTTTTTTAAATTTTTCTAATTTTTTTGGAATTTTTTTCTAAATATTTTTTAATGTAACTTCTCTTGCCATTTAAACTGTATATTTTGTTGATCAGTTGGAATAAAGTAAGACATTTTTAATAATTTTTTGACACATGCCTCGCTTGTTTTTATATTTTATTCAAATATTAAAATAATATTATTTTTTTGATGAAATATTTAAATGATTAAAAAATATTTGTACCCTTGTAGAAAAAGGCGAACATTTTTTAATAAATATTAAAAAATTCAAAAGTTAAGCAAAATTTATTATTAAAAACAATTTTTATACCCTCCACTTATTGGTAGAGGGTATATATAAGTTTGTCATTCCGTTTGTAACTCATCGAAATATCGGTCTGGGACCCCATAAAGTATTATATTATCATATCAATGAACAGTTCACACAAAAAAATAAATTTTCAACGTAATTTTTAGTTGCATCAACTCAAAATTCGGTTGCTGTTATTATATTCGGCTGTGACAACTAAATTTTATAGTTGTTATAATGAAAAATCAGTTTTATCAACCTTATTCAGTTGTGACTACCGATATTTAATTGTGACGACCTATTTTTAAGTGTTTCAACCGAATTTTTATTGCATCAAATGACTTTAAGTTGGAAAATGGCAAATTTGTTTTCTGTGTGTGATCGATTATAAGATATTCTATCGATGTCCGCCTGTTGAAATGGCGATCATGGCCAAACTAATACACAGATTTGACTGTAAATTAACATATTTACTACTTGTTGTTGCTTCAAGAAGTTTTGTATTGCATTTAAGCGATATCGGGATAGCGGTTCAAAGCTACATATGAACGAAAATCTAAAAACACATCGAAAGTTTTTGTATATTCTACATAACCTTAAAATACGAAAGGCTTTAATTCGGCTGCTGGTTTACATTTGTGAAAAGAATTGGATACCGAAAGCTATTAAAACAAGAACAAATTGTTATACCCCAAAATTTTTTCCCCGATCTTTTTTTTGGAAAAAAATTTTTTTCGTGAAAATTTTTTTTTTTCAAATAATATTTTTTTTTTAAACTAATTCTGTTTGCCATTTTTTTCCTCAAAAGTTTTTTCGCAAAATTTTTTTTCTCCAAAATTTTTTTTTCGCAAAGGCTTTTTTTCACAAACATTTTTTTTTCAACAATTTTTTTACATAAAGTTTTTTGCAATAATCTTTTTTTACATTGTGGAGGGTATCCATACATTCAGAAAGGCCGAATTTTATTTTTACTTGTTTTATTTGTTGTTTTATAGCAACTTATCCACGCAAATATATTAAAAGATTTTCTTTTGAAAAAAAAAATAATAACAAAAGCATTATTTATTTTCATATTTTAAAAGACTGTCTTTACAAAAAAATTTTCAATGGACATTTTGTTTTGATATCCAAGAATATGCTTTTTAAAAACAAAAGACCGGTTAAAATAAAAAAACTTTTTTCATCTTTACTCTTTCGTTTTTTGTACAAATTTTATTTATTAAGAGTTAAGTTAAGTCAAATACAGGACAATGTCAATGCTAACCCTACAATAATTAAAGGATAACAAATATTTGCAGATAAAAAAATAACACAAGCATTTTTTTTCAAAGATTTTAAACAAATATTAGACAGAATATAAAAAAATTAATATAAAAAGAATATAAAAAAGACAGCATTAAATATTTTTGATTTTATACAAAAAATTTAATCCAAGTGATTTGAAAATACAGCAATTATTTGTCAAAGCGATTTAAATGGCGTTAAGTTTAATATTAATAATATTTTTTAAACAATTTAGTAAAATTTCATCTGCAGTCACAAAATTTTTTTTGCTGATTTTTTTGCTTAATTTACAAAACGCCCGTTTTTTTTTAAATCGCTTGTATTGTTATCACCGAATTCAAAACAAATTATCTGGCATCTCTGTCACAGTAATGCCAACTATTTGAAAATCAAAAGCGCAAAAACTAAAAATGTCTTAAGTTTAAACGGAAAAATTAAAATATTAAGGCTGGATGACTCAATGCTCCGTTATAAAATAACTCTCTGTTAAATTTAACTTTTTCATACAAATTTTGACATAAGGCTCTGTTAAATCGGCAGTTAGCAGCTAACTTTTCATTGAGTAATCCGCCCTTAATGTGTTTTTGAGCTACACTGTGCATTTTTTTACATTAAAAGCTGTTCTTGCATAAAATGTTGTAAAATATTATTATCTGGCATCTCTGTCACAGTAATGCCAACTATTTGAAAACCAAAAACTAAAAATTTCTTAAGTTTAAACGGGAAATTTAAAAAAAATTATGCGTGTTTGAGTTACACTGTAAATTTTTTTACATTAAGGACTGTGATTAAGGTACCTACAGACGACGCAATATTATGCACAATATTTTTGACGTTTACCCACGATTGGCATACATAAAAATACTGTGTAAAATATTGAACTGAAAAAAATGCATGCAGATTGTACATAATATTGAATCGTCTGTAGAGGCCTTTACATAAAATATTGTACAGTATTTTAACTCTCTATAGGGAAATAACGTCATGATATTGTAAACAAAATTGCAAATTAGTGGATAGCACTACATAAAAAATATTTTAAATATTTGAACAGAAACCCCACATTTTAATTTACTTAAAATACAAATGCGACTCTGTTTTAATTTTGTTAAATGTAGTTACCAGATCTTTTTGTATTGTAGTTTCAATGACATTTTAGTTTATTGTCTAGTCGTTTTTTATTATAAAAAAAAAACTAAAAAACTAATGGATTAAATATATTCTAAACAGCTGTATATATTTTAACAATGGTTTTAAAAATACAAAAGATTTCCAAACAAAAAAAAAAATCTATAACAATACAACTAAAGTTAGATATAGTATTTTTAATTTAAAGGATTTAAAATATAAGGGAAAATTTAAATTTATATCAGTTAAATATTCGCATAAAATTTTTAAAACATATTTTTAAATATTTAATTTAGTTTTTATAAATTACACTACTAAACAAAGAAAAGGCGACCTTGCAATAGTTCTACTGGTCAAAAATCCGGTGACCAAACTTTTCATCACATCAGGACTGTGATCATGTAAAACGATAGTTAACTATCGTCGATTTTTGGAGCCTTGTTGCTCCTAAACTAATCAAAATGTTTCAAAATTGTTTAATGATTCTGGATTCATTGGACCACTCATTAATAATTTAAAAAAGAGAAACTTTCTAATTTCCCTTCAAAACGATATGTATTTTGATGTCGTTTATGCATCGTCTATCGTTTTCGTTTTACGTGAGTAGCCCCCAGCTTTTTGAGAAAATTGAGGTCAAAGTTCAAAAAATCGCAATTTTGGCCATTTTTGGAAACTCATAGCTGATGAACCCGATGTGATGGTGACTTCAAAATAAGTCGAGGGTAAAGCTTAAATATTGTTCCTTACAGAACTCATTTCTTCAGTCGCCTTAACCCTATGGAGACCTATTGTCTTTCAATGATGTCTTATTCCCCAGTATTGAGAAAAACGCTTTTGAGGGAGAATACCTTATTAAAAGACAATTGTCAATTATGCTCGAAAACGCGATTTTGTTGTGTTTCAAATTTCTTAAAAACCTTTGGGGGGAAAAAGACGTCATTGAGAGACAATTGGTGCCCTAAAGCTTTAGGCGACTGACCAAATGAGTTCAGCATCCTTTAGAGCAATTTTTAAGCTTTACTATCGACGTATTTTTAAGTCGCTATCACATCGGGATAATCCGCTATGTGTTGTCTGAAATTCCCAAAACTGCGATTTTTTTGAACTTTAAGTGTGGCTCAATGCTGACTTCGATCTATGAAATATGTGGCAATAATTTATTTTTTAAAGAGTACATTTATGCCCAACCTTGTTAATCAGCACTAAAAAAAGAGTACTTCAATCAGCGCTGGAAAGATATATGATTTCACGGCGTCTTAATGGCGCTTTATCAGTGCTTCCAACTAGTGCTCAAAACTGTGACATCGCTCACAGAAATCATACATGAATTCAGGTGGTTTAGATGCGCTCTTTGACACGTGATTTCTTTTCAAAAGCTACTTCCAGTTCAGAAAAATTTCTGCTGGCTTAAAAATATAACTATAGTCATATTAATAATATGCAAAGATTTTATAATATGCTGACATTTCCATTTCTTCCAGCAAAATTTCTACTGGCTTAAAAATAGTCATATTTAAAATATGCAAATATTTTATTATTGCCTGACATTTCCTTTTCTTCTTTTCTCTTTTAGAATTAATAACAATTTTACGCTTTTACATATAAAAAAAAAAAATACTTGCGTGTTTTTGTTAAATATCAACAATTTTTAGCCTATTTTAGTTATATTTAACTATAATTAAAGTCAACTAAATTGCATTTTACAACTTTTAATAACTCTTTTTTCGGTACGTTTTGCACAATTAACAATTTTTTTTTCTGCTGAAATATGCATTTACAATATAAATAACTTAAGTAATTTATAAAGTCTTGAAAAATTGTAGTTACTATATTTAAACTACATGCAAAGGTCATTTGATAGTACTGAGACTTATAAAAATAGCTATAATTAGTTAAAAATCTTAAATAAATATAAGACACCCACTGGGTATAATTTTTTTATGAACTATTTTTATTCAACACAGAAAAAATAATTTGTAATTAAATTGACAAAGAAAATAATTGATTTTTTTATTTAACAACTTAATTAGTTAATAGAATTAAATTGTTTGTTAATTTGGCAAAATTGTAATTAAAAGTGTTATAATAATACAAACAATAATGTTGTTTTTATTATGTAAAATTTGTGAAGTTGAGAATTGAAAAACTTTTAAATTCCAAAAATTGTAGATATAGTAACAATTTCTGAATCAGACTATGCATAGTTTCTGCATTTTAGCTATATCAGTGATTCTATATTACGTATTTGTATGTTTAACATTGGAAAATTGTTAAATCGTCTCTACATAGAATTTTTTTATATTTGTGTGCTGTGGGATTTGAACCTGAGGTTACTAAACACCACCATACACTCGTAACAACTTTGATTGACTGGCATCTTAGACAGATCGACCACAATTGCATCGAGTCTAGCATCAACTATAATGAAGAGCATTTAAAGTTGAGATTGAGTTTAATATAATAAAAAGGCTCAAACTATTAAGACTCTTGTTAAATAATTTTCCAAAAATTAAATTATCTTAATTTGTTTTGTTCTGGGGTTCGATTCTGTTTTTGTGAAAAATTCATCAATAGAAAAATATATCAGTTTACTTTATTAAAAACCAATAGGCAAACTGACAATATTTTTTCAGTGATAAATTCATCACAGAACTAGAATTTGCCCTCTGGTTGGGTTAAGACTGTGAAAAAATATTGACACTTTTTTTACATATACAATTTCATTAAAGCTAGTCTATATTGCCCTTTATGGAGGTGACGCTAAAAACATTAAATAAATCTATACCATTTTTTATAGCATTATGCGATTTTAAGTACTAGTTTTTTTTTTCTATTTAACAAATGCAAATTGTCATGCAATCTAAAAATCTAAACAAAAATAATGTTAAAAAAATTGCCGGTTTATTTGTAATACGCTTGTTGTTTTATTAGAAAAAAATATTTAACTAGCACTGGGTTTACACCGAGGGGAAAAAACAGATTATTTTTTTTTTTTATTTTTGGAAAAATTACCAATTTTAATATTGTTTTTGATTGATTTAAACTATTTTTTTTTTTGATTTCAAATTGATAACTTTAAATTTAATATGCTGTCATTAAAATTTGTTAGAAATCTGTAAAAAATTCACATATTTAAATTAATATTATTCAACTTTTAATAAAAATTTTTTACATATTTAAATTAAGTATGACCAACTTAAAAACAATATTGTTTAACTTAATTTTAAAATGTTTTCATGTTAAAAATAAGTAGAAATATGTTTAAATCAAATAAAACTATTTTTTTATATTTCGTCTCTGCCGTATATTTAATTTAAAGTTGTTTCTGCTTAATTTTTTTTAACGAATAGAAAAGATTTTCTACAATCAAATTAAAACTAAATTGTAAATATATTTTTATAACTAATATTGAATTTTCTGTTTTTCTTCTTTTCCAGGTAAGTTGCTTTGGTTTTCATCTTTACTAACATTTAAACAGGTTAGTGTAAACGCGTCAGCAAATAAATCCTTAATTGCACGCCATATTAAAATAGTGACGAAAAAAAATGGAGGTGGTATAAAAGCCATATAAGTTTTGTTAATTTCTATTTTTTTTAGGGATTTTGTTTAGTATCAACCCATTTCCGTAGAATTTGAATAAATAAATAATTTGAATAAATAAGAAATAAAATTATAATTAAAAAATAATTAAGAAAATATACCACTTTTCAAAGAAAAATTAGTTTTACAATAATTCTTTTACCATTATTTAACTTGCATGATTGGGGTTTTCGCAGTTTCAGCCTATATCCGTTAAAAACTACTTAGGTAACTGTAGGAAGGTTGATAGAAATTATATAAAATAAAATATTTATAAAATATTGACAGTTGAGTAACGAGCCATATAGAGCTTGTCAACATTTTGCATTTGAGGTGACCTGTCATTTTACAAGCCACTTTAGTTGGTAACTTAATAGTAAAACCGAAACCCACTGCAATGAGAACAATCAGCTGAACTGATCCCATTTTGTTTTTTAAACTAGTTTTTTATTTATAAGGAAATTAACACTTAATTTATGTTGTGGATCAAGCCGAAACACTATTTTCCGTAAAAAAAATACTGCTATCAGTGGCCTAAAAATACAATTTTTTCAAAAGACCCATTCGATATTTTTAAACAGCCTATTCGAACTCTAGGAACTGTCCCCATTCCTGTATCTTTATTATTTATAATCTTTGACAAAACAATAGGGTGAGAACAAAACAAGTAACAAAAATAGCTATCACTCTACCACGAAAATGACGGTAATAACACAACCTAAAAAGATGCGACGCCAGGATCTTATAACAAAAATAAATAAAACAAGTGAGAGTGTTAAATTCGGCTATGCCGAATCTGTGATACCCTCCAACATGTTGAAACATATAAAAAATACAGGGTCGTTTTTTTTTGTGGGGGGGGGGGGGGGGGCTTGGTGGGGGTGGTGGGCGATACTTTCCCCATCGCGATAAATGTTAACTAATTTATTTATTATGCTTTTCGCAATTTAGTAATGCCATTTTCTCATTATTTTAATGATTTTTTAAAACCACGCCTATAAAAGGGGGCGGGCAGAAAAAAAAACAAATTTTCCAGCCCCGTAGGTCTAAGTGCAGGAGTTTAAACCCCTTCTGACATAAAAAGTTTTCATTTGTTTAACAAAAATGGCAAAAAAAGATGTTAAAATGTCGTTTTTTAAGAGTTTTTTTTAGTTCGTTAAGGGGGAACTTTTTCCCCCTGGCCCGATTTTGCCCATTTCCGAACTTAACCGGCCTATGAACATTAGACATATTCTTGCCAATTTTCAGGGGTCTAGCTCTTTTATTTTGGACTGAATCGTGTTTTATACAGACGGACGGACGGACGGACATTCATAGAACGACTTAGAATCGATCATAGATCAATAATATATATACTTTATGGGGTCCCCGACCGATATTTTTATGCGTTACAAACGGAATGACAAAGTGAGTATACCCCCATACTGTGGTTGGAGGGTATAAAAACGGGAGAAAAGAAAGCGATTTTAAATCGCTATAGGTTATTATTTTTATTTCGAAAACTTGCTAATATGCTATTTACATATACCCCGAAATCCACATAAATTTGGATTTCAAATCCAATTAAAATCTATACCGTTCACATATGCTTTTTTGACATTTAGCGGGATTTTGTTTTTACTAACTCTGTATTTTCTTTTGATTTGTGTACAGGGTTGTTAGTTGGAAATTTACCCAATTTTATAAATATTTCTAAAAACAATGATTTTTTTTGCCGGAGCCAATATTTTCAATCCCACTAGTATATGTTGGGACCACAATATCAAAAAAAGTGTTTTTATGTAGAGCTGCTTCTTTAAATGAAAGAAAATTAAAATTTTTGCCAAGTTTGGGGCCGCCACCATTGAGTGTTTTTCTTTGTTAGGAAGACCAAATTGGTCAACTAAATTGTGCGTTTACCATTTGCAATGGTAAATTTTAAATGAAACATTGTTAAACATTGTTTTTATTAATCTTTTAATAGTTTTAAAAAAATAAATGTTAATTGTGTTTTACTTTATAAAAAACAACAACAGCTGATAAAAAAAATCGTGTGCAGCGTTGTAAAAAGCATTAGAGATGATTATTTTGGGAAAAACTATAGTTGTACAATTAAGTAGTAGACATTTTTTGGGATTTTAAATTGCGATTTTACTATTTTTCTAAAATCCAAGTTTTTTTTTGTATGGGATTTGACACTTGAAATCCAAAAAAGTAATGGGATTTACTTGGATTTTCATTGAAATCCCATTTTTTCTGGATTTCGAGGTATATGTAAAAGGGTTTTATAACAAAAAACGGGGAACAACTTAGCGATTTTAGGGGAATAAAATTTGATGTTTAGGTAGTTTGAACATAAAATGACAACCCTTTCTACTATTTAATCATAGTACTCTCTTCCTTTTTAAAGGGGAAAAAAAAACAAATTTGGCAACGCGAGGAGTTGTAGGGAAATTGTTAAAAAAGGTTTCACGCATATTTATTATACAATACTATTTAAATTGTAATGAAAAAGTGACATTTCAGTTTTGTTTATGGTTAGTCGATTTAGTTAAGTGGTTTTCATATTATAATTGTATTCCACACACTTTGTCAACTATCCAAAAATAATAAATTTCAAATTTTCTGCGAATTATAAAAATACAAAAACGCAGGTGTCATAACAGCTTTAATATTGTAAATAAGGTTGTCAAACTTCTTTTTTTTAAATTCATAATCTTAAGGTTCTAAAAAAATTATGAATTTCATAAGAAAATTACTGTGTACAAAAAGGAAAACTTATTTAAAATATTTCACGACTTTCTATTTACCATTCCATTTGCCTTTGAAACACTTTTTTAATAAACCCTAATTACCTTAATAATCCTGCTAAAAAACCCATATTATTTCAACCTTATGCCAAAAAAAATCCATTTTAATTAAAATCAAACGTCAACACGTCTAAAAACCTACTAATTACTTGAGAAAATGAATGAATAAATAAATAAAAAAAGGTAATAAAAATATGAAATTCTTGAACATAAAAAGATTTATTGCCACTGCAGAAGTTAAAAAAATTATATATAAATCAAAACAGCTAAGCCACAATTTAGCGCATATTTTTTAATAATTCCTTTTTCAAGTATTTATTAAAAACAACTTAACAACAAATGTTGAATACATAACATAAATCATAATTTATAATTGTGGAAACTTTTTTTTAACTTTTTTTTTAAAGATTAATTAATATTTAGAAAAAATAAGGCGATTTAAATTTTAAAATAATTATAATCTACTTAAACGTTATGGTTACATGTACACATGAAATAAAAAAAAAAATTACATGTGCACATGAAATAAAATTGACAGAAATATTTAAAAATTATCGTAAAAATTAAATTTCAATCGTTTAATTTAATTAATTTAATTTTAAATGTTTATTTATTGGTAATTTAAAATAATTTTCTTAAACTATTAAAGAAATAAATTAATTTATAATTTAAATCACAACAAACAAAGTAAATTCATTAAATTTAATAATTTTAATAAACATAAAACAACAATTAATGTCAAACACATAAAATAAATAATAAACAAACTACTCCTGCCATTATTTCATTTTAAAAAAATATAAAAAGGCATATTTTTAATAAAAAGAAATATTTATGGTTATTAAAATAAACAAAAATGTTTAAATACAGTGAATGATAAAATATAGAAGCGATCAGATAAATAATCCATCTTCCGGATTTTTTTTAGGAAACTTATATTTGTTTAACAAATATATTTTTCGAATTTGAGCCAAATCGTGACATAAATACAAAAAATTAAATTATGACGACAACAGCGCCACCTATCGGGTCAAAATTTTATCAGGAAACTTATTTTTGTTAAACAAATATATTTTGTGAATTTCAGTCAAATCGTACAATAAATACAAAAAATTAAAATATTACGACCACAACGCCACCTATCGGGAATAAACTTTAGGGAAACCTAAATCCAGACTTGGTAAACTAATCTGTTAAAGAATTTCATCACAATTTAAATTGTCTTGTATAATAAATATGCGTTAAAACTTGTTTACAATTTCCCTATAATTACTCGCGTTGCCAATTTTTTAATGGAGTTTGACACATTCTTTCCCGTGAAAACGAACAGACCATAGTGACATAGTAATCCATCGACCGTTTTGTAGATCTGGCATCACCAAAGTTAATTGGAAAATTCTGGCAATGCTAAACTAAAGTTCAAACGCAAAGCAAAGAGAGACAAAAAACAATCTGCATTCTCACTGTAAAACTGGTATCTTTCATCTCGCTCACATTTCGATTTGTGATAAAATTTCGTAAACAATACCATATGGTTTTTGTTTACTACTTTTTCAAAAGCCATTTGTTGGACTACTCTATGACACTGGAACAGACTATGTACCACAGACTAATACAGACTAGACATAAGTGACAGGTGTCAAAAAAGTAGTCTTTAACCATATGGTTAATATTTTCAAATTATTCTATGAATTAGGTTAGATAATATAACGCGCCATAAGAAAAATAGATGCCAGATCGAGTTTTATTGTTTCACTCACTACTAAGTCGTAGAAAGTGTTGCCATGTTAGCTGAAAACTAGCTAAAAATCGCTCTGTTTTTAAGTTTTTCCCCTGTCGAGTCTGTATAAAGTCTGTTCGTGTTCACGTGAAAGAATTTGTTAAATTCCATACATAAAAAAAAATTTGGCATCGCGGCTTCATTGTGGGGAAATCGTTTAAACTGATTTTAAGTATATAAAACCGCAAACATTTTGCCATAAAATTGACATTAAAGAATAGTACTCGGTTCGTTTGTACGAGAAAATATCTATCAAACTCCATACATAAAAAAAAATTTGCCAACGCGAGGAATTATACGTAAATTGTAAAAAAAAAATTCACGAATATTTATTATACAAAACAATTTAAATTGTGGGAAAAATTGACATTTCAGTATTGGTTTGATAGTTTCTTACTTGAAATTGTCACAAGTTGTTGATTTATATATTTTTTTTATAACGATTTGAGGCGTTTAAAGTTTAGTAAAATTTTCGCCGTGAAAAACAGAGTATAAGGTTTAAAGCATAGTACTCTGTTTTCACGGAGACAAATCTGTGTGAGCTCCATATAAAAAAAAAATAAATTTATTATTATAGGGAAATTGATAGAAAAATTGTTTAAAAGTTCTTCACTCATATACATTTTTGTTTTGCTTTGATAGTCTTTTGCTTAGAATTGTCAAAGTATTTGATTTATACATTTTTTATTACGATTTGAGACGTTTAAAGTTTTAGTGAAATTTTCGCTGCGAAAAACGGAGAACTAGGCTTTAGGTATAGTACTCAATTTGATTTCACGGGAAAAAATCTGTCAAACTCCATATAAAAAAAAATAAATTTTGGCAACGCGAGGAATTATAGGGAAATTTTGAAAAAAAGCTTTTACGGATTTTTATTATACAAGACAATTTGAATTGCCGTGAAAAAGTGACATTTCAGTTTTGTTATGATCGTTTCTTTCTTTTATTGTCAAAAGTTATTGATTTAAAAATGTTATATTCCGATTTAAGATAAGTACTCTGTTTTTTACGGTGAAAATTTCACTTAAACTTTGAACGCCTCAAATCGCCATAAAACATTTAAAAATTATCAACTTTTGACAATTATAAAAAAAAATAAAGTTTAAAAGTTTAAGTGAAATTTTCACTTTCAAAAACAGAGTACTATGCTTTAAAGCATAGTACTCTGTTTTTCACGGCAAAAATTTAATTTCAACTTTGAACGCCTTAAATCGTAATAAAAATGTATAAATTAAAACTTTTGAGAAGTCTAAGAAAGAAACTATCATAACAAAACTGAAATGTCTTTTAAATTGTCTTGTATAATGCGTGGAAACTTTGTTAACAATTTCCCTATAATTCCTCGCGATACCAAAATTTATTTTTGTTATATGAAGTTTGACAGATTTGTTTCCGTGAAATCGAACAGAGTACTATGCTTCGATTTCACGGGAACAAATCTGTCAAACTCCATATAAAAAAAATAAATTTTTGCAACGAGAGGAATAATAGGGAAATTGTTAAAAAAGTTTTCACTCATTTTTATTATACAAGACAATTTAAATTGCCGTGAAAAAGTGACATTTCAGTTTTGTTATGATCGTTTCTTTCTTATCATTGTCAAAAGTTCTTGATTTTTAAATGTTTTATTGCAATTTGAGGCGTTTAAAGTTTAAGTGAAATTTTCACCGTAAGAAACAGAGTACTTAGCTTTAACAGAAAAAATCTGATGAAATTTATGTTTTTGGAGTTGCCAACCAAGAGAATTTAATTTTTTTCCACTATCCTTTCAGAAAGGCCTTGTCTGTTTTAAGTTTATTTCATTTTTTATTAGGAGGGAAAAAAATAAACATAAAAGTAAATGTATTATAAATAATTAAATAACACTGTGCTACAAAAGACCAAAAATAAAATATGCAGGGGTTCTCATATGAAAATTCGGGTTGGTTGGAGTCCATAGAGTACTGATATACTCATAGTTTTTCTGGATCACTTCGTTAAGTACGTTTTTTGTTGGCAAATGTGTTGAAAAACGGCAATTCTTAAATTTCAATTTTAAAAAATTATTACTTTGTTAATGTACAACCGATTTTCGATTTTATGGATTTTTTTGAAAGGTATAAGTCATACCTTTTAAACAAAACAAAAACATTAAAAATCGATTAAGAATTGGCTGAGGTACGATCGTTTAAGTTAAAAAAAACCCAATTTTTTGAAAAATTTGTCATATTCTTTATACCCTAAGTTGAAAGTGCATCATTTAACATTTTTTTTTTAATTTTTGTAAAAAAGTATAGTAAAGTAGCTTTCCAAAACACCAAAAAACATAACAATCGGTTAAAAAGTGAATGAGTTGTGCTAAGTTTTGTGATAGGACATTTTTATTTTTTTTTTCAGAAATGCTTGTAATTCAGGTATTATTCATAAATCTTATTGCTTGTAGTAATTTTATGTGCCTATGCATATAAACAAGAGATGGTAACATAATTATATTTGTGCGTGATTGACACATGATCACAAGTGAGCGTGATTGAAAATCAATTTTACTCACGTGGTTGTGAGTGATTGGCAGTGTGAGTGGAATAAAAAAAATGGGCGTGTCAGTTGCTTCTAAATGCCATTTATAATGTTTTGGTTTTGTTTGAAAAATATGTGTTACTTCTTAAACAAAAGAAATATTGAGAATAGGTTGAAAATAGGCTCGTTTAAGTAAAAAACCTTTCTTGAAAAGTTATACCTGCAACATTTTTAAGACAGAAAAAGTTGTGCGTTTGCAAACATTTTTGAAACGAAATTGGTAAAATTGTGGGATCATTTGATTGTGGGATCAGTTTTATTTTTTTGAGTGTATATTTTGTACATCATTTCAAAAGTTTTAAAGCAAAACCCACCATAAAATGAAATGTTGCTTATCGAGTTTTTATAATAAGCCCTTCAAATGTAAAATTTTAGATTGTGCTGAAATTTTTGAAAGATTTTTTAAATTTTAGTTTTTGATATTTTTTTTTGTATAAATAAGAATATTGTGAGTGTGAGTCAACGTAAGCGTGGGTGAATCTTTCGTTGGTGCACGTGAGTGTGAGTTGTATTAAATTTACTAACGTGATTGTGAGTGAGTGTGAGTAGAAAAAATATGCTCGTGAGTGAGTGTGCGTGATTAAAAAATTCCTGTCGTGAGCGTGAGTGAGCGTAAGTCAAAAATCACTTAAGTGCCCATTTCTAGGTTAGGTAAGGTTGGATGGGCGTCCGCCAATTTAGCAAATTTACTCGGAGGCCATAAGGGCAATTGTGATTGCCCTAAAGTTGTTTTCCTACACCCCTCTTATATACAAAATTCTACCTCTCAAACCACCCCGATTCCCTAAGATATTCCGCTTGAGATGTCAATGGGACACTGTTAAGGCAATCCAGGCCATCAAAAAATTGTTGCCCGAAATACTTAAGACGACGTTTCATAAGACCCGGGCATTCACACAACAAGTGCTTCACTGACTTCTCCTCCTTCACCTCTCCACAACTTCTACAAAAGTCTTATTAGAAATTCCTATACGAACGGCCGTTTGACCGATTATACAATGTCCTGTCAGTACTCCTACTAATAGGCTAACTGTCCGCTTGCCAAAAGTAAGAAGACTTTCTGCCCTCTTAGGATTTGGCAGTGGCCACATGGTTCGCGATATCCTGCACGTGGTTAGTGATATCCACGTGTCCTTCATCCTATTCTCTGATATTCTATCAATTTCGTTCATCAACTCCACTATAGGAAACGAGATATCAGGTTCGACACGTTCCCCCACCGACTCGGAGCCATTTCTTGCACATTCATCGGCTAATTCGTTACCATCGACCTGACTATGTCCAGGGACCCAGATTAGCTTGACTTTGTGCTGACTGATTCGATGAAGGGATTGTATACAATTACTAACAATTCTCGATTTTACAGTGTTTGAATCTAAGGCCTTCAGAGCTGCAAGACTATCTACAAAAATGTTAATGGCGCAAGGACTTAGGCCCCTTGTCATAATAATCTGCGCGGCTTTGTCAATTGCAAGAACCTCGGAAAACACTACACTTGTCCGGGAGCCTTGCTGAGGCCCTAATTTCGAGGCATTCAGAGTATACCCCCAACCTGTACACATCACCATCTTCGATCCGTCCGTAAAAATTGACAAAATCTAATATTAAAAAAAAAAAATCCAAAAAAAAAACAAAAGTGGCCGGATTTTTTATAAATTGACTTTTTTAAAAAATGGAAAATTTCAGAACGGGTTCTGAAAATTTTCCAAAAATGTTTAATCAATAGCCCATACAAAACTATACAAGAATGTACGTTTTTGAGATTGTAGTGCATTCCGTTTTAAGTTGATGAATATTTAAACAAGGCAACTCGACACAAATTTGACCATTTTTTCCATTATTTGACCACGCCTCCTAAGCCCAGTTTTTGAAAAATTGAAAAACCAAAAACGCAATTTTCTTAGCTCCATATAGGGCTATTCATACAACCTATTCAGAAATTTACGGTACACGTGTTTTTTTCGCTGGACATTTGGTGTGTACGTATACGTATATTTATAAATAAGTAAAATTTCCATCAAATGATCCCACAATTTTACCAATTTCGTTTCAAAAATGTAAAATTGATTTTCAATCACGCTCACTTGTGATCATGTACCAATCACGCACAAATCTAATTATGTTACCATCTCTTGTTTATATGCATAGGCACATAAAATTACTACAAGCAATAAGATTTATGAATAATACCTGAATTACAAGCATTTCTGAAAAAAATTAAAAAAGTCATATCACAAAATTTAGCATAACTCATTCATTTTTTAACCGATTGTTATGTTTTTTGGTGTTTTGGAAATCTACTTTACTATACTTTTTTACAAAAATTTAAAAAAAATTGTTTAATGATGCACTTTCAACTTAGAGTATAAAGAATATGACAAATTTTTCAAAAAATTGGTTGTTTTTTAACTTAAACGATCGTAGCTCAGCCAATTCTTGATCGATTTTTATTATTTTTGTTTTGTTTAAAAGGTATGACTTATACCTTTCAAAAAAATCCATAAAATCGAAAATCGGTTGTACATTAACAAAGTAAGAATTTTTTAAAATTGTAATTTAAGAATTGCCGTTTTTCAACACATTTGTCAATAAAAAACGTACTTAACGAAGTGATCCAGAAAAACTATGAGTATATCAGTACTCTATGGACTCCAACCAACCCGAATTTTCATATGAGAACCCCTGCATTTTTTTGGTGTAGCACAGTGTAATTATTATATAACATGTAACATAATTGCATTTATTATGACAATTACCAGCATATTTTTTTTTTCTGTTTAAATATAATTAAATTTAACGCTTATTGACAGCAATTATAATTTAAATTTATAAATTATACTTTAGCAAATATATTTACATTTTATATAAAAATTATATTTATAGTTAATTATTTAAAAAATGGTATAAAAATAAACAGACATATGTCTAAATTAAAATAAAAACAAAATATTAAACACAAACTGTCATTTATAATATCAGTTATATATTTAAACAAACCTCATTATATTTTGAACAGCAAAGCTTCTCAAATAGTGCGCGTTCGATCCCAAAAGGGTGTCTTAAGGTTAGTTTACATCATTTTACTTTGTACTATAACTTGTCAAAAAATCATGTGTAATTAGATTTTATTGACAGTCCAAAATGACTCTTTGTTTTTTGAAATATTTAAAAAAAATTGAATTGTTACTAGATCAGGGATGTTTTTCATACAAACAGCTTTTTTAAAAAAAGTCTGCTTGATATTTTTTATGACATTGTTAATATTTTCCAGAGCCAGAAAGTTTAGTGAGAAGTTCTGTTTTATAGAATGACCAATATAATTTAAAATTAATTTCCGTTTAAAATATTTTAAATCAATATTATATAGTATAATGACTATACTATTAAAAATCAAACTAAATACATATTAGAAATAAGGGATATTATAATTTCCGTTTTAGACAATATATTTATTTCCTCTAAAAAAAAATTTTTAATTAATTTTTGTTGTGATTTTTATTTGCTAAATTCTTTTTTAAATAATGTTCAAGTATGTTAGTAACTAAAACCAAATATCCTTTAAAAACGCAAACCATAAAAAAATCCTATAAATTTTGCAATATTAACTTGGCTATACAGTAAATGAAATAAATATTTAGAAAAATCTTATCAATTTCATTTATCTTTAATTTATTATAACATTTTTCAATAAAAGGTTTTTCAAAGTAAATGTTATAAATTTTATTTATTTTTATATTCAACATAATGGAAACATAAATATCCGAAAATTTTGTTGCTATCAAATGTTAATTACTTTTCTTAAGAGAGAACGAAATATAAAAAAAGATTACGGGTTTTAGATTAATTTGGCAAAATATTTTAGAATTTTGCGTTTTTTTCCCTAAGATTTCTAATTACTAATAAACATGATACTATAAATATTTGTTAATCAAAAACAAGTATAAAATATATATTTCAAGGTTTTATTAATAAAATGTATAAGAAATTTGATAAAAATTAAATTAACGAATAATTTGTATAAAAATAGATTTGAAGTAATTTTAGTTGAAGTTTTAATTTGAGGTTAAAGTCTTGGACTCCATTTTTCATGTCACAAATTTAACTTAAACTTTGAACGCCTGAAATCGTTATAAAAAATGTGTAAACAACTTTTGACAATTCTAAGAAAGAAACAACAAAACGAAAATGACACTTTTTCATGTCAATTTAAATTGTTTTGTATAATAAATATGCATGAAAACTTTTTTAATAATTTCCCTATAATTCCTCGCGTTGCCAACAATTTTTTTTATATGGAGTTTGACAGATTTTTTTCTGTGAAATCGAACCGAGTACTATGCTTTAAGCCTAGTACTCTGTTTTTTGACAATTATAATAAAGAAACGATCACAAAAAAATGAATGTAACTTTTTCACGGCAATTTAAATTGTCTTGTATAATAAAAAAGCGTGAAAACTATTTTAACAATATCCCCATAATTCCTCGCGTTGTCAAAATTAATTTTTTTCATCTGGATTTTGACAGATTTTTTCCAGTAAAATCGACCAGAGTACTATGCTTACAACTTAAAATGCCTCAAACCGCAACAAAAAACTTATAAATCAACTACTTTTGACAATTCTAAGAAAAAAAAAACTATCATTACAAAACTGAAATGTCACCTTTTTACGGCAATTTAAATTGTCTTGTTTAATAAATATGCGTGAGAATTCTTTTGACAATTTCCCTATAATTCCTCGCGTTGCCAACAATTTTTTATATGTAGTTTGACAGATTTTTTTCCTGTGAAAACGATCAGAGTACTATGCTTCATGGGTTGTTATATTTAGTTGTCTGCTAAACGATGGTTGGCAACGCTTGTAATGACAAAAATATGTATGTTAAGTTGACATAGATTTTGTAAGATATCTTTAAATTACTTTATGTTCGAAAAATTTATCATAAAAGTGCTAAGGCCGCTTTTAGGCGGCCATTGCTTTTTAAAAATTTGAATATTTATGAATATGTTGAATTCCGAGTTTTATATAATTAATCTATTCTATTGAATTCCTACATTATTATAATTAATCTATTCTAAATATTTCTCTGAATATATGTAAATCTGGCATTTATAATTTTCTTTTTACTATTTTTTTTTTCTTAATATGCATGTGCAAATGTTATAATAATATTTTAAAGCTAATTATTACAAATATGCTATAGTAGAGTGGCATTTTTTCTGTATACATGCAAATTTTTATTCTATTAAGCTAAGTACTCTGTTTTTATCGGTGATAATTTCACTTAAACTTTAAACGCCTAAAATCGCAATAAACCATTTAAAAATAAACAACTTTTGACAATTATAAGAAAGAAACGATCATAACAAAACTGAAATGTCATTTTTCACGGCAATTTAAATTATCTAATAAAAATGCGTGAAATTTTTTTTAACAATTTCCCTATAATTCCTCGCGTTGCCAATTTTTTTGTTTGTTTTGTAGTTTGAGGGATTTTTTCCCGTGAAATCGAACAGAGTACTATGCTTTAGACCAGCGGTTACCAACCTTTTTGCCTCGCGTACCCCTCATTTTAAATTTTATCAGCCGCGTACCCCTTAACGAGTTTTTGTTTTCGTTAAAAACCTTCACAAATATTAGAGTTAATTTTGAAATTTTTAATCTGCGGGTATTATGAAAGTATTTAGGGAAGATCTAAACAATGGTGGTATTTTTTTGGAAAAATGTTCGCATCTGAAAACGCGAATTTTATGCTGATTTTTCTGCAGAGCAAAAACGGCTGAAATATTGCAAATTTGACTTCACTAGTCGATTCTACACCAAAAATAAAAACAACGGACGTTTTTTGAACTCTTAAAAAAAGTTCTAAAAAGATATCACAGGGAACGGAAATATAATATTTTAAATTTAAAAAAAAAAAAAATTTTTTTTGGTTTTCTTTTAAATAATTTTTTTAAATGTTATTTTTTTTTTAAACGAGGGCAGATCGATAGACTTTTCGATAGAAACACTCTCATATTTACAATGAAAGGGCATTTTGAGCTTAACAAAATGGTACCCAAAATTTCCACTCTATCACAACCCGTCTCAAAAATGCCCAAAAACATGTTTTTTTAAGAACTTTAACATACATTTTTTCAAAAACCTGACATCATAGAAAAATTTGGGAACCATATTCGGAATCAGCAGGTTAATCGAAAACAAGTGGTCAGATCTCAAAATATCATTCAAAAATATCGAAAAAATGCTCTCTAAATTGCACAAAAATACGCTTTTTGTGAATTTTGACCTCAACTTTCTCAAAAACCTGACGTTATGGAAAACTTTGGAGGCCAGATGCGAAACCAGCATTGAAAGGTTAATCTTAATGTCCAAAATACCTAAATTTTTGCGTACCCCCGCGAACATTTTCGCGTACCCCCTAGTGGTACGCATACCAAAGGTTGGTAACCGCTGCTTTAGACCAAATAGTTATGTGGCAGAAATTTGATACCAATCAGACTAAATTAACCTGTGTCTCCCGGCGATCGAAGTTTTAAATTTTTGAAAATTAAAAAAAAAAACAAAAACAAAAAAATATTTTTGCGATGCATCATATTTATTAATTTTAATGCGCTGAAAACGAATATCAAAAAAGTTTTAAAATCGATCGAACGGTTTTCGACATATCGATATGTGAAATTTTCAAAAAATTACATTTTTTAATTTTTAAAAATCCAAAACTTTGATCACAGGGCGTAAGGGGTTAATTTAACCGATTTGCCTCAATTTTTTTACCTCAAAAGTTTACCTCAAAATTTTTTTACCTCAAAAGTTTTAGACTCATGATTATTAAAAATTTTCCCGACGTTTGAAATCGAAAACCTTTTTTGTCATACAAAAACTGCCGGTCTAATACTACAGCTGCTTTGATTTAAACCAAATAAATTTTGAATTTAACACAATAATCACATTGCACACGTTTGCATTTTAATGTTGTAATTTTGACAAAATGTCTCAAAGAACGTGAGTGTAACATAAAATTATTACTAATTTATTACAATCACAAAAACTCACATTTACAGTGAATCCAAACATAAATCGGAAAATTTAAACAAAAAAAAAGCTTAAAAAAGAAACTTTTTGGAAAATAAGATTAGATTTTGGAGAAACGTTCTTTGTTAAACAAAAGTTAAAAAAAACAAGTGAGAGTGTTAAATTCGGCTGTGCCGAATCTTTTATACCCTCCAACACGTTAAAAAAAAAAAAAAACAGGGGCGTCTTTTTTTTTTTTTTGGGGGGTTACGTCGGTGTGATACAACCTTCCTGGATCCAACTGCAAGACTTTTAACTTCTTTTGACATCAAAATGTTTCGTTTGCTAAGCAAAAGTACAAAAAACTTATAAAAAATGGCTTTTTTTAGAGGTTTGTTTAGTTCTTAAGAGGGGAACTTTTTTTCCCCTGATCCGATTTTGCCCATGTTCGAACTTAACCAGCCCAATACCATAAGACATATTCGTGCCAAATTTCAGGAGTCTAGCTCTTTTACTTTGGACTGTATCGTGTCTTCCACAGACGGACGGACGGACGGACGGACAGACGGACATCGCTAGAATGTCTTAGAATGGATCACTGATCAATAATATATATACTTTATGGGGTCCTAGACCGATATTTCAATGCGTTACACACGGAATGACAAAGTGAGTATACCCCCATACTGTGGTTGGAGGGTATAAAAAACTGGGGAAATGACGTTTTTCAGAGGTTGTTTTAATTCTTTAAGGGGACCTTTTTCTCGTGTCCGATTTTGCACATTTGCGTACTTAATTCACCTATGACTATAAGATATATTCCTGCAAACTCCAATGTGTCTTCCACAGGTGGATGGACGGAGTGATGGACATCAGTAGTCTGATATTTCGATGCATTACACACACTTTATTCCATACTGTGATTTATTTTAATAATATTAAAAATTCATATTTTTTTAAGATTTGGCGATTTATAGAGATAATTGCAATTTGTTTTTATAACTAGGCAAATTATAATCTGGCAGCACTGTTTAGCGTTGCCAACTTATAATTATATTTAATTAGTAAACAGTGTTGTTAATTATTGCGTTTATGCTAAAATATGACGTTTTCTAATCAATTAAAAATGTGATTAATAAGATGATCAAGTTTTTAACTCTTTTTAAAACATTTTGCCCATTAACGAACTTTATTCGCCTATGACCATATGACATAAAAACTTCAAGGCTATAGCTCTTTTAGTTTGGACTGTAACGTCTCTCCCACAGACGGATGGACGTACAGACGGACATTAGTAGACCGATATTTGGATGCATTACACAACCATTTTATCCCATACTGTGGTTGGAATGTATAAAAAATATTTTTTAAATATAATTAAATATTTTTTTACACAAAAAAGATTTTTGTATTTTTTTATAATTATGGAAATTATAATCTGGCAGCACTGTTTCGCATTGCCAACTTATAATTTGTTTTAACAAGAAAACAGTGTTGTTAATTATAGCGTTTACGCTCAAATTTGACGTTTTCGCAATAATTAAAAAGGGGATTAATAAGACGATCAAGTTTTAAACTCTTTTTAAAACATAAATCATAAGATCTAGTTTTTTTTAAAGACAATGTCATATCAGTATAATAATATCATTCTTAATTTACATAAACTTATAAAACTATTAGTTCAATAAATATGTTAATTATATATGTTAATATAATATAATTTTCTTTTTTTTTCATGCCATAAACTTTTCTCACATTTACACATTTTATCTTGTGTAAATAAATTATAAATTTTCTATTGCTTATAATTTTATTTAACA
This sequence comes from Pegoplata infirma, assembly GCA_963921195.1. NCBI lineage: Eukaryota > Metazoa > Arthropoda > Insecta > Diptera > Anthomyiidae > Pegoplata > Pegoplata infirma. The sequence continues at coordinate 195,995,852 of OY992539.1, forward strand.
CCCTTAAAATATGCTTTAGATTTTATGCATTTGTATATAAACACCACAATTGCTTTTTGCCTTAAGAAATATTCAATTATTTATTTTTTTTTTTTATTAATTTTCTAAACAAATAATTCAATTTTGGATTTCTAAAAATATTTTTTTATTGTTGCTTTTTTACAAGGAGTAAAATAGGCAAAAAATAGAAATAAATTATTTATTTGCTTGAAAAATTATAACCATAAACCATTTACCCAACGCCCACAATATTTGTTAATTTGTACCATCCTAAAGGCTTAACTAACACACAAAAAATATCCTTTTAGCAAACAATTCCAAAACCCAAAAACAAACTATAAAATCTAAAAATTTATTTGGTACATACATACGAGTACATAAAAAATATCAAAAATAAAGAAATTATATTTATGTGAACAATAACATACAAAGCATAAATTTTAATAATACTTTTTTTCTTTTTTTTCTCAAAAATAAAAAAAAAATATATAAAAAATAAAAAATTACTCCACAAAAAATTTAGATTTTAAAAATACAATACACTAAGAAAAAATATGAAAACATAATACGAAAAAATTTTAATTGATTTAATTTTTATCTGTTTTTTTTTTAAACAACCAAAAGTATGCTTTAAAATTTTTAGTTTGTCATTAAGCAAATTTTTTTTTTTTTTTTAATTTCATTTAATTAATTCTTTTATATTTACTTTTTAAAATGTCATTCAATATTTTTATTTTTATAAAAAAATAAAAAGTTACTCAACAAAAAATTGAGATTTTAAAAATACAACTACACTTCGAAAAAGTATTAAAAAATATTGCGAAACAATTTTAAAATATGCTTAAAACTGTTTAAAAATTTTTAATATGACCTGTTTCACAACCCACCATCCCTTAAGTATTCCACAATTTTACTTTTTTGTCAAACAACCAAAAGTATGCTTTAAAAAATTAAATTTTGTCATTTAGCAAAATTGTTTTTTTTTTGTAAAAATTTCATTTAATTAATTCTTTTATATTTATTTTTTAAAATGTCATTCTATAAATTCTTTTGAATTTTTTTTGTTGTATTCAATTATATATTTGCCATAAACATTTTCCATTATAATAGCTTCACCGTAAATATTTATAACTTTCCATAAATATAATTGTGGAAAATTCAATTATAAACACCATATTTCGCACTAAGACTATTAAAAGTATTTGTTAATAAAATTACGCTATTTTAGGAAACATTAAGAGCTCTACAATACACACAAAATGAAAATTCAAATAAATTTGGCGAAGAATTTTTTGAGGTTTATGTATTTAAGCTAAGACAGTCAGCAAGTCAGGCAAAAGGCAACCACTTTATTAAACTGTAGGAGGAAACGAAATGTTAGTTGGCAAAAAAAGAAAGAAATAAACACGATGAGATGACAATTTAATTATAAAGTTATAGTTAAGTTATAATAATCGAAATAGAAAATAAAGTAAAGACATAAAATCATTATAAAAATTTAAAGCATACTTTAGGGGGGGGGGGGGGGGGGCTTGGCATTAGTAAAAAAATAAGTTAAACTTTTTTAAAATTTATTAAAACAAATTAGCATGTTTTATATTTTTTGTAAATTTTAGTTAGTAAAAAATTTTAGCATACTTTTAGGATAGTTAAAATTTTCATTAATTTTTATTTTACTAAAAAAAAAATGTGTTTTCTTTCTAGTAAATTTTAATTTCCAAAAAATTTAGCATAATTTTAGGTTACTAAAAATATGCAATTTTTCAGCAAATATTCCAAATTAAAATTTTTTTGCCTGGATATAACTCTGTGGCAAAAAGGTAAAACTGCATAAGTGGTTTTTAATAATTCTTTTCAAGAGCACTTTTTAGATATAAATTTTAATACAAAATCACTGTTAATTGACATTTTCAATAAAAAATATGCTGTAGATTATTTCTACAATTATGATAGGAGTTAAAATGTAAAGAGTAGTCGAATATAAGTAACTAAACAAGATTTACATAACTCGACATATGCAGTTTTTCCTTTTTGCCACAGAACTTACACACAAAAAAAAAATCTAAGTAATATTACCTAAAATTATAGTATAAAAATACCTTAGCGCCAGGCAAACGGGGCATTTGCTAAGTTAAAAGGTAATATTACTTAAAAGCTAAGGTAATTCCTATGTTCGAAAATTTATTATGGTTGACAGAAATATACCTTAGCTTTTTAGGTAAAATGGCATTGATAAATAGGTGATATTACGTAAATAATTTGGTAGAATTACCATGTATTCGTAACGGCATTTTTACACCATTTCCTTTTAAAATTTAAATAAAAACTACGAAAAGTTTATTATTTTTAATAAATTTTATTTTTTTAATTTTTTGAATGCTTACAAATTATAAAGAAAAGTTCATTATAAGAAAAATGTCTCAGAATCTTCTGCAGGACTCAAAATCTGAAAATTTTTCAGTTATTAAACATTTTTTCAATAGAAATACTCTCAGATTCTCAGACTTTTCTACAGAAAATACTCAGTTTCTGGATATTTTTTCTTTTAAAAAATCTGAAATCTCAGAATCTGAAAATTTTGCTATAGAAAAAGTACTCACAATTCAGAATATGAGAACTTTTCTATAGAAAAATGTGTCAGAATCTAAGAATTTTTATATAGAAAAAATTTCTCAGAATATGTGAATTTTTCTAAAGAAAAAATGTCTCAGAATCTGAGAATTTTTCTATAGAAAAAATGTCTCCGAATCTGTGAGTTTTTCTGTAGAAAAATGTTTCAGAATCTAAGAATTTTTCTATTGAAAAAATGTTTCAGAATCTAAGAATTTTTCTATAGAAAAAATGTCGCAGAATCTGAGAATTTTTGTAAAGAAAAAATGTCTCAGAATCTGAGAATTTTTCTATAGAAAAAATGTTTTAGAATCTGACATTTTTTTTATAGAAAAATTCTCAGATTCTGAAATCTCAGATACTGAGACATTTTTTCTATAGAAAAATTTATTCTACAGAAAAATTCTCAGATTCTGAGATATTTTTTCTATAGAAAAATTCTCAGATTCTGCGAAATTTTTTTTTATAGAAAAATTCTCAGATTCAGGCAAATTGTTTCTATAGAAAAATTCTCAGATTCTGGGAAAGTTTTTCTATAGAAAAATTATCAGATTCTGGGAAATTTTTTCTATAGAAAAATTCTCAGATTCTGAGACATTTTTTCTATAGAAAAATTAACAGATTTTTTATAGAAAAATTCTTAGATTCTGAGACATGTTTTCTATTGAATAATCTTAGATTCTGAGACATATTTTCTATAGAAAAATTCTCAGATTCTTTGACATTTTTTCTATAGACCATATCGCTCATTTACTTGTATAGTGTCATAACTCAAAATGTTTCATTTTGCAGAAAACGCGTTTAAAGTTTACAATTGAAACTGGTTGTTTATTGAAAATGGCCGGTACATAAAAAATGTAATAATTACGTATTTTCTTCTCAAATGATGAGTTTTGAAGATATAAATACGAATTTTTGACACAATATAAAGCATGATATAACGAAAAATGCTGCATTATTAACTCAAAAATCACATTTTTTGAGTTATGACACTATACAAGTAAATGAGCGATATATGGTCATTAGACTGATTTTTTGTTTGTATGAAAAATATTTTTTTTTGGAATTTCAAAAAAGTGTAGGCGGAATATAGTAAAACTAGGTCAAAAATTACGATTCTGAAATTTTTGGCCAAATCGGACCACGGGATCACGAGGCGCATCGCGGTCAAAGTTTTAGAACCCTAGAGCAAATCGAAAAAAAAAAATACATACTTAAGACTTTTTATATCACTTTTCTGACTAATTTCCCTGTGGTGAGTTCAAAAAAGTTAAATTTTTTGAAATCGAATAATAAGTTTTTGAGATATCACGATTTGAATTTTGTTGAAAAATTGTGTTTCTTGATCACTTTATGTGCGACATCTATATTTGTACATGGTCAACCAATTGCAATTATCATAGACAACAACCATACAGCAAATACAACTCTAAAAACGATTTTTTTCTTAGTATTTGCTACTGCCATCTCTTGTCACGAATGAATAATGTCAATTATTTAAATTTAACGGATTTTAATAATCAAAGTCAAGGAGTACCAGATGTTTAAAATAAATCATGTAAAGTGAGAGTCTACTATTGCCGATTTTATAACCTTATTTCTCTGTTTTACACTCACAAAAAAAAAAACTGTAATGTTAGCAAAAAAAATCTTGTAAGCCTACAAGAAAATTTGCTGATTTTGAACCCACAATTTTTTGGACAAGTTATCAAAAATGTTTTGCCAAAAATTAGTTAACTAAATTTTTTTTTTATTTCAACTTAGTTCATACACTCAAAATAATACATTAGTAGATTTACTATTTTTTTTTTTTTGCTAATGCTGGTTAGCTAACTTTTAGCAAATTTTTAGTTGAGATTAGCATGTTAGCAAAAATATCTTGTAAGCTTCATTTAGCGCATTAGCAATTTTAAACAAAATTTGAACTAATTTTTTTTTCTAGATTTAAAATTGAGTTGACCAAATTTTTACAAGCATTTTTGCTAATATTAGCTAAATGAATGGTAAATTTGTTTTCATTTTCAGAAAACTTAAAATGGCGCTATCTCGGAAACTAAGACAGATAGAGCAAAATGGAGGGCATTTTTGGTTCTCGGGCTCTCCATAGTATCGCCGGTCCTCTTCACATGTGTGGACCCTAATGGGCCCTAACTTTGGACCCAAAAAAGTTAGAATTCCCTAAAATTTTAAAATGCTCATATCTCCGTATTGCTCATATCTCACATTGCCGACACAACAAAAAGTCCAAAATCATTTTTGTAGCTCTCAACACGTAGAACAAGACCGCAAAATAGTCAAAAGCTCTTCGAGTAATATTTTTGAAGTTATCGAGTTTTTTAATTCTCAAGACCCCAGTGGTCCCCTATAATCACGTATCTCAAAAACTAAGCAAGGTAGAGCGAAACGGACACAAATTTTGGATCAAAAACCATGACGATTTTTAAGGAACCCAACTAGGTCTAGGCCCATCGGGGTCTGGACCTATCGGGTCAGAACCCAACGGGGCCCTCAGATGTGTATGAACTAAGTAAAAAAAAAATTAGTTAACTAATTATTGGCAAAACATTTTTGCTAACTTTAGCAAAAAAATTGTGGGTTCAAAATCTGCAAATTTTCTTGTAGGTTTACAAGCTTTTTTTGCTAACATTACAGTTTTTTTTTTTTAGTGTACACATTTGAGGACCCCATTGGGTTCGGACCCGTTAGGTCCAGACCCCGATGGGCCTAGACCTAGTTGGGTTCCTTGAAAATCGTCATAGGTTTTGATCCAAAATTTGTGTCCGTTTCGCTCTACCTTGCTTAGTTTTTGAGATACGTGATTTTAGGCGACCACCGGGGTTTTGAGAATTACGAAAAACGATAACTTCAAAAATATTACTCGGAGAGCTTTTGATTATATTACGGTCTTGTTCTACGTGTTGAGAGTTACAAAAATGCTTTTGGACTTTTTGTTGTGTCGGCAATATTTACCGAGATATGAGTATTTTAAAATTTTCGGGAATGCTAACTTTTTTGGATCCAAAGTTACTTAGGACCCATTAGGGTCCACACATGTGAAGAGGACCGGCGATACTATGGAGAGCCCGAGAACCCAAAATGCCCTTCATTTTGTTTCCGAGATAGGGCCATTTAAAGTTTTCTGAAAATAAAAAAAAAAATACCATTTATTTTTGCTAATATTAGCAAAAAAGCTTGTAAAAATTTTTTGAGTTGACAATTTTAAATTTAGCAAAAAAAATTAGTTCAAATTTTGTTTAAAATTGCTAATGCGCTAAATGAAGTTTACAAGATATTTTTGCTAACATGCTAATCTCAACTAAAAATTTGCTAAAAGTTAGCTAACCAGCATTAGCAAAAAAAATTAGTAAATATACTAATGTATTATTTTGAGTGTATTTGTCAAAAAATACGATATGTCAAACCTATTGTATGTTGTTGGTTTCGACGAGTAGATCTCAAAAATGTTCATTTACCTTTCCAAATACCCCCTAATAATCAAAAAAGGCATCGTTTTGAAATTAAACAAGTCAATATACAATGGGTACTATTCCTTTCTAAATAATTATGGAATCTGATCATTTTTAAACTCTGTCAAAAATATGTAAAACAACCTTCACTTTGAATAAGCCAACTTTTAGCAGATTTGGATATTTTAACTTAATTAACTGTCATTTAATTTTAGAAAATAATAGAAATTTTCTTTTAATTTCACTGATTCTTTTTCAGAAGTTCAGATTGTTTATCCGAAATTAGCAGATTTTTCTGCTAAAATCAGCAGATTTTCAATCTGAAATCCGCAAAAAATTCTGATGTCTTTAAAGATTTGTCCGCTGATTCGATTAAGAGATTGTTTTAAAACCTAAGAATTCGTTTAAAAAGGTAAATATTTCAGAAATATCTCAAAACTATTTTTTTTAGGTAATTTTAGTAATTTAGAATAACAAATTGGCAAATAATAAAAGAATTTGGAAATTTCTTTGGGTAATTTTGGGGATTTCCGTTCTTAAATTTGGGAATATGAATAAAAATGAATCCGGCAACACTCCATTAATTCACTAAAACCATGTCTGCACTAACTGAAGTGTGGTTGTTGTCTAGAATAACTGTGTAGTGTAATAATATGGCGATGAGATGTCGCTGATCTCGAAAATTAAAAAAAATAAATTTTTAACAAAATTAAAATCGTGATATCTCAAAAACTAATTATTCGATTTCAAAAACTTTAACTTTTTTGAACTCAGCACAGGGAAATTAGTCAGAAAAGTGATATAAAAAGTCTTAAGTATGTAATTTTTTTTTTCGATTTGCTCTAGGGTTCTGAAACTTTGACCGCGATGCGCCTCGTGATCCCGTGGTCCGATTTGGCCAAAAATTTCAGAATCGTATTTTTTGACCTAGTTTTACTATATTCCGCCTACACTTTTTTGAAATTCCAAAAAAAAAATAAAAAAATCAGTCTAATGGTCATAGGCGAATTCAGAATTAAAACTTGATCATCTTATTTATAACATTTTTTATTTATTAGAAAACGTCATATTTTTGCATAAAAGCAATAATTAACCATACTGTTTTCTTATCAAATCAAATTATAAGTTGGCAACGTGATACATAAATCTCTAAAAATCCCCAAATCTTATAAAAAAACAAATTTCGTTTAATTAAATTTAATTATTGCATAAACGCAATAATTAACCACACTGTTGTCTCATCAAGTCAAATTATAAGTTGGCAACGTGATACAGTGCTGCCAGTTTATAATTTTCATTAAAACAAAAAAAAAAAAACAAATTTCGTTTAATAATTTTATTAAAAAAAAAAACAATACCATAACCAGTCACAACTGTGAATCGGACCGTAAGTTCGTAAATGGACATGTTTTGAAAAGATTTAAAAAGTTGATCATTTCAAAAATCACATCAAACGTCTGTGGAAGACATATTACAGTGCAAAATAAAAGAGCTATACTCTTGAAGTTTCCAGGAATATTTCTTATGGTCATAGGCGAATTAAATGGACAACATGTTTTAAAAAGATTTAAAAACTTTATCATGTCATAAATCACATTTTTACTTAATTAGAAAACGTCATATTTGTGCATAAACGCAATAATGAGCCCACTGTTTTCTAATCAAATAAAATTATAAGTTGGCAACGCCAAACAGTGTTGCCAGGTTATAATTTTCGTAGTTATAAAAAAATAGCAAATAAAAATCACCAAGTGTAAAATGCTCTTAAATTTTCCAGGAATATGTCTTTGGTCATAGGCGAATATGGACAACATGTTTTAAAAAGATTTTAAATTTCATCATCTCATAAATCACATTTTTACTTAATTCAAAAACGTCATATTTGCACATAAACGCTTTAATGAACCACACTGTTTTCTAATCAAATCAAACTGTAAGTAAAATTATCGCTATGGACCAACTGGTTTATGCGGAGTGCCCATCTGGCACCGCCACCCTAACCTAAGTCAAATTATAACCTGGCAGCACTGTTTGGCGTTGCAAACAGTGCTGCCAGGTTATGATTTCGATTGTTATAAACAAAAAAATAATAACAAAAATCTCTAAAAATCCCTAAATAATTTATTAAACGCCCAAATTTCTGATCAAATTAAATTATAAGTTGGCAACGTGAACCAGTGCTGCCAGACTATATTTTCAATTGTTATTAAAAAACAACCAAAATCTCTTAAAATCCCCAAATCTTAAAAAAAATATTTTTTCGAGTATGTATTTAAAACAAAAACGGAGTATGTATTAAATTTCTATTTTATTTAACTGCAAAAAATTAAAGCATACTTTTAGGATATTAAAAATAATCATTACTAAAGCTTTGTTTAGGGAGACAATTTAATAAAATCAATTTAAAATCAATTTTTATATAATATTCTAAAGCACCGTTTTTTTTTGCTTGTACATAATTTAATATTTATTTAAAATTTATTAGATTTTCAGGAAATTTAAAATTGCAAAAATTTAAAGCATAATTTTAGGATCTTTAAAATATTCAGTATTAAGGCATACCTTTAGGATATTAGTTATTAAACGTTGCTTAAAACAATTTTAATTTAAATATGTTTTTAAAATCAATTTTTTTTAACAATATTATAAAGCCAACTTTTTTTGCCTGTACACAATTTAATATTTATTTTCAATTTATTAGATTTCTAGTAAATTTATATTTGCAAAAAAAGTAAAGCATAGTTTTAGGTTATTTAAAATATTTATAACTGTGGCCCACCTTAAGGATATTTGTTATAAAACACTATTTAAATTTAAATATACTTTCAAAAATCAATTTTTTTATCAATATTCTAACAAACTTTTTTTCTTGCACATAATTTAATATTTATTTTAAATTTATTAAATTTATATAAAATTTTTATTTGAAAAAATAGTATAGCATACTTTTAGTATATCTAAAATATTCATTATTATGGCCCACCTTAAGGATATTTATTATGAAACATTATTTAAAACAGTTTTTAATTTAAATGTACTTTCTAAAATCAATTCTTAACAAATATTCTAAAGCATACTTTTATTGCTTGTATACACTCTAAAAAGTCCTTGTAAAATTACTACTATCAAGTGGGTAAATTTTTATGTAAAATAACACACAACGCCTAAAATTGAGCACCAAGTGTTTAAAATTTTAGTTTACACACAAAAATTTTAATATTACGCACATTATATAGTATTTTGTGAGTTTATAAAAATATTTTCAAAATTATAAACACAAAATTTTTAAAATTACACATTTAATGTTTATCGTAAACATTTAGTGTTTAATTTTCGATATTAAACATTAAATGCGTAATGTTCAACAATTTTAAAATACAAATTGTCAAAATAAAATAAAAAGGAAAATTTAACCAGAAAATTTTGTTATGCTCGCAATTAAACTAAAATAACGCGAAAAAACATAAAATAAAAGCAAATAAATGAAAAAAAAAAAGTTAAAATATTAACCAACGCGTTGCAACGTAAAATTTCAAAGAGGCTGATCAAAGACATAAAAACAAACCCGATTTTTTTAAATTCGTAATATTTATGAAAAATATACATTGCATTTTTTCTTAAATATTTGCAATTATAAATCAGAAAGGTAAGTATCACAAATGTCTTGGATTTTTTTAATTATTCTTTACAAAAATGTGTGGATATCAGAATCTGAGAATATTTTTTGTAAAGAAAAAGTGTCTCAGATTATGAGAATTTATCTACAGAAAAAATTTTTTCAAATCCTTAGCAGATTCTGGGAAGATTTCAATAAAAATTTTTTCCCAACAGATTTTTTTCTGCAAAAAAATGGACCAGTTTCTGAGAATTTTTCTATAGAAAAAATATTCTTGATTTTGAAAACTTTTCTATAGAAAAAATATTTCAGATTTTGAGAATTATTCTATATAAGAAATATCTCAGATTTTAAGAATTTTTCTATAGCACAAATATATATTCTCATATTTTGTCTATAGAAAAAATATCTCAGATTCTTATTCTATAAGATTCTGAGAATTTTTTTATAGAAAAAAATATATCAGACTCTGAGAATTTTTCTATAGAAAAAATTTCTTATGTTCTGAGAATTTTTCTATAGAAAAAATATTTTAGATTCTGAGAATTATTCTATAAAACAAATATTCAAATTCTAAAACTTTCTGTAGAAAAAAAAATAAAAATGTCAGATTCTGAGAAATTTTCTATAGAAAAAAATATCAGACTTTGAGTTTGAATTTTGAATTTTCTGTAGAAAAAATATCCGATTCTGAGAAATTTTCTATAGAAAAAATTTATCAGATTCTAAGAATTTTTTTATAGAAAAAACAAATCAGATTCTGAGAATTTTTCAATGGAATAAATATCTCAGATTCATAGAATTTTTCTATCAAAAAAATAACTCAGATTGTAAGAATTTTAATATAGAAAAAATATCTTCGATTCTAAAAATTTTTCTATTACAAAATATCTTAGATTCTGAGAGTTTTTCTGTAGAAAAATTATTTCAGATTCCGAAATTTTTTTAATTTTCCCAGATTTGGAGAAAAGTTATCAGATTTTGAGAATTTTTCTATAAATAAAATATCTCAGATTCTAAGAATTTTTCTATAAAAAAAATATCTCAGATTTTAAAAATTTTTCTAAAGAAAAAATATTTTAGATTCTGAAAATTTTTCATAGAAAAAATTCTTTAGAAAAAATATCTTAGATACTTAGAATTTTTCTATAGAAAAAGTATTTCAGATTCTGAGAATTTTTCTATTGAAAAAATATCTCAGATTCTAAGAATTTTTCTAAAAAAAAAATTTAGATTCTAATAATTTTCCTATAGAAAAAATTCTTTAGATTCTGAAAAATTTTCTATAGAAAAAATATCTCAGATACAAAGAGTTTTTCTATAGAAAAAATATCTCAGATTCTGAGAATGTCTCAGATTCTGACATATTTTGTAAAGAAATATTATCTTGAATTCTGAAAATTTTTCTATAGAAAAAATTCTTTAGAATCTGAAAAATTTTATATAGAAAAAATATCTCAGATTCTGAGAATGTCTCAGATTCTGACATATTTTGTAAAGAAATATTATCTTGAATTCTGAGAATTTTTCTATAGAAAAAACTTCTCAGATTCTGAAAATATTCCCTTGTATGATTTAAATATCAGAAATATCTCGTAAATAATGTGAAATTTTTTTATACTTGCAGTTTGAGACAACAACTTATGATAAGAAAGTAAAGTTCCAACGAATTCTCTACTCATTGCGATTGCTCGTTAGTATTTAATTTTTTAAATAATTAAATCTGATTAAATCCATTAAATTTATCTTTTTATATATTTTTAGAAACTGTAGACTCACAAGAAATATTTATGTTCGAACATCTCTAGAGAAGAAATTACTAATGTTCGAAAAGGTGGTTCCTGTTTATTTTCATTTCCTATTTTATATCCTGCTGAAATCTGTCAAATGATGGATTTTTTTTAATTCTATCTCCAAAAAATATGAGGGGCAAACAAATATTAATAATGTTCAAAAAATCCATCCTTTAATTTAACAAATTTTATCTTTTATGTGGATATTGTAACGTGTTATTTTTCATTTGTTATTAATATTTAGTTTAAGTTACGAATAATTTTATAACCCCAAAAAAATTAGCATTTAAATTATATTTATGAATATTATACATATTTCACTATTATACTCATTTTCATTTCAGTTTAAATAAAAACTATAAAAATAATAATAAAAATGCATTTTTGGTTTTATTTGTTTATAGGAATAAATTTTTTAGCAGGTTGTTAAAAATTAGGCACCTTTTATGTAAAATAAAACATTTAAAATGCAATTTTAAACATTTTAAATCTATTTTTGAGCACAAGTAAGCTAAAATTACACATTTTGTGTGTATTGCCAGAGAATTTTAAAAGCAGTTCATTTGTAGGTTTACACACAAAATGTTTATTAGTTGTACACACTTTGTGTGCAAATGTTGAAATTTAAACACATTGAGTATTTTTACCCACTTTATTGTAGGAGAACAGTTACCTACAATAAAGTGGGTAAATTTCAACAAAAATTTATAAGAGTGTAAATATACAAACACATACATTGAAAACAAATTTTCCATCAATTTTGTGTTATACACATATACATATAAAATTCTAAAATAATTTTCTAAAAATTTTCTGTAGTGTGATTTTCAAATTTTGTGGATAAATATTGTTGTGGCATATGAGGGGGAAAACAATTTTTAGAAAAATTTTATAACACTTATGGCATATGTACGTTTATGTATATGGTAAACAGTGCCCAACCGAACGGTTCGGTCCAGAAATTTTTTTTCTGTATTTGGTTTTTATTAACATTTTGGGCGAAATATTTCAAGGGGCTGAACGCCTTTGATTAAAATTGTATATTTTGAAGCATAAGTATGCTGATGGCTTAATTATTGTACACAGAATAATATTGTTTATATTGTTAGTTTATATTTTTAAATAAAACGTTGTTGTTTTAACAAACAAAAGTACTTTTAATGTGAATTCATAATGGGAAACATAAAATGACCTCGAACTTGGATAAACTCTCTTTCATTGAGCAATCAAAAGGTCGAATAAGTAACTAATTTTTATTATTTTTAATAAAAATTACAGAAATTTGATTAACAAACAATTTAATTGTATTGACAATGGAATTAATTAATTTTTTTCAACAACACAATTTGTCAAATCAATTAAATTGTTTGTTAATACAACAACGATTTTAAAAAGAAAGAACCAGAATTACAAATAAATATATTCTGTGTAGGAACATATTTTACTATTCGGCTAAAAAATTGGAAAAAGTTGGTCCGCCAAACCTTAAAATTGTTGCATAAGATCGGCTTTAAATTTGACATTCGGAAATTTGGCAACCAGCTCAATTTTTTTAAAATTCTTTTGCATACAGAATTTAAATGAATTAATATTTTTTCACCGATCTCTTCGGTAGGTCACTAATATTTTATACTATTGCATATTTATTGCAGTAACTTTTTTTTATACACATACACAAATAGTATAGCATGGTTTAAGGCTGTATATAAATTGTAAACGATAAGTTTAAGGGGTGTATAAATTACTCATGTATATTTCATAATATGTATTTCGTATATTACCAAAAAATTCATAGAAAATTGTTTATTTGGTACTAATATAATCAAAGCAATTTGTTTCACAAAAAAAATCTTAATAAAATTTTAAAAATGCATATTTCATTTTAAATTATTTTTTTCTAAATAGCAAGATCGAAATCATAATCAAAAATAAAAACCTGTAAGTTTACAGCAATATTTAATAAATTGCATATTTCTAGAGCTTATGATTTATTACCAACAACAACAAAAGTAGTTAATAACTTAACTTTTTTTTTAAACATTTTTAAAAATTTTGAAAATCAAAGGATTTTTTTTAATAATGCCAAAAATTATACACTGAAAAATCCCTATTTATAAAAACAGCAAAAATAGTACGATTGGACTGCATAAATATTTTTAAAATTTTTTGTTGCATATTTTTAGGGTTGTATTGTAATTTAATGGGATTTCCCGTTTTTTAAAACATTTTGAAAATTGTTACTTTGACAATATCATCGTAATGATTAGTAAAAGAAATATGACCTTGAGCTAGAATAATCTTTAAAAAAAAAAATACATTTTTAAAATCTTTGAAAATCATACTAATATAATGTCTAAAACTTAAAAAATTTGTAGGATTGCGCCGAATAAATATTTTAAATTTTTTGTTGCATATTTTTGGGCTTTAATAGGTTTTCCTGTTTTTAGAAACATTTTCCAAAACTCTAAAAATTATAAATATTTTCAAATTTTTAGAATACCTTAATGGAGGCTTTAAAATGTCTCTACTTTCACACTAAACGTCAAAAATTGTAAGTTTGAGCTTAATAAATAATTTAAAACTTTTTTGCTGCATAAAGTTTTTTAAATATTTAAGGTCTGCATATTAATTCAACGATTTTTTTGCCATTTTTCTACATTCCCAAAAAAAATTCAAAATTATACGTATTTTATAATTTTTCATAACGCTTAAAGGCGCTTTAATGCTTAAAAAATGCACTTCTTTTATACAAAACATCGAAAATTGATAAAAAAATGTTGTTGCATATTTAAAGGGCTTAAAAAATTCATTGATTTTACACAAAGCATCAAAAAATCGGTTGTAAGGACTTAATAAATATTATATATTTTTTGCATACTTTAAAGGGACTCTATATTAACAAATTTTCAAAATCATATGTATTTTTCATAATGCCTAGTATAGTATGGACTTAGTACACATTTAACAATTTTTTGTTGCATAATTTTAGGGTTGCATTGTAATTTAATGATTTTTGCCATTTTGAGACACATTTAAAAAGAATTTCGAAATCATACGTATTTTAACATTTTTCATAATGCCTCAAAAATCAAAATTTTCACTAAACGTGGAACATCTTACTGGTGAGCTTAGCAATATTTAATTTTTTATTGCATATTTCATAATTGCATATTTTTCGATTTCTTTGGTAATAAATTCTATTAAACTAAATTTAAGTTCTTAAAGCATATTTTAGGATTATAAATTATTTGCATATTATACATCTAAATAGAAGCATTTTAAGTTCTGAAAATCAACGATTTGTAAAACAATTACACATTTATCAGTTAACAATTTTTGTGTAGTATACTTTAAGGTTTTTGCATATAAATATACATTTAAGCATATTAAGAAGATTTTAAAAAAAGCATTAGACATTTTTTGGAAGTTTCAAAAGATTTTATATGAAAAAGATCTTCAAAACTGTTTAAAAAAAAAATTATTTTACTAAAACATCCCTTCTTTTTACACATATTATTGAAAATCGAACGTATGTGAAGTAATTTTAAAAATTTTTTGTTGCATATTTTAACGCCTTCGGAAATTAATTTTCTATGAAAATTAATATTAATTTTTTAAGCATACTTTTAGGCTGTGAATTAAATGAAAATTTGATATCCAGTGTGAATTTATTAAGTTGGTGATTTATAAAAAAACTTCACATTTGTCAGTTAATATTACTTTGTGTGGCATACGTTAAGGCGATTGTGTGTAATTATAATTTAAAGCCTATTATTCAGATTAAAATTATTTAAGCATAGCATACAAAATAGGGCAAAGAGATTTTTTTTTGAAGAAATGTGTAAAATTGTATAAAAATAGTTGGAAGATTGAAATTTAAGAAAGGAGATTAGTTTTTCTATTGAAAAACCTTTCAACATACAGTGACTCGCAGCTTATTTCGTGTGTTAGATATCTGTTAGCAATCCATTTAAGACAAAGTTTCCAATAATACACCTAATTATTACCAAACGAGTATTTTTGTTAAAAGTATTGTGTAGGTAATTTATCGAGCTTTAATTTAAGCTTAATGGCGTCTAGATTGGGTAAATATTAAACGTGCTTCGAGGGTCGAAATGGAAATTGAAATTATTGAAAGACGTTTTTTAGAAAATTTCTTAAAAATACTTTTAGGCCGATTTTTCCCAAGCTCAAACATTAAAAATTTAATAAATAGTCCAATAGTATATAGTCATTTATCAAATAACTTTTCTAATGACCCAAACAAAAATCAAAAATTTTAAAATGCAGTCGAAGAAATCCGAATTTTTTGACCTCCAATTCTTTTGACCACCAATTTTATGTAAACAAAGGAAATGTTCAATTATTTTAATATCTCATTACTATACACTTAGTTGTACTAAAATTATTAAACAATTAAATCTTTTCTTTGTTTACCAAAATTGGTGGTCAAAAGAATAGGAGGTCAAAAAATTCGGATTTCTTCTACTGTGTTTTAAAAATTTTGGATTTTGTTTGGGTCTTTGGAAAAATTATTTTATAAATGAATATTAACTATTGGAATATTTTTTAAATTTCTTATGTTTGAACTTGGATAAAATCGACCTAGAAATATTTTTAAGAAATTTTCTAAAAATGGTCTTTCAATAATTTCAATTTCCATTTCGACCCTCGTAGCACATTTAATATTTAGACAATCTGAACGTCATTAAGCTTTAATTAAAGCTTGATTAATTACATACACAAGACTTTTTACAAAAATACTTATTTGATAATAATTAGGTCTATTTTGGTTAACTTAGTCTTGAATGGATTGCTAACTAATATCATTCACACGAACTAAGCTGCGAGACATTGTATATTTCATGGGATCGAAATTTCAATACATTTAATACTGAATACCCAGCAAAACTTAGATAACCAAATAAGGTATAAAATAAGGTATAGGATCTCTTATTTTATACATTGCAGCATTGATGATTTCAACAGGCGATGAGACTCAAAGTAATGCATCCACATTATCACAAAGAATACCAGTAAGGTATAAAATAAGTCATAAATTTATAACGAAGAATACGAGTAAGGTGTAAAATATATGATATTTTATAGGTTACAAGAAATGAAATAATATAGCATACCAGAAGATTATATATAAGGTGTTACGAGTAGTGAAAAAGTAATTTTGTATTAAATTTACTCACGTGATTGTAAGTGAGTGTAAGTAGATAAAATATGCTCGTGAATGTGTCTCGTTAGAAATTTCCTGTCGTGAGCCCATCTCTAGTTTAAACTTATGCATTTTTTTATAAAATAATTATTTTTTATGTTATATTTATATTGCATTATGCATACAATTATAAATAATACATTATTTCAAACTTTCAAATAATACATAATGTAACCAAATATAAGTCATTCATGATTTAATGTTTAGAAATAAAAAATATGAAATACATTTTTTCCAATAAGCATGCAATACGTAGCAAATTATTAGTAATGCATTATTTTTCACTTGAAAATAATACGTTGCGGAACAAATGTTTGGTAAGCCATCATAAAATAATTCTACAAATAAGTTATATGCATTACCTGGTAATGTGTTATATAATCACTACCCATTACCAAAGTTTTGCTTGGTAATTTAATATTTGGAGAATTCAGTAATTTTTAAGGAAAATTTATAGTTAGTCCTGGAACTTCTTCCATTTAAACGAATATAATTCTTAAAGCATACTTTTGGGCTATAAATTAAATGAGATTATATCTCCAATGCGAATTCTTAAATTTTTGATTTTAAAAAAATTCACATTTGTTGCTCTTAAAGTAATATTTCTTGTGGTATACCTTAAGGCGGCTGTATATAAATATAAATTAAAGCATATTATTCGGATTAAAATAAATTAAGCTTTAGAATACAAAATATTTTCAACGAAGAAAGGTTTATAAATTGTATAAAAAAATAATTGGAAGATTAAAATTTAAGAAAGGAGATAATTTTTTTTTTCATTGAAAAACCTTATGTAAATATTTATATTTTAATATTTAAAGAATCCAGTAATTTTCAAGGAAAATTTATATTTTATTCCTGGATATATTACTCTTGAGAGATCAATAAATTTTTATCAAAGCTATAAACATATACCTTCAAATTCATAAAAGCTACAAGAGGTTTATAAAAGGTTTATAAACAAAATTTTGTATGGAAATTCGACTAATAAACCTGTTATTAAACGCTTTTGTTTTTTATGAATTTGGACGATAAAATTTATTGTAAATTTAATGTTTCAATAAACTCAAGACAACCCTACACAACCCCTTTTATTTTTATAAAAATTCTTTAACAATTTATTTAATATCTTCAAGTATTTATATAAACCAAATTAACCCTTTAACTTAAATAATCTCCCTCATACCCCATTGAAAGTTTTTTTTTTTGCTTGATTTTATTTGTTCATCATCAACATCACAACCAGCAACATAAACATCATCATCGTCATCAGAACAAACAAAGAAAAACATTGTAATCTATGGAATAAAGAAGATGCTAAAGGAAAAACTTGCTTAACTTATTAACACTTATCTTAAAAGCGGGTAGAATAAAAATAAAAGAGAAGTCCTGTAAAACAAACAGGAAAGAAAGAGTTAGAAACATACCAATAGAAATCGATATAAACATACAATTTTAAATTGTCAGTTTTGAAATGTTGTTGAAAAAATAACTCGTGGTTTAAAAAAAAAAAAAAACATGGAAAATAAAATTCCAAAAGAAGAGTTGCACTCATCGCAGACAATAACAGGTTACCAATTGAATTCGGTCTTGCTGAATTGATCGATACCCTAACAATGTAAAAAAGATTATTTGAAAAACTTAATTTGAAAAAAGATTTTATCGTAAAAAAAGTACGCTAAAGACGTCGGTAAAAAAAAATTTTAGAAAAACAATTTTTTTAAAAAAACTTTCCTCGGAAATTTTTTTTGGTGAGAAAAAAATTAGCGAAATTTCGGGGTAAAAAAATATGTTTGTACTTGTATAAATACCTTTCGGTATTCAATTCTGTTCACACATGTCAACCAGCAGCCGAATTAAAGCATTTTGTATTTTTAGGTTATGCGGAATGTACCATTTTCGAGGTGTCCCTTCATTTTCGTTCATAACTTTTGAACCAAACTTTTTGAAGCAATAGCTACTAAATATGTTACGTCACAGTAATAACTGTGTAATATTTTGGCATGTAATCGCCTTTGCAACAAACATAAATGGCGGACATCGCCAGAATGTCTAAGAATCGTTCACTGATTCCGATATTTTGAGTTCCAAACGGAATGCCAAACTTTTGTGTACCCTCTATATAAAGTAAGAAAAAATTTTAGTCGTTCAAGACCGACCATATCCTACACTTCAACTTCTGAATTTGCCAAGTCTTCGAAAATTTATTTTTCTACTGGACCTAAAAATTAAGTGGTGCAAATTTGAGGTCTATCGGACCGAACCGCTTCGGTCAAAGTTTTGGAGTTTTTAAATTTAAAAAAAAAATAAGTGGAGTGTTCTATTCGGCTAATCTTTTATACCCTCCAACATGCAAAAATTAAAATTTTTTTTTTTTTTTGGGGTGGGGGGATCAGTCGTCATTTAAGGACATCTTACCCTTTACGGTTAGTGTTTCCAAGTTGATTTATTATGCTTTTGACACTATAGTAATCCAATTTTGTCATTATTTAAACTACTTTTTTTATCCACGCCCACAAAAGGGGCGGGACAAAATAAACGACATTTTCTAGTCCCTGGGTCCAAGTGAAGGTTTTTGTAATTCTTCTAGCATAAAAATGTTTCATTTGTTTAACAAAAATATAAAAAAAATATTTCGTTTTCAGAGGTTGGTTTAGTTCTTCAAGGGGAAACTTTTTTTAACCTGGTCCGATTTTGCACATTTCCGAACTTAACCTGCCTAGGACCATAAGACATATTCGTGGCTAACTTCAGGAGTATATCTCTTTTATTTTGAACTGCATCGTGTTATCTACAGACGGATGGATGGACATCGCTAGAATGTCTCAGAATCTATCATAGATCAATAATATATACTACTATAATTTATGGGGTCCCCGACCGATATTTCGATGCGTTACACACGGATACCCTCCAACAAAAATATGTCTTGCCATCATCAAACAATTTTAAAATATGTCAAACGGTTTTCTAGATATTTCTTTGAAATTTGAAAAAAAATAGCGTTTATTCTTACGGTCAAGAAATTTAAGAAAAAAATCTGTTTTTTTTCCGTTGACCTTTCATACACAGAAACAAGTAAGAAAGATATATTCGGCTGTGCCGAATCTTTAAATACCCTCCACCAATGTAATGATTTAAAAACAAAAAAGTTTGTTTTATTTATACCTCAAGAAATAAAAAAGTACCAAAAAGTGTACTTTCGGTACTTTTAATAAAAGGTACTTTTAATGAAAGGTACTTTTTATAAAAGGTACTTTTTATATAAGGTACTTTTTATGAGAGGTACTTTTTATAAAAAGTACTTTTTATAAAAGGTACTTTTTATAAAAAAATTTACTTTTTATAAAAAAGGTACTTTTTATAAAAAAAGGTACTTTTTATAAAAGGTACTTATTATAAAAGGTACTTTTATAAATGGTACTTTTTATAAAAAGTAATTTTATAAAAGGTACTTTTTATAAAAGGTACTTTTTATAAAAGGTACTTTTAATAAAATGTACTTTTTATAAATGGTACTTTTTATAAAAGGTACTTTTTTTAAAAGCTACTTTTTTTAAAAGCTACTTTTTTAAAAGCTACTTTTTATAAAAGGTACTTTTTATAAAAGGTACTTTTTATAAAAGGAACTTTTTATAAAAGGTACTTTTTATAAAAGGTACTTTTTATAAAAGGTACTTTTTATAAATGGTACTTTTTATAAAAGGTACTTTTTATAAAAGGTACTTTTTATAAAAGGTACTTTTTTTAAAAGGTACTTTTTTTAAAAGGTACTTTTTATAAAAGGTACTTTTTATAAAAGGTACTTTTAATAAAAGGTACTTTCTATAAAAGATACATTTTATTAAAGGTACTTTTTATAAAAGGTACTTTTTATAAAAGGTACTTTGTATCAAAGGCACTTTTTATAAAAGGTACTTTTTATAAAAGGTACTTTTTATAAAAGGTATTTTTCATAAAAGGTTCTTTTTATAAAAAGTACTTTTTATAAAGGAACCTTTTATAAAAGGTACTTTTTGAAAACGGTACTGAATTTTCAGAAAGTACTTGTTCCAAAATGTTTTATTTCACTAAAGGATCCTACATTCTAAATTTCAGGTTTGAATAACCATTATTTCAGTAAATAAAAAAAAAGTACCAAAAGTACTATTTTACCCATTTTACCCCCGTAGAATCAACATTGACAAAACCCGAGCCTTAGTGAATCTTTTTTCCGGAAGGTAAACCGACATTGCAAATTTCAATTTTCTAGTACCATTATTTAAGGAAATATAAAATGTAACAAAAGTACATATGTTTACCCTTTTTACCCTATTAGAAACATCATTGGCAAAAACCCAGCCTTAGGGGATCTATATTCCGGGAGGTGAACATACAGTCCCAATTTCAAGTCTATGTGACAATTTTTTAAGGAAATATAAAAGGTACCAAAAGTACAGATTTTTTCCCTTTTTACCCTCTTAGAATCAACATTGGCAATAATCCAGCCGTACTGGATCTACATATATTCTAGGATGTGAACATTAGAGGTGTCCTTAAAAACGAAAATCACGTTTTTATACCTGGTAGGGTCCTATATTGTTCTTTAGTATCTAAAAATGAGTGAGCCAAAATTTGGGGACAATCGGCTAAAAATAACTCGTGCCGAAAATGGATTGAAGTTTTTGGACATTCTTATAAGAACGAAAAACTCGTTTTTTCTAGTTTTTGGAAAAACATTGGTATTTGATATTTTTTGTTAAATTTTTTGTGAAATAATATGAAAATGGTACTAAATTACCTTTTCAAAACGACTAATAAAATTAAAATCGGATGAAAAATAAGCATTTTACGCATACATGCCCCAGACCATTGTATGGTTTTTAGAGCCAGAATTTCAAAATTTTCAAAATTTTTAGGCAAAAAAATAGTAAAAATTTAATTTTACTTTATGATAAAATTGAAAACATGTTTAAGATTAAAAATAGCACATATGGTAGTCAAGCTTTTTTTTTATTTGGCGCGGGTAGTGACAAAATTTCCGCGGATTCCAAATAAAATGCGTTTTTTTACAATAATTAAACAAATTTTTGAAAATTTGTGCTCTATTGTGCGGATCGAAGTGTAAAACGTAAATTCTGTAACTTTTGAGAAATCGGATATATGCAGATATTTTGTATTATAGAAATGTATAACGTCTCAAATTTGTCATTTCACCTCGACGAAAAGGGGTTAAAGATGCCCGAATTCTCAAAAAATTTACAGAATTTATGTATTTCACTTCGTATAATACAATACAGAAAATTGTTTCCCATATTTGCTAAATTATTTTAGAAAAACTCATTTTCTTTGGAATCCGCGGAAATTATATCACTACCCACGCCAAATGAAAAAAAAGTTAGACTACCATATCTGTTGGTTTTTATCTATAACATGTATTTAATATAATTATAAAGTAAAATTTAATTTTTTTTATTTTTTTGCCTAAAAATTTTGAAAATTTTCAAATTTTGGCTTTAAAAACCATGCAATGGTCTGGGGCATGTATGCGTAAAATGCTTATTTTTCATCCGATTTGAATTTCTTTAAGCTTTTTGAAAAGGTCTTTTATTACCATTTTCATATTACTTAACAAAAAAATTAACAAAAAATAGCATATACCAATATTTTTCAAAAAACTAGAAAAAACGTGTTTTTTCATCAGATAAGAGTGTCCCAAAACTTCAATCCATTTTCGGCACGAGTTATTTTTATCCGATTGTCTCCAAATTTTGGCTCACTCATTTTTAGATACAAAACTACAATTTAGGACCCTACCACGTATCAAAAAGTGATTTTGAAAAATTACCTTAGTCGTTAGGACACCTTTAGTGAACATACTGTCCAAATTTCAAGTTTCTATGACCATTAGTTCAGGAGATATTAAAAGCACCAAAAGTATTTTTTTACCCTTTTGACCCCCTTAGAATCAACACTGGCAAAAATCCAGCCTTAATGGATCTATATTCCGGGAGGTTAACATACAGTCCAAATTTCAAGTCTCTATGATCATTATATCAGGAGATTTAAAAAGTACCAAAAGTACAGTTTTTTACCCTTTTTACCCCCTTACCATTGGCAAAACTCCAGCCATAGTGGATCTATATTGCGGGAGGGTAACATACAGTCCAAATTTCAAGTTTCTATGACCATTATATCGGGAGATATAAAAAGTACCAAAAGTACAGTTTTTTACCCATTTTACCCCCTTAGAATCAACATTGGCAAAAATCCAGCCTTAGTGGATCTTTATTCCGGGACGTCAACCTACAGTCCAAATTTCAAGTTTCTAACTTTAGCGGTTTGGGCTGGGCGATGATGAATGAGTATGTCAGTCAGTCACATTACTCTTTTATATATATAGATTTTCCGGATTTGGGCGATTTTTGCCATAAAGTTTATTTCTGTCTTTTATTATTTAACAAAATTTATTTTTTTTTAAATAAAAATATTTTTTTTTTAAGAAATCTGAACAAAATTGAATTTTGGCGATATTTTACATCCGAGTTTGCGACAAAGCCAAAAAAAGTCTGGCAACCCCGTTAATATGACGAAGCAAAAAAACGGACACACACACATGCTTAACATAAAAATAACAATTAATTTTTTTATTATTACTTAACGAACTTTTTTTTAATTAAATTTAGATTTTGTTTTACATATTTTAAAGTTTTTTTGTAAACATTTTTTTCTTTTTCTCCGTTTTTTTTTTCATTTCCGTATTCTTTGTTATGTATGTATCTACACAAAATATGAATTAATTTAGGGTTATGATGAAAATCACTAAGAGTTTTTTCAGTAATTCACTCATAACTTTTAAAGTACTTAACCGATTTCAAAAAAAAATACACTAGTTTTTGCCTGGATAAATTCCGCAACTTTTGGTACCCCAAGCGTTAAAATCGGTTCCGGATTATTGCCAAAAACGTGATTTCAACAGACAGACAGACAGACGGACGGACAGACAGACAGACAGACAGACAGACGGACATCGTTAGATCGACTTAAAATCGATCAAGGATCATGAATATATATACTTTATGGGGTCCCAAACCAATATTTCAATGTGTTACATACGGAATGACAAACTTATATATACCCTCTATCACCAGAGTGGAGGGTATAAAAAATATGGAGGATACTGATTTGAGTAATCACTTGTTTAAATTTAAAAACTAAAATTGTGTAATTTTTTAATTGACGCAATTAAAAATTTACTTAAAAATTTTAAAAACAATTTATTAAAAATTAATAGTTTTTTTATATTTTTTTTTAAACTCTCATAGTTTTTTGAATTTTCGTTTAGTTTATAGTTTTTTGTGTATGTAAAAATTTACTCAAATTTTTTTTCAATTATTTAATAAATTTTTATTAAATATTTACTCAATACTATTAAATAGTTTACTGGTGCAAAATTGAGTAATTTTTTACTCAATAGTATTAAAAAATTACTCAAATATTTTTTTTATTTTTTTCTGTGTAGAGTTTGAGACAAACCTTCCTTTGAAATTAATTTGAGACAAATCATTTGAGCTCGTAGAGCCGTTCTATCAAAATTTTGTTTTTTTAGAAAATTTTCACCAAAAAATCTAAACTTTGATCGTAGGGCGCCATGGGTTAAAATGGTCTGATTTGGCTCAAACTAATTGTAAGTTTAAATAATAGTTTGTCTTAAGCTTTATAAAATAGTCAATGGAAACAAATTTCGAGATTTTTTTTAAAAATTTATTGCACGTAGGAAAAAATCGCCATCTTTGTAAACTTTTTGGCAAATTACAAATGGAGATATCTCAAAAACTGAGCGACCGAGTTCAAGAATATTTTGATATTCGTATTCAGCAATGCTAAAATTAATAAAAAATAATGTATCGCAAATTATTTTTTTTTTAGTTTTTATTTTTTAAAAATTCAAAATTTTGGTCGAAACTTTTTAAAAATTCAAAACTTTGATTAAAGGGCGCCGCGGATTAAAATGATCGGATTTGGCAAATTAATTTTAAATGAAAGATTATCTCAAGCTCGATGAAAGGGTAAAGGGAAAAAATTTCTCGAATACCGCTGGACGGATTCTAATTTTTTTTTTGATATTCCCAACAAATTTAATATGTGTCGCAAAATTTATATTTTTTTTAAAAAATATATTTTTTTTTTTTAATTTTTTATTTTTTTTTTATATTTTTTTTTAAAAAAATATTTGTTTTTTAATCTGTTTGTTTTAACCCCTGATTAATTTTTTTTGAGAAAATTTTCACCAAAAAATTTAAATATTTTATCAAAGGGCGCCTTGGGTTAAAATGTTCTGTCTGATTTTAAATTTAAATGATGCGTTAAGCTCTAGGAAAGGGTCAAGGGAAGAAATTTAGAGATTAAAAAAAAAAAAAATTTTCTTGAACATAGGAAAAAACGAAATTTGTTCTGCAAATTAAAAATAGATTTTTTCTCGAAAACCGGTAGACCGATGTTAAAAAAATTTAAATTTTCAAAAATCAAAAGCTTTGATCGCCGGGCGCTACGGGTTAATTTAATCCGATTGGCCTCAAATAGGAGAATAAAAATTTGCTGGACCATCAAAATCGGAAGAATTTTTTTTTTAAACATACCAAAAGATTTCAGTCTAAAGGGGACGTTTGTATATGGGCTACGACGTCTAAACTTGGACCGGTTGTTTCTAATTTCAGAAAGCATTGTCCTTGGGGTCCAAAAAGCTTAAGTTTCAAATTTTAACCAAATCATTGGTAATTGCGACCTGAATCGATCTCAAAAGTGATTCTTAGTCTATCGTTATACTTAAATGTGGATTATGAATAGAGTTTTTCTTTTCCCGGACTTTTTCATTTCCCGGGAAAGCGGGATTCATTTTTAAATTTCCCGGGATCCCGGGAATTCCCGCAAAAACTAAAAACCCAAATTTTTTGTCAAAAAAATATATAAAAACCTTTTGAACTGTTTATAATGTTTATTATCACCATAAAAATCTTATTTAGTACATTTAAAACAAAAAAAATAATAATTTTCGAGAAAAAAAGGACAATTTTTGTTACACAGTTTTATAAAAAAACGGCCCAAATATGTGAAAGTCTCTTAAAAGTATTTTTAAGGGGATGTGTTATTTCACATCGCTTTATCTGTTTTAATAATAAAAATTCATCATTTTTTCTCATTCATCTCAGTTCATTTTTACAATTGGTTCTCAACGCTTTGCCTCTAAAACACAATGAAGCTGATTCAGAGGAATTTCTTAATTATGTCTCCGAAACTGAATGCAATTGTCTCAGAGAAATCAAATTATAAGAAAATTTACCCCAAAAAATTATTAAAAAAATTTAAATAAATTTAAAAATACTGGTTTCTAAAAGAAAACCCCGTTAATTTCAGAGTCATTTCTTACACAGATTTTATATCAATTTATCGATTTAAAAGCAATCATGTCCAGAGACATAAATATTTTCTATAGAAACAAATAGTCATACTGGAAATTTTTTTAATACTGGTTTTAGCAAATTTCTCAGCTTCTGAAAAAAGGATCAGGTTCTGATAATTATATCCTATCGAAGATTTAGGAGGACTCTCGTGGAATAATTTTTGGGCCCTCCTGGTCCCTGCATACGTTTCTATCAACAATTATCAAGAAGTTTTATAAAATCTCTAAAAAATCACATACAAAATAATCAATATAAGTCGAAAAATCAATAATTTCAAAGAAACAAAAATTCCCGGGAATTCCCGCTCTATTTCCCGGGATTTCGGGATCGAAAATTTACGGGAATTCCCGGGAAATCCCGTCCCGGGAATTCCCGTGAAAAACTCTAATTAGGAACCAATATTTTGGGTTGTTAAAAACATCAGCACAAACTTGTTACACCCTGTACCACACACTGAAAGAATTATTGTTCATTATATCTATGAACAAATTTCATAAAACCAAATTCATAGATTCTATGAAATAATTCATTGGCTGAATGAATATTCATTAGTATTTTGAAATATTTCATTGAATTTTATTCATAGATTTTATTAAATTCATAGAAAAAATTCATAGAATTTATGAATGTCATTCATAGAAGAAAATGCCATCAATATGCCTTTTAATTCTTTTAATAATTAAAATAATGTTACAATAATTAAAATAGTTGAATAAATTTATTAAAATAAAAAAAAAACATTAAAAAAAAAATATCATTGCTGCCCTGACCGGGGTTCGAACCCAAGACCTACCGGCTGAAGTGGTAATTGTCGACGCCTTAGCTATCAGCGCCACCAAAGAAGAAAAATCTCGCCAACTAACGCATGGTTTTATAACGCTTCATTTTTGTAAATACACAAAATATTTGTTTTCTACAAACACACACACAGCTTTTGGCAGAGCATTGTGACAGAGAATAGACACAAACTCAATGTATTAATCAAAATTCATTTTAAGTGTTGTTACTTGTTTATATAATTTAGCTCAGTGGCTAGAGACTATGCTTTACGAACAACAGGTTCTCTGTTCGAATCTCGGTGGGGATAAGTTAAAATAAAAAAACATATAAATTTTTAAAAATAGAAAATTGTAAATAAATAAAATAATAAAAATAAATAAAAATAAAATATAAAAAAATAAAATTAAAATAAAAAAATAGAAATAGAATTGAATAATAATTTTTTTCCATAGCCTATGAACTTTTTCATAGGTTTCTGGTTTCTATGAATTTGATTCATAGATTCTATGAAGGGCATCATTGGCTCACTTCTAATGATTTTTTCATAGAATCAATGTACGTTTTCATAGCCGTAATGAACAAAATTCTTTCAGTGCATAGTGCTGTAGGGTATGAACACATTTTTGAAAAAAAAATACCCCTCTCGAGCAAAAGAAGATTCTTTATTCTGGTACATACAAAAAATTTTTAAATTTTTTGTTAGTTTTCTTATTTTTATTATCCTTAGGGACTACAACAAATATTTAACTGATTGTGATTGCATGGGTGGTATGTATGTGTATTTCATTCACATTTTTATTTTGGGTTCGTTTTACTTTTGCCCTCAAATCATTTTGGTTGCTATTGTTCATACATATAAATTTTCCATATAAACATTTTTTTCCTTGGTTCCTGTTAGCATGATTTTTTGATTTGCTATACACCTGGGAATCATACTTATAAAAAGCTACATATATTCATTTATATTAGGGTGGAGCAAATTTTTCTTTTTTTCGGATTTTAAAATCGTCGAGGTTACCTGTAGGGCAATTTCTTTGGGTTCCTTTTTTGACTGGAAAATCGGAAAGTTCCGAACAAAGTAAATTGATTTTTTAGCTTAAAATATTAGTTAATATTCGGAAATTACTGTTATTTTCCTTAAAAAAAACAAATTAAAAATATTTTTTTCGAAGAAACAAAAAAAAAAAATTAACCGACTAATTTTTTTTTTTTTACCAAAAACACTTTTTCAATAATGTCCGAATATTAACTAATATTATAAGCTAAAAAGAAAAATTATAGTTGTTTTTAATTCGACCTTTTGAATTTCATTATAAAAATAAAATGTTTGAGTTCGAGGCCTTGATTTTTTTTAATTAAAAAATCCGTGCCTCGAGCTCAAATATTTTATTTTTATAAAAGAAAAATAAAGTCGCCTTTGTTCGCAACCTTCCTTTTTTCAAGTCAAATAAGGGACTCAAAGATATTGCCCTACACAACTATTCCGACCCCGACGAAAAATGAAAATTTGTTTCACCCTATTGCATATGTTGTTAAGGTTTCCAACTTTTTTTTTTTGGTTTGTTTGTATGTGTGATGGTACTTGTGTTTTTGTTTATTTGTATGTATGCGTGTGTATGTTGGGTACAATTGCCAAGATGGTTGTTTAGCGTCAAGAAAAATAAATTGTCTGTGCGTGCAGTAATTGGAAATTACATTTGATTGTGATTGTGTATGCATATGTATATGAGTGTGTGTATGTATGTGTGTGGAAAAGAGATATTTACGTTTGTATATTTGATTTCATGGCAGGTTTCAATTTGAATTTTGGGTTGAATAACACAACAAGTCTTAAATTGTTTGCTAATAGATGCCAAAATCAATAATGATTGACTTTTCAGTTGGAATATTATTTTTTTTGTGTTAATTTATAAGGAACTATTTTGCCTAAAAGACGACTTTAAAATTAGTAAATCCAAAAAAAAAAATTGATTAGAATACAAATTTTTATAAAACATACATAGGTTTTTTTTATAACTTGCCTAAACTTATGCTTTAATTTTTTTTAAATACATCTTTAAAATCTAAAATAAAAATATAATAAATAGGGCAACAGAAAACTAGCAGTTATAAAGTTATTTTTATGCCTAAAAATATGCTATACAAAATATGTGTATCGTAAAATAAAATAAATGAAAGCAAATGTTTTCAGTTGAAGTGAAACATCCTAAAACCTTTAAGAGGAGGAAACCAGGGCAATCCTTCATATTTCCTCATTGTTTTAAATAATCAAATTTCAATCAAAATATGTTTGATTTCTGACTACTGTTTCAAATATGTTGTTGCATAGTTTTAGGCCTCAAAATAAACTCATAACTGCTAGTTTTCTGTTGTCTTAATAATAAATATATTTATGATTTAAAATGGAAGCCTAAAAATATGCAACATAAAATTTAAATTTGAGAATGAAGGAAATATAAATGCTAAAGGTGTGTTTACATCATATCACTGATTGTGAGTTTTATTTTAAATGATTTTTATGAAAAATTCAGATTTCGTTTAAGGATAATTTAAGGCATTTAGTAAATTTCTGATTGTTATTAAAAAGAAGAACAAAATTCTAAATTTTAGTATTTTTTTTTAAATACAACAAATTACACTAGTTTACAGAGATTTTAATCCGCTACATTTGGAATTGATATTCCATGTAAGTTAAGAAATAGGTAAAATCGAATAGGGGGAAACCCCCCTCTTGAAAAACTGAAACAACCACAGAAAACATTTTCAGTTCAGCTTTTTTTTTTTGGTATTTTTCTTAGGCAAACGTCAGAAGTAGTTCAAAGAGCTGCACTTGGACACAGGGGACTAAAAAATATATTTTTTCTTTCGTCTCACCCCCTTTTGTGGGCGTGGGTATAACAAAAATGTTGTAATAATGATTAAATTGTATAACTTAAGTGAAAAAATCATAATTAATCAATTTGCCAATGCCCCCCAAATACAAACGCCCCCCAAATACAAACGCTTCTGACAATTTTTTATTTTTATACTCTCCAACCACAGTATGGGAGTGTACTAACTTTGTCATTCCGTGTGTAACGCATCGAAATATCGGTCGAGGACCCCATAAAGTATATATTTATTTGATCAGTAATCGATTCTAAGACATTCTAGCGATGTCCGTCCGTCCTTCCGTCCGTCTGTCCGTCTGTAGAAGACACGATGCAGTCCAAAATAAAAGAGCTAGACTTCCGAAGTTTGGCAAGAATATGTCGTATATTCCTAGGCAGGTTAAGTTCCAAAATGGGCAAAATCGGACCAAAGGGAAAAAAGTTCCCCCTTGGAGAACTAAACCAACCCAAGAAAAACCGCATTTTTTGCAGGGTTTTTTGTACTTTTGCTAAGCAAATGCAACATTATTATCTCAGAAGAATTTAAAAATCGCAGGGGGAAGGTGCCCCCTAACGTCTCCCCCAACCCCCCCAAAAAAAGACGCCCCTGGATTTTTTATATAGTTTTTTTTTACATTTTGGAGGGTATAAAAGATTCGGCACAGCCGAATGTAACACTCTCACTTGTTTTTAAATTAATTTACATTTTGAAGGGTGAAAAAGATTCGGCACAGCCATATTTTACTCCCTCACGTGCTTTTACTTGTAATTTGTCCATGCTTTAAGTGTCGTTGGTTTCAAAATAAAAAAAATCAATCTCCAGTCTCTGAATTTAATATACCCCTTAAAATATGCAACAAATATTACTATATGAGAAATATGTATTTTATTTAAACATTTTTGTTTTATTTTAATCGTTATATGATCATTAAAAACCCTGTAATACTATAATGTTGAAAGTAAGCTAAAATGACAAAAAAAAATTAGTGCATTTTATATTTTGTAAAATAATATTTTTTTTATAATTTCTTTGTTTATGTTTTATATTACAAATATTTATAATAGTGAAAAATTATAACACCTCAATATTTTATATTTTAAATATTCACCAAAAAAAATACACAACTTTTTTGTGTGGCTGTTCAAATTACTTCCTAAAAGTATGCCACGTTTTACAGCAATATCATTTACTATCTACATATGTAAAAAGTAAAAAAAAAAGAGCTAAAGCATTAAAATTTTTCCAAACAAATCTATTTATCAATAAAAAAAATGTACACCAACTAAAAGACAACATCTTTGGCAGGCAAGCTTTAAAGTAAAATACATCAAAATATAAATCACCATGACAGCCATAAAAAAGACAAAATATGTGCTATACTGTATATATGAAAAAAAAAAGCAATGCCTAAAAGTAGGCAACATTAGACATAAAAGCATTTATGGTAGGTATGTATGTTCTAATGTAGAGTATAGAGAAAAACAAAACCATGTTATGGTTACCGAGATTGTTGGCACGTTTCATTGAAGAGCAAGCAAGAAAACGTGTCTCGGTATGTGTTTTTTTTTTTTTTGCCACATACATAAAGTCTGTCGTCTATGGTAGTTAAACATGTTACAAATATTGTTTTGCTTTTCGCCTAATGTTATGCTTTATACAAGTGTTTTGAACGGGGAAAAAACAACTTTATCTCTTAAGATATGCTGCATTAGGCATAAGGCATAAGAGAATAAAACAAACTATTTTGGCGGTAGAAAACAACAAAAAAAAAACAGTTCTTGGAAAAAAAATACCATAAGTGTAGATGACATATGTAAAACATTGTATTGTAATATTAAATATAGCATACTTTTAGGGGGGTAAAAATCAATATAATACTTCAAGATAAATAAAGGTAAATATTTAAAGATAGAGTTGATAATAAATCATAAACACAATTTTTTTATATAAAAAAAAACAATATTTTAAAGCATATTTTAAGGATTTGTTTTTTTCTAAATGTTAAGGATTTTGTTTAAAACTTTTTAAAATAAATGAAAAAAAACATAAAATTCTATGAAATTTTTTGTTTAAAAATAAATTTTTAAATTTAACAAAAAATTTGAATACTTTAAGAAGCAGTAGTTTATCATTAGATACAGTAATGGCATATATAAGGGGTGTTTTCTTTACAGATAATTTTAAAAATGGTTAAGAAAAATGTTTTTCAATGTTAAAATTTGATTTAAGAAGTAAATTTATTTGGTTGATAATACATTTCGTAAAAAAAATCTAAACACAATATTTTTATAAATTTTATATAAAATGTTGGAAAAAATTCTTTAAATATTTCAAAGCATATTTTATGGTTTTGGGTTAAAAAAAGGTAATAAATTAAAATTTATTCATAAAAAAAAATATTTAAAGAAATACTCAGGTCAAAAATTATTTAAAAAATAACAAAACTTTAATTGATAACAATATAGAATGCAGTAAGGGACAGATATTTAATATAAATTGTAGCCTACTTTTTGGGGGAAATAAAATTAATTTTTACAACCTAATTCATAGCAACCTTGAGACAATTACAAAATGAGTAAAAAAGTTAAATTCGGCCATGCCGAATGTAGTGATACCCTTCACTATAAAAAAATATTTAAAAAAAAATTTTAAAAAAATTTTTGGTAAAAATTTTTTTTGATACCATTCGGTATCCAATTTTGTTCACTTATGTCTATTAGCAGCCGAATTAGAGCACTTTGTATTTTTAGGTTATGTGGAATATACCCACATTTTCTGCGAATCCTTTTATTTTCGTTCATAACTTTTGAACCTCTTAACCGATATCGCTTAAATGCATTACGAAACTGCTCGGTGCAGCAAAACAAGTAAATGTGTTAAAATTGAGTCATACCTGTGTAGTATTTTGGCCGTGATCGCCATTTTAACAGACAGACGGACATCGGTAGAATGTCTTAGAATCGATTTTCCGTAAGAGACGAAAGTGGCGGCACGGAGTGATACCTTTCCCCTTGCGATAAAAAAATATTCAACTAATGCTTTTCAGGAGACTTTTTTTGGGGGCTCCTTGCCCGCCCTCATAAATGTTTAAAAATTTATTTATGATATTTACACTAAAATAATATTATTTTATCCTGATTTTCAATTATTTTATATAACCACGCCATCAATAGGAGAATTAAACATAA
Organism: Pegoplata infirma; assembly: GCA_963921195.1. Taxonomy (NCBI): domain Eukaryota; kingdom Metazoa; phylum Arthropoda; class Insecta; order Diptera; family Anthomyiidae; genus Pegoplata; species Pegoplata infirma. Next base: position 196,028,844 of record OY992539.1, read on the forward strand.
TTTTAAAAATTGAAGCATATTTTAAGGGGCAAACATTTATAAATAATCAAATTTTAAATAGAAATCCTTTTTTCGACTTATATATTATTGCAACAACAAATTTTTTCGTTGTCCTAGCTATTACCAGGACAAGTTTTAAGTTTTTTTTTTTTGAAATTTCAAATATTTATGTCCTTAAGATATGCAACATGAACATCAAAATAGGCAAACCAACTAAAAAAGGTTTTTTTAAAAGAATTTTCTAAAAATTATTTTATAAGAATATTATGGTTTTAATTAGTAAAGTAATTACCTCGAGCTAGAATTTGACCTTAAGTTTCCCATTAAAATAGAATTTTTAAATAAATTAAAATAATTAAATAAAAACTCTTCCTGTTTTTTGTTAAAGACATAAAATGGTTCATGATTTTATTAACATATTTTTTAGTGTTGCCTATTTTAAGGCACCGTATGAAATCGCATTTCCTAATCCAAGTGCTGGTCGATGATCTTCATATAGCATAAAAATGTTTCATTTGTTAAACAAATATACAAAAAAAATTAAAACATTTTTTTTTCCTGGTGGTTTTTGAGTTCGCTAAGAGGGAGCACAAATTCTGGAATTATATTTTTTGAAACTTTAAAATTTCTTCAATGTCTTTTTAATTTAAATTATCGACTTAATATTAAATTGCACAAATATTTTAAAAGCATATGTTTGGGATTAACATTAATTTTAAATTGAAGCATACTTATAGAAGCGCACATTTTTTTTTATTCAAAGTTTAAAATCGAAATTCTTTTTCATTATCAAGAACATCGAAAAAAAAATCTATTGCATTTAAAATATAAAAAAAATGTAATCAAATACAACACAATTTCGTTTCAGAAGAATCATATTTTATTTTTGTTTCCATTGTCTTTGAAATTTTTCAAAAAAGGTAAAAAAATATTTTTTACCTTTTAAAACTTTTATATTTAAAATTATTTAAAATTTATTTTATATATAAATACATTTTTAAATCATATGTTTGGGCTTATATATAATTTTAATATTAAAGCATATTTTAAGGACAACCATTTATTATGAATTTAAGCTTTTAAAAGAAATGCTTTTTCATTATCAGGAACATGTACTTTACAAACAAAAAATAATTCCTATAAATTAATGTGCAACAAAAAAAATTATTAATACGTTTAAAAATAAATCAATCAAAAGAATTTCGTTTCAGAAAATATATTTTTTTTTTGAAAATGTTTGAAATTAAACATAATTTTGAAAATTAAAGTCTATTTATAGGGGAAATTTTTTAAAATAAATCGAATTTTAAATAGAATTCCTTGTTTTAATTCTCGAGAGCATCGACTTAATAAAGTTATTAATAAACATAAATTTCTTGATATATTTATGTAAGAAAAAATTGTTTCGCTGCCTTAGCTATTACCAGGACAAGTTTTAAGATTGCTTTAAAATTTTCAATATGTCTTAAGATATGCAACACAAAAATTATATAAAAAATTCAACTAAAAAAAGTGTTTTAAAATTAATTTAAAACAGAAAAATAGTTTTCTTGAAAATTATTCTATGAGAATATCATGATTTAAAATAGTAATGAAAAATTTCCTCGAGCTAGAATACTCAAAATGATTTCGTCTTAAGTTTCTTATTTAAAATTGTTTTTTTTTACATATTGCTGCATATTTGTAAAATTTTAAAAATTAAAATGATTGGCAACAAACTTCCCCTATTTATTAACATATTTTTTTATGTTGCATATTTAAAGGCACCAAATTTTCCATACATTTCCTGTTCCCACTCATTATTATATTATTTATTTATTTATTATAAATTATTTTTTTTTATTTGCTCTTCATATGGATGTATGTAGTTTAAACTTATGTTTGCTTAAAAGTGTTGCATACTCTAGGGAATCCAAAATTATTATAAATTAAAGCCTACTTTTAGGTGCTTTATAATAAATCAAACATAATAAATTTTTACACGAATAACTTATATGTGTTTAAATATGTGGCATACTCTAGGGAACTAATTTTTTTTAAAATAAATTAAAGCCTACTTTTAGGTGCTTTATTTTGTATGTATATTTTTGTTGGCAGAATTATTTCTTTTTAATGTTTTTTTTTATTTTTTATATAATTTTATCCCCTCCAGGCAATATTTTAATTTTTCTTTTTTTAATATTAAGACAAATCTTTATCTTATTGTTAATGATTATGTTAAACATTTTGACAGTTATCATTGAGTTTTTTTTTTTTGTTTTTGAGTAACACAACAGAAGTGTTTATTATATTAAGGTTGTGATATAAATTGCTTTGGGATTTCTCATACATTTATTATTATTTTTCAAAGCATATCATTTAGGCTATAAAAACTCATGAAAAATGGTTAAAAATTCAAATATACAAATGACAGTTTTTTTGTTTACTTTTTTTTCTTAATTTATTAGATTTATTTTTGTTATCTCTTTAAAAATAAATATTTGTTTATTTTTATAACAAATCCATATGGTATTGACATTTTTATAAATTATTGTTAAAATTCTTTTTTTTCTAAGGCCTACATTTAGGCATATATTTTATATGTTTTGCCCTGCAATTTAATAGATTTATAGCATAAAAAAAAATTAAGTATAAATAAATTTTTTTTCATAATAAGAAAATGAGGTCAAAAGTTTATTGTTTTGTGTCTCTATAACATGTGTAAATAATATTTAATGCAGTTTTTTTCTTCTAATATTTGCTAAAGTATTAGAAAATATTGCAAAACTATAGATTTTTTGCTGATAAAAAATTATAGTTTTTTTTTGTTCAAAACAATATTGATGATGGGTTAACAAAAAAATATATAAAACAAAAGCTATTATACTACATGCTAGAAGTACAAAAATAAAAAAAAAATTCTATAGTTTAAAAGGGTATTTGAACTAAATCAGACGTGATATAAGTATATTTTTAGGGGCAATACACTTATTAGTTGTACCACTATTATGTAGAGAGAATCAATAAAAAAAATATGGCGGAAATAAGTGAATTACCTAAGAAGTGGAAATTTAAATAACGAAATTTTAATGTTATGAAATTTAGTGCATATTTTGAGGGGATTTAAACACAATTGTAGTAGTTCCTAGGTTTTTATTGAAAATAAACTTTAAAAATGCTTAAAATATGCTAAATTTATATATTTGTATGATTTTAAGGTTTGTTTTTCTTTTCTATACACCCTCAATTTATGCTACACTTTCTTTAAATTCTTGTCATCTTTAAAATGTGTTACTATTGTATATAACTTTAAGGCCCTAAAATATGTAACATATTTGAATTATTTTCTCTACTTATTTTATATCTTAAAAACTTGCTTTAATATTTTTTTTCATTAACTTAATATCCTAAAAGTATGCTACAATTTCATATATTTTTCTACCCTTAATTAACGCTCAGATTTTGCACAAGTCAAATATGATTTTATTATGCGTAACTGTTTTATGACTAACAAATTTCCTTTATTAATTTCTAAGTTCATGCTCTACTTGCATGCACTTCCTTTGACACAGCCTTAAAGTATGCTTCACTTTCATGTGTTTTTATAGCACTAAAATATGGTGGAATTTTTTACAAGAAACTTCTAAATGAATTGATAAGCTTAACTATAATTTGTTTTATATATATAAGAATATCTAACATTATCAATTTTTATCTATCCTAAAGTTATGCAACAATTTTATAATATTCACAATTCTTATTAAAGCTTAACACCTACAAGAAAATTTTTATTTAGATGATTTAAATAACTTGTGCTTTCTACTTAATCGTATCTGTATGGGAATTGCTTCAATTTAAACAAATTTTCGCATAAATGTATGCTACATTTAATTTCACATTTTTAAAAACTTTTACTTGTTAGTTGATTTGTCAATTTATATTTCAAAAGGGTTTATTTTTAAATACATATTCCGCAAAAAGGGCTCCAAATTTCTTAGTTATCCTTTAATGTGCTCTAAAATTATGCTTCATAATTTTAAATATTTTAAATACATCTTTTCTTCATGAAACTCAAAAATTGTTTTTACAATAAACTTGATTGATAATATTTTATTAACAATAATTATATATAAATAATTTGTTTCATACTTATAAATTTAGCTTACATTTTCTATTTTTATCTATCCTCAAGTTATGCAAGAATTTCATAATATTAACAATTCTTATTAAAGCTCAACAGTGTTGAGTCAACACCCACAACGAAATTTTTATTAAGATGGTTAGAATAAATTGTGTTTTTCACTTAATCTGTACGAAAATTGCTTAAATTTCTTTAAATTTACGCCTTAATGTATGCTAAATTTAAATTTATATATTTTTTTCAACTAGTTGTTAGTTAATTTGTCAATTTATAATTTAAAAGGGTTTATTTTAAAAGATTTCTCAAGAAGTGATTCAAATTTCATAGTTTTCATTAAGTATGTCCTAAAATTATGCTACATATTTTATTTTACTAAAATTCTTTATTTTTTTACATTTCAAATAAAATATTTTCTGTATGAATCTCAATGCATAGTGTTAAAGCTGTTATATTAATAGATTTTAGCGTTAAAAAATTTTAGATTTCTTAAATTGCCCTAAATATATACTTCATATTTTATTTTATAAAAAACTAAGTTTTAAAAAAGTTGTTTCCCAATTAATGCTTTATTGCATTAAACTGCAGTATTTTATACAAGATTGTTAATGTTTTACTAAAAAAAATTAGTTTGCTTCAAATGTATCCTTAAGTTATGCTACAATTTTAAACTTTTGAACACGAAACTGCTTAAACTGAAAAAGCTAAAACACAGAATATTTTTTTTAATTTGTTAAAAAATTCTTTATATCTAAGGCAACAGAAAACTAGCAGTTATGAATTTATTTTGAGGCCTAAAGCTATGCAACAACTTATTTGAAATAGTGGTCAGAAATCAAACATATTTTTATTGAAATTTGATTTAAAACAAAGAATTAAAAAGGACTGTCCTGATTTCCTCTTCTTGAAGGTTTTAGGATGTGTTACTTCAACTAAAAACATTTTTTTCATTTATTTAATTTTACGAAACGCTTATTTTGTAAAGCATAGTTTAAGGGAATTAAGTAAATTCAAAAATGCTAGTTTTCTGTTGCCCTATTTATATCTCATTTTTTAAAATCCTATTGTTCTAAAACTCAGTTTTTATATTTTATGTAAACAAGTTCAAGTTTTTCTCATATTTATCCTTAATGTATTCTTTAATTTTTAATATTTTTTTTTATGATTTTTATGCTTAAATATTGCTTTAGTCGAATTCTTTAAGTTTTCTTGAAATTTCCTAGTTTTTTAGTTAAAAATGTTCCTTAAGTTATGCATCAATTTCTTATATCTTAAAAACCCTTATGATTTATGATTTTTAAAAAAATTTATTTAACATTTTTATCACTTAAAACTTTTTTTTCTATTTAACTCTTTAATTTCTTAAAATTCTTTAATAATGCTACACCTTAAAATTTTTTAAAGCCCTTTAAGTATTCTTCAAATTTTTTATATTTATTATTAATATTAATTATTTTTATTTAATGCTAAAATATTGCTTTAATTGAATTCTTTAAGTTTTATTGAAATTTCCTGTTTTTTTAGTTAAAATTGTTCCTTAACATATGCATCAATTTCTTATATCTTAAAACCCCTCATAATATGCTATGATTTTTTTTAAAATTTATTTAACATTTTTATTACCTAAAACCATTTTTTCTATTTAACTCTTTAATTTCTTAAAATTCTTTCTTTAATAATGCTGTACTTTAATAGTTTTTAAAACCCTTAAAGTATTCTTTAATTTTAAATATTATTTTTACTGATTTTTTTAAATGCTAAAATATTGCTTTAGTTGAGTTTTTTTAAGTTTTGCTAAAATTTCTTCGTTTAAAATGTTCCTTAACTTATGCTACGATTTGTTATATCTAAAAACCCTTTAAGTATACTATGATTTTTTTGGAATTAAATTAACGTTTTTTCACTTAAAATATTTTCTTCCAATTAACTCTGAACTTTCTTAAAATTCTTTCTTTAATATTGCTATAATTTTATAGTTTTTAAAACCCTTTAAGTATACTACAAATTTTATATTAATTGAACCCTTATACTTTTTACTTCCTTACTGTTATTCCATTTCTCCTCCTCCCTCCCTTAGTTCTAAGAAATTTTTCTTCTTTTTTTTAACTTAACCTCCAAACAAGAAATTCATTTCAATTAGTTAAATGGTTTTGGGAATATACATTTATTTTGAAAAGAAAAACGAAATGCTTCACAAGTTAACTTACACATATGCATTTGCATCTGCTGCAAAATAACGTGCATTTATCAGCAAACAACACAGAACGTCTTAAATCCCACATACGTTTTCAAAATAATATTGTATGCATGTTGTATGCATTAAACAAGCATTTGATAAGCATACTTTTAGGAGTAGCGCAGAGCAATTGAAGGGTTTTAATATTTTTTAACATTAGCTTGAAATATGTAGAACTTAATAAATGAAAAACTTTTGAAAAATAAACATTGTAGATTTTTTTTTTTCTATTTTATATAAATTTTGAAAAAGACGCCATAAAGTGTACTAAAAAACTTTTAACATTAAGTAAATTACTACTCAAAAATAATTGGATTTAATTATATGACAATTATTATAGGAAAAGAAAGGCATCTATTAAGTGGAAAAAACTATTTAAAAAATTTTCTAACATTTTCATAGAAATTAAAAATAAATTTTAATTGAATCCTTTTAACATTTTATTTTCTAAATCAAAAAGATATTTATTTTAAAATAATTTTTATTTATTTTCTAAAACTATATTTTTTTTCGAAAAAAAAAAATATATTAAATTTATTCTTTAAACATTTGTAAAAAAATTAAATTTCGTAAAAATGTTCCCTTAAAGTATGCTATATTTTTTTCTTTAAGATAAAAATTGATTTTTTTGTTTGCTTAAAACCATGCTTTTTATACTTTTCCTTTATCCTTTTCTTTTAACACTACAGAAATTTTTTTTTTCACAAATTATGAGTTTCTATATGGTTTCACAACAACTGACCTTTCAATTTCTTTTCAACAATACAAAGTATGGATATCCTTTTGAAAAAAAGAGCGACTAAAGAAAACTAATGAAGTATATTCAACATATGTGTCACATTTTATAAATTATGCGCATAATATAAAATACAAGTATACAAACAACAGTAAGAATAAATATTTTTAAAAATAACAAAAAAGAAAAAAAGAACATTTTTTAAGGTTTTTAAAAAATTGTTGTTCATATATAAGATTTTTTTGTCGCAAAAAGTATATGAAAAAGTATGTATTTGGTTAAAAAAAATCATAAATTATTGATGAACAAGAAACTATTCCCAAGAAGGCATATTTGTTTGTTTATATGCCAGCCAAAAAGTAGGCTACAAATATTGTGTTATGTTTATTTCAAATGTATGCAATTTTTCTTTTTTAAAAGTTTAACCCAATTCAAATTAGGGAAAAAATTCGAAAAAGAGTAAGACAATATGAAATACAAAACAAAAAAATTGATTAATGATCATTATTTGGTTGTTTATCATCCAGCCATAAAGTAGGCTACAAAATTTGTAATATTTTTATTTCTAATCAAAGCAATATGAGAAGTGTCTAGTAGGTTACGGCAATAGAAAACTAGCATTTATGAATTTATTTTGGTGCCTAAAACTATGCTATACAAAATAAGAGTATCGTAAAATTAAATATATGAAAGCAAATGTTTTTGGTTGAAGTAACACATCCTTAAACCTTCGAAAGGAGAGAATCAGGACAATTCTTCATAATTGTTTATTGTTTTAAATCAAATGTCAATAAAAATATATTTGATTTCTGACTACTGTATCAAAAAATTTGTTGCATAGTTTTAGGCCCCAAAATAAATTTATAAATGCTAGTTTTCTGTTGCCTCTCGGAGTCCATAGCGGTCGAAATTATACTCGAACGTGCAACTTTTCAATTTTTCTTGATGCCTAAAACTGTGCTTCGATAAAAACAAGCTTTTTATATGTTTATTTTACAATACTTGAACATAAAAACTGAAACATTTACAGCACTAAAACTTAAAAACAGAAAAATTGAAAAAATCGCATGTTTGAGTAGAATTTCGACCGCTATCGACTGCGAGAATTAGCACCTAGTTTTCGAACTGGGTTCTAATTCTCGGAGTCGATAGCGATCGAAATTTTACTCAAACGTGCGACTTGTCAATTTTTCTGTATCCCTAAAGTTAGGCTTTGATAAATATAATCTTTTTTATTTGTTTTTATGTTTCAAGTAAGAGAAAAATACTAAAAACTTGTATTTATCATAGCATGCTTTTATGCATACAGACAAAAGAAAAATCGCACGTTCGAGTAGAATTTCGATCGCTATCGACTGCGAGAATTAGCCCCCCTTTTTTTACTAAAATCTTTATAAGCCAGCCTAAAAGTATGCTATGTCGATTCTCGTTCGCGAAAAACGCAAAAAAAAAAAAAAAATTACATGTAAAAAAAATGTTCGCTTTTCAGAAAGCGGGGCTCAAAATAACAGTCTTGTGTTTCCCGGTTTTTCTATATCACTTCGCGTTTTCGCGAAAATGCGTTTTTTTTCACACTTGAAAAAATTTACTGCATTCCGAAAATAGGGCTTAAAATAAAATATTGTTCTAGTTTTTCCATATTAATTCACGAAAAATGCAATTTTGAAAAAATGTATTGCATTATTTTTTATAAATATAAAACATAAATATTAGAGATGGGCGCGTGAGTGATTTTTGACTCACACTCACTCTCGCTCACGACAGGAATTTTTGAATCACGCACACTCACTCACGAGCATATTTTTTCTACTCATACTCACTCACAATCACGTGAGTAAATTTAAAACAACTCACACTCACGTGCACTCACGCAAGCTTCACTCACACTCACGTTGACTCACACTCGCGAAAATTTCAAAAACTATAATATAAAAAATCTTTCAAAAATTTTCAGCAAAATTTACAGTTCAGCGAAATTTTACATTTTTTTTGCTTTTTTTGGGACAAAAACATAAATTAAGCCAAATTTTAAATTTTTTTTGTTGCTTTTTTGGTACAATAGGAAATATAAAGAGAAAATAATTCACGAAAACTCACGCAATAATCTTACTCACGCACACTCACTCACGCAATTTTTTTCTCCACTAAATCACGTGAGTAAAATTGAAATCAGTCAGACTCACACGTGATTCACGTGAATCCGCTCTTATCTGCTCATGTGCCCATCTCTAATAAATATACATAATTTACAGTAGAATTACGGTACTTATACAAAAATTGCTAAAAATAAAATTCTCTTGTCTCCCAATGTAGTATGTATCTATTCGCGTTTTCGCGAAAATGCATTTTTTTGCACACTTAAAAAAAATTTACTACATTCGAAAAGTGGACTAAAAATAAAATATTCACCTAATTTTTTTTAAATTAAAATTAAATTAGCTGTAAAAACTCTGATACATGGGAAATTTCTTTTTAACTCTACTTGAAATTTTGCGAGTGTGCTAAAAAGAACAAAATATTTTTTTTTTTACAAATTTGCGAATTGATATGAAATAACTGAGACATAAATGCTTAGATTTAAACCCATTTTTTTTTTTTAAAAGTGCTAAAAAAAAAAAATTTTTAGCGTTTTTCGCGAATACGCGAATTGATCACGAAAACCTGAGAGACACGGGTGTTTTTTTAACCCCACTTTCTGAATAGCATATTTTTTTTTTATTGTAAAAACTTTTTTTTTTTGATGCATTTTTCGCGAAAACGCGAATTGATCTAGAGAAACTGGGAGACACGGGTATTTTATTTTTGGCCAAACTTTCCGAATTTTCGGGTCCGGTTCATGTGTACAGCCAAAAGTTGCAATTTGTTGGACGGTGTATTCAATTTGTTATTCCGTGTGTAACGCATCGAAATATCGGTCGGGGACCCAATTAAGGTGATAGATTCTAAGACGTTCTATGAGTGTCCGTCCGTATATAACACGATGCAGTCCAAAATAAAACAGATTTGCTACTGAGGTTTATCACGAATATGTATTATGGTCCAAGGCAAGTTTTGTTCGTAAATGGGTAAAATCGGAGCCGGGGGGGAAAAGTTTCCCCTTGAAGAACTAAACCAACTTCTAAATAACGGAATTTTTTAAAGCTTATTTGTATTTTTGAAACAATTTTATGTCGAAAGAAGTTTAAAGTCCTCGCTTGGAACCAGGTACTTAAAACATAACGTTTTTTTCGGCCCGCCACCTTTTGTAGGCGTGCATGTAAAAAATAGTTAAAAATCAATGATAAAACATTATTTATTTAGTGCAAAAAGCACAACAAATGAATTTGTAGCCTTTTATAACGAGGGGAAAATGTTCACCAAAAACCCCTACCGACCCAAACATTTTGGTCGAACCTGAACCATTTTTTGTTTTATTATTTATTTAACTTTTTTATGCGTTGGAGGGTATAAATGAATCGGCACAGCCGAATTTAAGATTCTCACTGGTTTTTTTCTAATAAACACTTTTAAAAAATTTTAATTTTTGTGTTTTCTACAAGCCAGCCAAAAAGTAGGCTACAAAATTTGTTATTATTTTTATTTCCAGAGTAGGCAACATTTTTAGGTGTCTTATAAGATCAAGTCTCAATCCGATAGGATTTTTTATACTAAAATCTTGAAAAGTCAACCTAAAAGAAGGCTACAGAAACTGGCCGCGTAAAAACTTTGATCTTATTCGATCTGCTTTGATCTGATAATATATGATTGCATGTGATTGTATATAATTGTATCTGATCAGATATAATTAAATATCAATTTTGCCCCAATGTTAGCCAAATTCGACATATAATTAGATCTCGATTTAATATATGATCAGATACGATCATATATTAATAGATTTAAACAGATCAAATTAGATCTAATCCATTTTTATAGGGGTGCAGTATTTTTTCTGTCGGTTGTCGATAATTTTATTATTTTTTTTTAATGGTATTAAGCCTTAAAGCATACTCATTTTATGGTATAATATGTGACCTAAAAGTATACTCCTTTTATTATTTTTTATTTTATTTTTATACATGACCTAAAAATATGCTTTAATTTTTTTTTTGTTGTTCATTTTTGAAATATTTCAATTGATGTTTTTATTTTTTCAAAACTCTAAATTGTTTGTTTTCCATATATATTAAGGGACAATTTCCATTGCCACTTCTCATATTCTTGTATCCCCTTGCATATATTTTAAAAATGCTCTTATCACATCTTGTTTTGCCACTACACATAGTTAGTTTTTATAACAAACACAAAAAATACAAAAAATTTCCATATCTATGTAAACATTTTACATTTTTTCCACGTTGTTATTGTTTTACATAATGTCCTGAGGGAAGACATATTTTAGATATTTGTTTTCCAACCACCATTTATACATATGCAAATTCAGGCTAAAATGTGTGTTAATATTACAATTGGCTGCTTTGTTTCAAAAGCAAATATTTAGATAAAAAAAAAGTTTGAATTATATTTTCAAAAAACAGCACACAGAAATGGAACTATACAAATGGGAATAGTAGAACTATTTAAACTAACAAACATTTTTTGAGTAAAAACAATAAAAATTGAGTTGAAAAAAAAAAATTAAAAAACTTGAGTGATCAAAACGAAAATATAGAAAACAAATACAGCTTTTAGGCGTTTGTTTTTAAAGTGACTTATGCTAAAGAGAAAGTTGAACTTTTAAATTAGGAAAAGTGAATTGGAAAAAGATATTAAATATGTTTGGGCTTTTTGGTTGGCATAATAAACTGAGAAAAACTTGCTGTTATAAATTGGAAATTTTTAGGCCACATTAAATTTCCAAAATAAAGTATACTTATAGGCTAATAACAATTTAATAAATTTAGATTTTGTCTTGGTCATGTTTAATAACATCGGTATATCATAAATTAATGAGGAGAAACAAAAAACATGCATTTAAATTTAAATAAAGGCTTAAAAATTTTGAGCGCCTAAATGTATGCAACATTTTTTTAATCTTCGAAACACAAGAATAAAAATCTGCTGTATTTTACTTGGAAACAATACATATGTTTTAAAATATTTCAATTCAAGAAAGCAAACTTTGTTTTTACTTATTAATAAGGCAACAGAAACTAGCAATTATTGATTTTTTTGGAGGCCCAAAACTATGCAACAACATTTTTGAAACAGTAGTCAGAAGTCAAACATCTTTTTTATAGAAATTTGATTTGAAACAATAAAGAATTATGAATAATTGCCCTGATTTCCTCCTTTTGAAGGTTTTATGATGTGTTACTTCAACTAAAAACATTTGCTTTCATTTATTAAATTTTTCGACACACTTATTGTGTAGAGCATAGTTTTAGGCCTTAAAATTAATTCATAACTGCTAGTTTTCTGTTGCCCTACTTATTAATAAACTTAACTATTAAAAACTTAAATTTCAAAATTTAAAGTATACTTTTAGGAGTTAAATTTATAATTTACTATTAAATGTGTATAATTATACTGCATTGATTTTTTAATTAATATACTTTCTCAGTATTCTATATTGTCAGCTTCTTTGCTATAAAGGCATTTGAATATGATTGACAATTATACATAAGAAGCCTTCTATGTTCATCAAACAGCATTTATAAATTCAACTCAATATCTGTACAAAAGGCTTTAATTTCTCATAGTACATAGTTATTAAGAGGTAAAATAATTTAATCCGAGTCTAATTAGCATATTCTAAGATAATAAAACAATAAAGAAATATTATAGAGAAGACTCCTAAAAGTATGTAAAATTAAAATCCTTAATGTATGTTAAAAAAATAGCTAATTTGTATGAGTTAGAAACTATGAAAACTTTTAGTTTTCATATAACATTTAAAAGTAGGCTATAATTTTTTGGAAAATTTTTATCTTCCCTTGTTACAACTTTTTTTTCTCATTTCCGTTATTCGTAATTCATTGTGTTTTTTTACTCTATTATTTAAACCTTTAATAACATTTAATGAATATTCTATTCTAACTGACAATTAGTGTCACATTTCCTTAAACGTCTAAGTAATAGTTTTTTTTGTGTTTTATTTTGTGTGTTGCCTATCTTTAGGCTGTCTTTTGTCACAGTGTTTTATATTACTTATTTTTATGTAACAGATTTTGTCCTTGTACATAGAATACAGCTGTCAAGTACAATGTTTTTCAATTACCAGCCCTAAAATATACACACAATAAGTAGTTGGTTAATGTAAATGGTAAATGTAACAAAACTATGGTATAATTTTTGGCGCCTTTTTTTTAAAAAAAATTTTAAACATACAAATACAGAAAAAGTTTTGTATATAATGTGGTTAATAGTGGAAAATTTATTAGAATTTACATATAAATTAGTTGAAAATAATAATGAAATATAATTTAATGTGTTTTATAAAAAAAAAACCCAGTAGGAAAGCAGATCGGCAGCTTAAAGGCAAAATGAAGTAACATAAGATATTTTTTTCCAAAAGTTGTTATTGCACTGTTTATGTATTGTTAGTTAACATTTAAAACAATTTTTAAAATTTCAAGCGCCTAAATGTATGCTATATTTTTAGAAAAAATTTAATTTAGGAAATGTTTTTAACATACCGTTTAATGTTAACTCATCCAATTCCCATATTAAATCTGTTTCATAATTTCCCATTGGTTCTTTTATTCCATATACTCATTAGGGCATACATTTTACCAATTTTTTTTTAATTGCATCTAATGTATATTTATTATAAATTATATAAATAATTTAATATATACTTGTTTTTTTTTTTTTTTGTTACACAATTATCTACCACTAAAAGCTTAATTTATTGTATTATCATTAACATTAAATATTATTAATTTATGTATCTATTTTAACAAATTTATATACAATAGATATACATATATTTTGAATTATTTAAATAATTTTGGTTTTACTGTCTCAGACAAAAAAAAAAGTAATTTTTTGTGGATTTATCAAAAATAATTGTGTTGGATTTGGCTGTAAAATGTAATTAGTTGGCGTTATGTGGTCTACTTATGTTAAAAACGCACAACATATTATATTTAAAATGAATGAAAAACTATTCATGCGGTAAAAACTACAGATAGACCTTGATAAATAGTAACAGAAATTAATTTGAAATTAAATGAGTCCAAGTCGCTTTCATTCACTTGGATTTAAAGTTACTGTCTACTTAATAAATATTAAATAAAATGAAAATTTAAAAATCTGTCACTTAACTTAATTTAATGCTATTTGTTAGTAAATGTTTTGCAATATTTTTAAAGCATACCTCAAGGAGGGAACAAAAAAAAAAACGTATCTCATAAGTAGGCCAACCAAAAATAAGCCTTTATTAATTAAATTTGAGCCCTAAAAGTATGTAACAACATATTTGAAATATAAGTCAGGAAACCTAAATAAAAATATATATGAAATCTGACTTAATTTACGATTTTGTTGTTGCATACTTTAAGGGTGTACATTTAATTAATAAATGCTTATTTTTGGCTGCCTTACTTATAAGTTTGCGTGCACTAGCGCCACCTGTTGTGATTTTTGTAAAAAAAATGTTAATATTTTTTTTTTTCAAAAAAGTTAAAGCGTATTTTAAGGCATGCACAAAACGGATAACGCAATTACACTTTTTAAAGCATATCTTAAGGAGGGGAAAACAATGGTATTCAAGCGTTTTTGTTATCTTTGAAAGCATATTGTAAGGAGGAAACAAAATACAACCGTGTAATAAGAACTCATTTGAGTCTTAAAACAAACTTTGTCTTGATCCCATAATGAAAACTAATTTTAATGATTAAATACGTTTTACATAGCATACACTTAGGCGTGGAGAAAAAGTCAGAAGTTATTTAAAAACTTATATTCCCTTGGCAATTTCCTCTCACTTTATCTAAAAATAATTTTAAAATGTTATCGCTTTATCTAGGTTCACCTGTCTATGAGTGTGTAAAACTTGTAGGTTTTTTTGTGGTGGAATTTGAAATTTTAATTACATTCATTTTTAGACCAACATTAGATTAGCTTTTAAATAGTGCTCGTAATTTGTAGCAAGTAGTGTGTAGGAAACTCACGTATAAGAGGTATTTTATTATTAATGAAATGTGTAATTGATAGTATTTTTTTTTCAAAAAAAAAAAACAATCCTGTAAAGAGGTTTAAATAATTGATTGTCTATTATGTTAAAGAGAATTTTTAAATAATTATCTACTTAACAAGATATTAAATATTACATAAGGTGTAAAATGTATGTTGAAGAAATTTTAATTTAAATCGAAAGGAAATTATTAAAGTTAAAATAATTAACTAAAAGTAGTTTTGTAATACAAGACACCTAAAAGTAGGCTAAGATTATTCAAATTTTGTTTTAAATTAAACTGAACGGGATTTAGTTTTTAGTAAATCAATTCAATACGAATTAGATTATAAATAATATGTATTACATTAATTTTTTAAACTCTGTAGTTTTTGGCACCTTAAAGTAGGCTTTAATATTTTAGTTTTCAAAAACCCAAAAAGTAGGCAACATTTTTTTGTGTGCTAACTTGGAGTCTTAATATTGTGTTAACTTTACAACCTTAAAGTATGCAATATGAAAAATAGGTAGTATTAGTTCGAAGTTTTTTTTATGTTCCCTTTTATGAATTAACATAACAAGTAAACTTTTTTCTTTATTAGGGAATTCTGTTAACAAATGTTAATAAAGTTTCTACTTTCAAAAAATTTGTTAATTTTCAGAATTGTATTGACCATCGTTTCAGTGATTTTCCAATTTCTCCATCATAAAATTTCTTTGGAAAATGCCTGAAAGGATCGTCAATTCATTCTTGAAAATTACCAAAACTTTTTGTAAGCAGAAACTCTATTAATATTTGTTGGGAGAACATTATTTTATGGTAAGATAAGTTAACATGTTATGTTTATTTATAATGGGGAACATGAAAATGACCTCGAACTAAAATAAACTAATAAGTAACTAATTTTTATCTTAATATATAAAAACGTTTGTTCTGTGTACGTGTTACTAAAGCTCAAGAGCCGCTGGACTGATTGGCACCAAATTTTGGCAATATATTAGTTTAGTCTGAAGCCAGGTTTATCTTATGTTTGATTCTGATAGGGGCGCTGTTATCGTAATATTTACATATTTCTTTATTTATGATATGATTTGGCTGAAATTCACAAAATATATTTATTAAACAAAAAAAAAGTTTCCTGATCAAATTTGGATCCGATAGGTGGCGCGATTGTTGTCATAATTCCATTTTTTGTATTTATGGAACGATTTGGCCAAAATTCACAAAATATATTTATTAAACAAAAATTAGTTTCCTGATAAAATTTGAACCCGGTAGAGGGCGCTGAAGTCATTAACAGACTTCTTCATTTTAGTAAAATTTTACGGCACTTATGAATTTATGTATGTTTTATCACGAGAAAATTGTGTATGTATGAATGGACCCGATAGGTGGCGCTAGGGAGAAACTATCTAGACATTCATATCTAAGTCAAACCGGTCAACGCCGGGTGCTTCAGTTAGTTTTTAATAAAAATTAATTAAACTAGAGTATGCAATATATTTTTGGTCTAATATTTAAATAAAACAAGCGATAGTTTTAAATTCGGCTGTGACGAATGTATAACTTTTTTTTTTGCAGGGGCCTTTTTTGTGGTGGTGTGTGAGGTCGTTGGGGGTTACTTCCTCTCTTATTTATGAACTTCACCTGCCTATTACCATAAGACATATTAGTATAATTAGAGTAAAATAGCTCCAAATTTTTATTTATTTTTTCTTCTCGAAGATTTATGTACCTTTTTGAATTTCGACGTTGATATTCCTATTCTACTCCGTCCCATATTTCGATGCATTACACTCGGAATGACAAAGTTAGTATACTGTCGGTAGGGGTATAAAAATTGATTTTTTTTTAATTTTATAAAATGAAAACTATTCAAAGCATACTTTAAGGTTTTTTCTAAGCTTAAAAGTATTTTAAACAAAAGATTTTTTATTTAGAAAAAAAAAAAACACCTTAAAGTAGACCTTTATATTTGATTTTTTGTAAAGTCCTTAAAGTATGCTAAACATTATGTATTTTATATTTTTATTTGAATTTATACAAATTATTTGAATTGTAAATTCTGCAATTATATGTTTTTTTTTGCAGCTTTTAATGCGGATTTTCTATATTTTCGTTAGCATGCTTTTGAGGGCTATTCAAAAAATGCTTAATTCAAGCATATCTTTGAAAAAAAAAATATTTATAAAAAAGCACTGCATACTGTTTAACATTTTCAGTAATAAACAAAACATTTTAATATATTTGAAGTCTATTTTTAGGATAAGTTTTAGTAAGAAAACATATAAAGACTTTTAAGACTAAATATTTAGGATTTTTGTAAGAGCTGCAGTTATATTTATGCAAATTTAAATCTGGCATACTTAAGTGTCAGAATTTTTTTTTTAGAAATTTTTATTAGTTTTATAATTTTTTTGCAATCAAAAGGATTTTTTGTCTTTCGCTGAGTTGAATGTTTTGCAATATTTTTAGGAACATTTCTAAAAATGTTTAAAATGTTACGTAATATTAATTTTTTCGTTAATCCTAAAAGTATGTACTCCTTTTTTTTCATAAAACTTGGAAAATCGTTTTATTCAGTCTTATCGTGTTAATTAAGGATGTTACATTCATCATTAAAGTATTTTCCTAATCTTCTCCTTAGCACGGGAAATACTTCGTTTAGGATCGGTAGTAACCAGGAAATTTTTTTGGAATTCCTGTGTAAATTAAAAAAAAAAAAAAAAACTACTTGCACTTAAAAACGATTGCTTTCGGGACAATTTCAAACAAAAGTCATTGATTCTGGAATGTTAAGTAGAATCGGTTTAAAAAACAGATTTTATCGAAAAGATATTAAAAAAGTAAAATTTCATTCAATAACGAATAAATCTTAACTTAAACAATGGCTTAAATAATAATATATTATCCCGAGTAAAAAAAAAACTTTCAGATCTAATTTGATCTCAAAATTGGCTGTATCAAGTTGGATCAGATATTGATCTAATTGTATTATTTTAGATACAAAAATATAAAAAAGGATACAATTAGATCCGAATTTTGGTCACATCCAATTAAATCCACTTGATCTTATTTTATATAAATTAATATAGATTTATATAATTACATGAAGTCAGATATATTTATGTATAACCTCAGATGAGAAAATGGAGCCTCTATGAATCTTAGATAAAATTTGAAATGAACACATAAAAAGTCATATATAATTTAATATGATTGTATCAAATTATATATCAAAACTTTTTTACTAGGGATAATAATAATAATTTGATCCAATGATCAGTTTTTATTTATTTTTCCAATTTTTATTTACAACTCATTTTAAATAATTTTAACCTAACCGAGAGCTGGTAACAATGACCGTCGTCTCGTTGTAGCGAAATCAACCAAGGGTTTTGGTGGGAATCGAACCCACGACCCCCTGTTTCATAGGCTAGCACGCTACCACCTAGACTACAGGGCTATTAGACTACAGGGCTACAGGGCCCCAATGGCTTAAATATTACAAAAATTTAAGATTAATAAAAAAAATGCATACTATTGGGCTCTTGATATTGAAAAAAGCATTGCATACTTTTTGTAGTACTTTACAAAGCATTGCTTATTTTGTTTATAACAAAATAAAAAACTTATTTTAATTAAAATTTTTGCATACTTTAAGACTTGCTTTATTCAAAAAATCACTGCATACTTTTAGGTTCATTAAAAAACAAAAAATGCAGCATACTTTAAGGTTTTAATGATTAAAATCCTTAGAAAAACATAATTCTTTTGTTTAAACTTCCATACATATATTTTTTTTTTTCATTTTATTATACTTAGTAAAAGCTATAATTAAAATTCTATCTTATCATGTCTTAATATTAATTATAACTGCATATACCATTTGCTGTATAGAATTTTATTAAAAATTTTTCTTTTCAAGTTCATAATTATGAAAAATCATTTTGTTTTTTTATTTTCTTAACAAGGAAATGCATCTTTAATTTAGTTTTTTTTTTATTTTAACTCAAGCAGTGTTTATTTCCTTACATAATTTTTCATAAAAAATTGTGAATGAATGAATGTTTCCCCCTTAAGCCTTTTTTACCTATTTTTTTATATATGTATAACAAAAACGGAAGTCATCAACATAATCATACTCATTTTCATCTTTTCGTCTTTACCTACATGAAGTTATGTAGAAATTATATAAAAAAAATATTTTTTTTTTGCATTTGTAATGAAAATTTTGTTTGGCAAAATATGAATAAAAATAGAAAAAAAAAACTGAGAAAATGTTTCCTATTTTCATAATGTTTTCTTTTTTTTTATACAAACTAGACTTACGGTAAATATAAAAATGGCGTCAAAGCATAAATGACACATACAGTTAAGCTGGCATTCAGTAGTAACTACTACAGAAATGGGAGCACAATAATATGGCCAGGTAGTAGGTATGGATAGGCAAGAGTATGATATGGTTGCTTATTGTATGTTATACAAGTCTAGCTGCAGTAATACATTATTTTAATTAACATTTTCATTATGCACATACTACGGAGAAGCAAAAAAAAAACGATATAATAAAGAAATTCATATACATAGAAAATGTAAAGAATGAAAAATGAAAGCAGTAATGCTTGAAAGCCAGTAAACATTTGTACACATATAACACAATGTGCATATATAACGCCTTAACATATGCAATGTAATTTTAATTATATATGCAGATTTCTAAAACCCCTCTTCTGCTTGTGCCTTTAAAACCTAAAGACTGTTTTTTTTAACAAGGTAACATTGTTTAGAGGTCTTTGTGTTTTATTTTCTTTATTTTAATTTGAATTAAATTTATTTGTGTAAAGATTATTTTATTAAAGCATACTTTGGGGCATAAAAATGTACAATTTTTTTGTTACAGTCTGCAGCGATTTTTTTAGTACAGCTTTTTGAAATGTTATAGTTAACTCGCTCCCAGTGTTTCCCTATGTGACTTACATAGATATGAATATCTAAATAGCATCTCCACAGCGCCACCTATCAGGCCCATTAAAATACATATACAATTTGGCCATGAAGAAACATACATTCTGAAGTGACGTAAAATTTCATTGAAATTAAGAATTTTGTTATCAACTTCACCCCAGCGCCATCTACAGGGTCCACATTTTATCAGGAAACTTATTTTTGATTAATAAATATATTTTGTAAGTTTGAGCCAAATCGTACCATAAATACAATAAATGGAATTATAACGGCAAAAGCGCCATCTATCAGCAGCAAATTTTATTAGGTAACTTATTTTTGCTTATTAAATATATCTTGTGAATTTCAGTTAATTCATACAATAAAAAGAAAAATTTAAATATTACGACAACAGCGCCACCAATCGGGATTAAACTTCAAACCTAGCTCTAGACTAAACCAATATATTGTCCAAGATTGGTGTTAGTCGGTCTAGAAAGTCTTCAGGTTTTGTAACACGTACCCGAAACAAATGTTTTTATATATTAAGTCTAGCTAAAGTGCTCGGCATTGCACAGCTCGACTTAGATATGAACATCTAAAAAGCTTTTTCCCAGCGCCACCTATCGGGTAATTCATACATGCACAAATTTCTCAAGAGAAAAAACACATACATTCTAAAATGTCGTAAAATTTCTCTGAAATGAAGATTTTTGTTAATAACTTCACACCTGCGCCATCTACCGGTTGCAAATTTGATCAGGAAACTTATTTTTGTTTAGCAAATATATTTTGTGAGTTTGAGCCAAATTGTAACATATATACAAAAAATGGAATTATAACAACAACAGCGCCACCTATCGGATCAAAATTTAATCAGGAAACTTATTTTTGCTTATAAAATATATCTCGTGAACTTAAGTCAATTCATATCATAAAAAGAAAAAAAAATTATAACGACAACAGCGTCATCTATCGGTATTAAACTTAAGAGATACCTAGCTCCAGACTAAATCAATATATTGTCCAAGATTGGTGTCAATCGGTCTAGCGATTCTTCAGGTTTTGTAACACGTACCCGAAACAAGTGTTTTTTATATTAAGTCTAGCTAAAGCGCTCGGCGTTGCAAAGGTCGACTTAGATATGAACATCTAAAATGCTTTTCCCCAGCGCCACCTATCGGGTCATTCATACATGCACAGATTTCTCATGAAAAAACATACAGACATTCTGAAGTGCCGTAAAATTTCACTGAAATGAAGATTTTTTTAAATATATTTTGCGAGTTTGAGCCAAATTGTACCATAAATAAATTAAATATTACAACAACACCGGGTAGCGCATCAAAATATCGGTCAAGTAACCCCTAAAGTATACTATAGATCAGTGATCGATTTTAAGACATTCTTGTGATGTCCGTCTCTCCGTCCGTTTGTCTGTATGCCTGTGGAAGACACGATATAGTCCAAAATAAAGGAGCTATAATCCTGAAGTTTGGCTTATGTCTTATGGTCATAGGCAGGTTAAGTTTATAGATGGGAAAAATCGGACCAGGGGGTGAAAAATTCCCTCTTGAGGAACTAAACCAACCTCTAAAAAAAATTATTTTTACAGGTTTTATTATAACTTGTTAAGAAAATAAGCATTTTAATGTCGGAAAAAGTTCTAAGTTCACTTGGACTCTTGTTCATCGTTGTGATTAGTATAGAAATATGACCTCGAGCTAGAGCAAACTTACTCAAAATAGAACTTATAGGTCGAATAACCAAGGGGATCAATTAATGCCATTCAACTAAGAACATTTACCCGAAATGGGTTAATGACATTTAAAACATTTAAATAGTTCTTTAGCCCTATTTAAAGTTAAATCTTAACAAAAAATGTCATTTAATACAAAATAAGTTTACAGTTTATTGACCTACCTATTGATTAATGAGCAAAGTAAATCTTCTACAACAATAACAACGTTTTAATAATTGATGCATACTTTTGAGCGCTACGTGCTTTGAAAAATTTAAAGTATACTTTTTGGTTGTGTGCCCATTATTAAAAGTTATTATTTTGCTTTAAACTTTGTGTGCTTTCATAACAACAAAGTCGGTCATTAGCACTTTTTAGTAAGCAACTAAAAATTGTATAGCATACTTGAGGGTGTTTATGAATAATAAGACTTTGTAGTCTACTTTAAGGTGTGCTAGCACATATTCTAATACATGTTTACATTCTAACAACAATTTGTTTTTTATATCAAACTAGTATTAATTATATTTTTTTTTCTTAAATTTAAATTTTAAAGCATAGTTTTAGGCTATAATAATTAAATTGCTAAAGACTTTGTGGTAAATGCTCTATTTTTAAGATATTGCAAACTTTCATTTCCCTGGTCATATTTTTTTCAGTTGTTTTCAGTAACAGTTTAAAAAAATTTTATAGCATACTTTTTAGCACATCATTTTATATTTTTTAACAAATAATATTGATATTATAGTTTTTGCAGGTGTTATTTTAATCTATTAAATAAAATTGTCTTAAGTTTTCAATACTTTTTTTTTAAATAATATTTTAAAATTTTGTAAGGTATACTTTTAGGTAACAACATCATCTTGTTGATGTTTTCTTAAAACTTTATTTAATTCGGTACTTTCATTAAGGTATTTTAAGTTTTCACCTGTATTTATTTATTTTTCATCAAAGGTATGTTTTTAACAAAAACTTTTCTTGTCGGTTATTTGGATTTTTTTTTTTTTGTGCAACCTGTCTTCATCAGAAATTCTTGTAGCATATCTTAAGGAGTTTATTAAAGAAAAATGTTAGTTGTTCAGTTTGAGCCTTAAGGAAAAATGTCATTGGGTTCATTGGCGCACAAGCACATATACAAGAAACACAACAACAACAACAAAAAGGTTAATGAAGTAACAAAAATATAATAAACTAAACAAATATTTTATAAAGTAAACGTGATTCATATATTTTTTGTTTAATACAAAAAAATATGAAAAAAAAATCAAAGGAGAAACAAAAACAATTAAAACGTGAATAAAGCAAGAGGTATAGAAAGGGCAAAAACTAGAAAATTTTAAGGTATGAAAATAGGTATTGAAAGGATCATCAAATAAACAAAATAGAATTTTGTTAAACTAAATAATAAATAAAGTATACTTTTGGGGGTTTTCTAAATGAGTAAAGTAAAGCATACTTGGTAACAAAAAAATAAACAAGATTAAGAAAAAAATCTGAAGGTACTACACATTTTGTGTAAGATAAAAAAAAAAAACTAAAGCATACTTATAGGTGTGACAAAATATAAAAATTTAAAGCATAGTGTAGGGCTGATTTTTTTTCATTTTATTTAAATGTATAGCAATATTTAATTTTATTCATATATGCAAAACTTTATTGATAGATAGTTAAAATGTCGTTTTTTTTCAATATTTTTCTTAATTTCAGTTTGACATTTAAACTTTCAAAGTAAAATATTTATATTACTCATAAAACAAAAAATCTGCAACATCAAATGAACATTCATATGTGTATTTTTTGTTTTATAAAAATATTTTTATTACAAACTGACATACACTTTAATGAAACAAAAAGAAACATCACATTTGTTGCATATTTTTGTTGTTATATTTTTTATATACATTTCACGGAAAAATAATTTGAATATTTTTATTTTAAACAAATATACATGTAAAAAATTTCAAAAAAATGACTACGAAAATTATGGCAACTTTTATATCTATTTGCTAGCAAAAAAAATATTCATGTATTTGTGTAACTTTTTTTTTTTTTTTTTTAAAACAATAAAAGGTTTTAAGTGGAGTTTTTATTTATATTTTTTTTTTGATTAAATATATGCGCATATATTTTCATATAATAACACTGTGCTACAAAAGACCAAAAATAATTTATGCAGGGGTTCTCATATGATAATTCGGGTTGGTTGGAGTCCATAGAGTACTGATATACTCATAGTTTTTCTGGATCACTTCGTTAAGTACGTTTTTTATTGGCAAATGTGTTGAAAAATGGAAATTCTTAAATTACAATTTTAAAAAATTATTTCTTTGGTAGTTTGCAACCGATTTTCGATTTTATAGATTTGTTTTAAAGGTATAGGTCTTGCCTTTCAAACAAAACAAAAATATTAAAAATCGATCAAGAATTGGCTGAGCTACGATCGCTTAAGTAAAAAAAAAACGTATTTTTTGAAAAATTTGTCATATTCTTTACACTCTAAGTTGAAAGTGCATCATTAAACAATTTTTTTGAATTTTTTGTAAAAAATTATAGTAAAATAGCTTTCCAAAACACCAAAAAACATAACAATCGGTTTAAAAATGAATGAGTTATGCTAAGTTTTGTGATAGGGCATTTTTAAATTTTTTCAGAAACGCTTGTAATTCAAGCATTATTCTTAAATCTTGTTACTAGTAGTAATTTTATGCGCATATGCATATAAACTAGAGATGGGAACATAATTAGATTTGTGCGTGATTCACACATGATCAGAAGTGAGCGTGATTGAAAATTAATTTTACTCACGTGGTTGTTAGTGAGTGTCAGTGTGAGTGGAATAAAAAATGGGCGTGTCAGTAACTTCCAAATCCTATTTATAATTTTTTGGGTTTGTTTAAAAACTATCAGTGTTACTTCTTAAACAAAAAATATTGTGAATCGGTTGAAAACTGGCTAAGGTGTGCTTGTTTAAGTAAAAAACCTTTTTTGAAGAGTTATACCTGCAACATTTTTATGACAAAAACATTTGACATTTTTGAAACGAAATTGGTAAAATTGTGGGATCATTTGATGGAAATTTTACCTGTTTATAAATATACGTATGAGGCATTCCACACCAAATGTTCAGCGAAAAAAAAACATGGATAGCCATGTGAGGCATTCCACACCAACTGTTCCACTACAGAAAAACCATAGTGGTTTCAATGGGATATCATTTGCAAAGTATTCGCACTTAGGGTACTAATAAATAACAAAAATAAAATTTAAGTTTTTTTCAAAAAGTGGGCCTTGTAGGCGTGGTCAAATATTAAAAATATCAAACTTTTTTGCCTGAGTATTTATTCACGATCACGCACGCTAATGAAAGAAAAAAAATATTCAAGCACGATATTTTATTTTACTCACGCTCACGTGAACATCGTGACCGTAACTTATTTTTTTCTACTCACGTGTGCGTGAATGAGCGTGAGCAAAATAAAATATCGTGCGTGACTAAATTTTTTCTTTCATAAGCGTGCGTAATCGTAATTAAAAACTCACTCGCGCTACCATCGCCTCTTAAAATATTTTTTAAGTATTGATATGACTCATACGCACACTTTTTAAATACCATTATTGTATAAAATAAGCGTGTTGCAATTTTTGAATTTTGATTTTTCGAAAACAAGGCAAAACACATCTCTAAAAATTTCAGATCAGATAGAAAATTCCTTTAACTTTTTTTAAAAAAATAAAAAACAAATAAAATTGCGGCATGTTTTTTGATAAATAAAGTTTAAGTTTAAATTTCAAAAAATTCAGAACTTCTTCTGAAAATGTTCCAATTTATATTTTCTTAGCTTTTATTGATAGCCCATTCAGCTTATATTGATAGCCCATTTAATTGATAGCCCATTCAAAAATCTATAAACAGCTTTTGTCTTTAAGACTTTACTGTGTTTCATTTAATTTGCATAAATATTGAAGTAAAGATGCTCAGGCAAAAAAGTTAGATATTTTCAATTTTTGACCACGCCTACAAGGCCCACTTTTTGAAAAAACTTAAATTTTATTTTTGTTATTTAATAGTACCCTAAGAGCGAATACTTTGAAAATGATTTCATATTGACACGACACAACTTTTTTTTTTGCTGAACATTTGGTGTGGAATGCCTCATATATGGAGCTAAGAAAATTACGTTTTTGGTTGTTCAATTTTCAAAAACTGGGCTTAGGAGGCGTGGTCAAATATTGGAAAAATGGTCAAGTTTGTGTCAAGTTGCCTTGTTTAAATATATATCAAATAAAAACGAAATGCACCCGTTCTGAAATTTTCCATTTTTTAAAAAAGTCAATTTATAAAAAATCCGGCCACTTTTGTTTTTTTTTTGTAATTTTTTTTTTTAAAGATTAGATGTTTGTCTAGCAAGATTTTTTTAAAAACTAAGAAAATCTATAAAAAAAAATTAAGAAGAAAAAAAAGTAATTTTTCTGATTTTCAAAATAAATTTTAAAAATTTAAAATAGTTTTTGAAAAAAATTTATTTCAATTTGTGTTTTTGCTAATTTATGCCAAAATATGCAATAATATGCACTTAAAAGTTCGAAATATGCACAATATATGCATTTAAAATCAAAATATGCAAAAATGTGTATTTTCACCAAAATATGCAAAATATGCGAAAACAAATCGATGCCATTTAATGCAAATCTCTTGATTCGGAAAGATAACTGGTCGATATCGTTTTTAGGCTTTCGACAAAAAACATGCATTTGCATGGAAATCTCACCCTAGTTATATAAAAAACTTTTTTACCCGGGACCCATTGAAAAATTTTGGAACACAATTTTTTCTCACTGAACATTTGGTGTGGAATGCCTCACATGTATATTTATAAACAGGTAAAATTTCCATCAAATGATCCCACAATTTCAGCAATTTCGTTTTAAAAAAACATGTTTGCAAGCGCACAGCTTTTTCTGTCATAAAAATGTTGCAGGTATAACTCTTCAAAAAAGGTTTTTTACTTAAGCAAGCGCACCTTAGCCTGTTTTTAACCTATTCTCAATATTTTTTTGTTTGAGAAGTAACACTGATATTTTTAAACAAACCCAAAAAATTATAAATAGGATTTGGAAGTAACTGACACGCCCATTTTTTTATTCCACTCACACTGACACTCACTAACAACCACGTGAGTAAAATTAATTTTCAATCACGCTCACTTCTGATCATGTGTGAATCACGCACAAATCAAATTACGTTCCCATCTCTAGTTTATATGCATATGCGCATAAAATTACTACTAGTAACAAGATTTATGAATAATGCTTGAATTACAAGCGTTTCTGAAAAAAATTAAAAATGTCCTATCACAAAACTTAGCATAACTCATTCATTTTTTAACCGATTGTTATGTTTTTTGGTGTTTTAGAAAGCCACTTTACCATACTTTTTTACAAAAAATTAAAAAAAATTGTTTAATGATTCACTTTCAACTTAGAGTGTAAAGAATATGACAAATTTTTCAAAAAATTCGATTTTCTTTTACTTAAGCGATCGTAGCTCAGCCAATTCTTGGTCGATTTTTAATATTTTTGTTTTGTTTGAAAGGTAAGACCTATACCTTTAAAACAAATCCATAAAATCGAAAATCGGTTGCAAACTAACAAAGTAATAATTTTTTAAAATTGTAATTTAAGAATTTCCGTTTTCCAACACATTTGCCAATAAAAAACGTACTTAACGAAGTGATCCAGAAAAACTATGAGTATATCAGTACTCTATGGACTCCAACCAACCCGAATTTTTATATGAGAACCCCTGCATTTTTTTGGTGTAGCACAGTGTAATATACAAAATAATGGGAATTGTTAAAATTGCTGGATATTCCAAATAAATAGTTATGTGAAAATTGGTAAATTATGGTAATTATTGTAAAAATAAAATTTGACTAAAAGTAGGCAACAAAAAAATTAACAAAACTGCATGAATAAAGAGAAGAGTACAAAGTTCAAAAAATTTTCAACCAAAGTTAAAAAAAAAATCAAATAATAATAAACTTTAAATTTTTGAACGTTAACTTAGAAAATTTTTTGGGATTTGTAATATTGCAATAGATTTTAGAATATACTCTTCTGCAGTCACAGCAAAATTTTCAATATAATTTTTAATTTTGTGGACAACTACAAACAAAAATCATTGTTTCAGAAATTTTTAGTAGAATCGATTGCAGGATTGTATAATAGCTTCTGGAATTTAAGATATCCCCTAAGGTAGGCTTCAATATTTTTTTTTGACATTTTATAAACGATTTTTTTCTTTTTCTTTTTATTTAATAATTTTTTGCTGGTTTTAATAAAAAATTATGTGTGTAAAAAATTCCCTAAAGTATGGTCTGTAAATAATGTTAAATTTTCTAAATTATTTGTAAAGATGCTCTAAATTCGAAAAAATATGCGTTAAAAAATGCCAAATATGCACTAAAAAATAAAATGTGTGCAATAAAAATCTTTTTTTCATACGAAAAACTTCTTTAAAAGCCAAAAATAACGCCGAATTTAAATAATAACATTTGAAACTTTATGTTAGCAAAATTTATTCAGAAATGAAGAAAACCTATAAAAAAATTAAAAAAAAAAAATATTTTTCGTATTTTCAATATAAATTTTTAAAATTTAAAATAGATTTTGAAACAAATAAATTTCAATTTGGGTTTTTGCTAATTTTTATGCCAAAATATGCAAAAATATGCACTTAATAGTTAGAAATATGCGCAAAATATGCATTTAAAACACAAAATATGCAAAAATATGCATTTAAAACCAAAATATGCAAAAATATGCATTTTCACCAAAATATGCATTTGCATGGAAATCACATCCCTTCTAATTAGGGTGGCATGCAAAATGACTTGAGTTGAATTTCGTTGACCGTCGGGAAAGTTATTAATAATTTTTGGTCTCAAAAATCTATATTTAAAATTTTACCCAAATTGGACAATTTTAACCCGTGCAGCTGGTGGGTTAAAGTTGGACATCGACAAAAAAAAATTTCATACAAACTAGAGATGGGCACATGATCAGATTAGAGCGTGATTCACGTGATTCATGCGTGATCACGCGTGAGTGTGAATGAATTCAATTTTACTCACGTGATTGTGAGTGAGTGTGAGTGGAGAAAAAAATTGCGTGAGTGAGTGTGCGTGAGTAAGATTTTTGCGTGAATGAGTGTGCGTGAGTCGATTTTTTTGCGTGAGTTTGCGTGATTTATTTTCTCTTTGTATTTCCTTTCATACCAAAAAAAAGTGACAAACAATTGTAAAATTTGGCTTAACTTAAGATTTCGTCCCGAAAAAAACCAAAAAAAAAATGTAAAATTTCGCTGAACTCAAAATTTTGCTAAAAATTTAAAAAAGTTTTTTAAATTTTAGTTTTTGATTTTTTGTTTTGTATAAATAAGTCTCGTGAGTGTGAGTCAACGTGAGTGTGAGTGAAGCTTGCGTGAGTGCACGTGCGTGTGAGTTGTATTAGATATAGTCACGTGATTGTTAGTGAGTGGGAGTAGAAAAAATATGCTCGTGAGTAAGTGTGTGTGATTCAAAAATTCCTGTCGTGAGCGTGAGTGAGTGTGAGGCAAAAATCACTCACGCGCCCATCTCTAATACAAACCATTTTTTTTTTCGATTTTTAATTTATTTTAATAATTATTTCATTTTATAAGCTTAATAACGGCAAAAAAAATAAATTTTGGTAAAATGCTTTCAGTTTTTTTTTTTAAAGTCCGGTTTGGCTAAAATTAAAATCTAGATTTTGTTTACCAAAAGTAACCATACTTTGCCTGGCAATCCACAAAACTGGCCAATTTTTTTGTGCCACCCTTATGTACATAAAGACTCCCCTTTAAGTATATAAATAACCAAAAACTATGCTCTTAAACATTTATATTTAAAAATTTCCCCCAAAAGTATGCTTTTATATTTATATATATTTATTTGCTGAGAAATTTAAAACAATGAATTTAATTTATTAGAATTAAGTTCGAATTTTAAAATTTATTTCAAAACTAAATTTATATTTTATTTTCTCCCTAAAGTATGCTTTAGTTTTTATTGTTTTTAAACCAAATGCAAATTTAACATTTGTATATATAAACTATTTTTGCCAACAACGATACTTTAATTTTTTTGTGAAATATTCTCTCCTAAAAATTTGCTTTAATATATTTATTTGTTATTTAAATTATTTTTTTTTCTTAAACTAAAAATATCACAGCAATTAATTTTTATTTTTTACGTTTTTTTTTCTCAAAAATATAGAAAATTTAGCATAAAATGTTTGTTTCTATTCTAAACAATCATAGATATGTATATTTTAAATGTTTTTTGCTTGGTAAAGCATACTTTTAGGAAAAAAAACATAAAAAAACTAAATCACGTAAATTGTTTAAAAACTAAAAACAAAAAAATATATAGTATTTTTATACCAATTTTTATTCCTATGGCAAATATTCAAAATTTCTCGTTTATTTGTGCAAAAAAAAAAAGTTGTGTTAGAACCATTTGAACGAACAGGCCCAAAAATGTTGGCAACAATTACTAAGTTTTGTGAAAACTAGCTTTTGGCAGGTTATATGAAATTGTTTTTTTATATATCATGAAATCCAGCAAAGATTTTATAAAATCTGACCGAGGGTCTTCAAATTTATCTAATTTTTTGTACACATGTGCTCTATAGAGCCAATTAAACATATCCATTTTCAGTTTTTTATATTTAAAAAAAATCGCGATTTTTTCGCGAATTTAATTTTCTTCCAAAATTGAAAAAATCAAAAAAGTATGCTAATTTGAATAGCCATATCTTCGGAAGTATCTATCGAATTTCTTCAATTCAAAAAGCATTCGATTTAGACGATAGTCTTACTTTATATTAATGTAATAAAAAAAAAATATTTTTAAAAAAAGTGCATTTTTGATGCAAATGCATTTTTTGCATGCATTTTTTAAAACTTTCTCCCCCTTCAATTTTTTTTAAACCTACATAAATCGAAAATATAGCATTTTTTACACAAAATTGCGTACAGCTTTTTTTGTGACGGAGTTTCGTAAAAATTTTGTAATTTTTTTAAAAATACCTTATTGGTTTTTCCATACAATTTTTTCATAAAATTCATAAAATAACAAAAAAAAAAATTTAGTCTAAGGAAAAACTACGTAAGCATTTTTTAAAAAAATCACTAAAATTTTGTGAAACGCCGTCACAAAAAAAAATGTACCCAATTTTATGTAAAAAATTCTATATTATTGATTTATGCAGGTTTCAGACAAATTGAAGGAGGAGAAAGTTTTAAAAAATGCATCCAAAAATTGCATTTGCATCAAAAATGCATTTTTTTAAAAAAATATTTTTTGATAGTGCATTGTTATAAAAACGGATAATCAGTTGAATCGAATGCTTTTTGAGGCGTAGAAATCCGATAGATACTTTCGAAGAAATGGCTTTTTAAAGTTACTTACTTTTTTGATAAAATTGCAAAATAAATATTAAATTGATTTTTTGTATGGAAAAAATCAAATAAGTAGTTTTAAAAAAATCACGAAAATTTTTTGAAACGCCGTCACAAAAAAAGCGGCACTCAATTTTGTGTAATAAATGCCATATTTTCGAATTATGCAGGTTTCAAAAAAATTGAAGGGGGAGAAAGTTTTGAAAAATGCAGCAAAAAATTGCATTTGCATCAAAAATGCACTTTTTTTGGAAAAACTTTTTTTTTATTGCATTGGTATAAAACAGGACGAACGTTTGAATCAAATGCTTTTTGAATCGTAGAAATCCGATAGATACTTTAGCAGATATGGCTCTTCAAATTAACATACTTTTATGATTTTTGAAATTTTTGAAGAAAATTAAATTCGCGAAAAAATCGCGATTTTTTTTAAATTAAAAAAACTGAAAATGGATATGTTTTATTAGCTTTATGGAGAATGCATACCGTTAATATAAAGAAAATCGAAAGACCTAAGGTCAGAAAATAGCATTTTTTATGTGTTTTCTGGTGGATTTTGTGATATATATTTAAATGTAAAAAAAGGAGAGACAAAATAATGAAAAATTTAACTAGTTTTGCAAACCTGTCCAAGTGAAAATTATGTAGGTTTTGTAAAGAGACAATTTGTTATATTACATAAACGATTTTTTTTCATAAATGTGTGTTTTCCAAATATCCCAGCAATTTTTCGGAAAATAGTTTTCAAAATTTTTATTTTAAACCAGGGTTTTACTCCGACTCCGAGATACCAATCGAAATTCTACTCGAAAATTGGATTTTAACATTTTTTCGAATGCCTAAAATTATGCTTTAATAAATACAAGTTTTTTACATGTTTTTCACAACACTTAAAAATAAACACATGAGTAATGCAACACAAAATTTGCAGTTATGAATTTAATTTGAGGCCTAAAACTATGCAACAACGTATTTTAAACAGTAGTCAGAAATCAAAAATGTTTTTATTAAAATTTTATTTAAAACAATAAGGAATTATGAAGGACTCTCCTGATTTCTTCCCCTAGAGGTTTTAGGATGTGTTACTTCAAGAGAAAACATTTGCTTTAATTCATTTAATTTTACGATACACTTATTTTGTATAGCATAGTTTTAGGCCTCAAAATAAATTCATAAATGCTAGTTTTCCACGCATGAACAAAATATAAAAAAGCTTATATTTATCAAAGCATAGTTTTAGGCAGAAAGAAAAACTAAAAAATCAAACCTTCTTGTAGAATTTCGATCGCTATCGACTCCGATAATTAGAACCCTGATTTTAATCACAGATTTTAAAAGTAAAGAAAAATAGTTCAAAAATTCTTTTCTAGATAAAATTGTTGTTGTTATTGTTGAAAAACTAAACTTTGAATTTAAGCTAGATTTTATATAATGATACTAATTTTTCTAGGAATAAGAATGAATTTGTTCTTTAGATTTTGTATTAATACTATGTTTTTCATATGTATTTATGTATATTTTTTTCAAAATTTTGTCACATTTCTTTTCAAGTTTTTGCTATATTTTAATTTTAAACTACTTTAAATTGATAATGTTTGACTTGTACTTACTTAAATTGCCGCTGGGAATGTATACGTTGCCCGATGGTGTACGCACCAAACATGAGGGTTCAAAATCGACTCCCAAATCATTTGGATTTGCTGCTACTAAACGGCCATTATTCATGCGGCTCATTGTGGGATTTCTAGGTGGTACATCTGGTGGTGCCGAGGGCGTAACTCCTTCGAGAAGGAAGCCTAAAAAGACAGAAAAATAGAAATATAAATATTAAAATTTGATAAAACACACGTAAAAGCTTAAAAGTAGGCAAACAACATAAATCCTCAAATATGATTTTTCTGATATGATTATTATTAGGGCAACAGAAAACTAGCATTTATGTTGTTGCATAGTTTTAGGCCTAAAAATAAATTCATAACAGCTAGTTTTCTGTTGCCTTAATTATTATTAAATTGTAGAAAAAACTATGTAAAACTTTAATAATATACGATTTGTAAAATAACAATTTTATAAAAAAAATTAAAAATCGAAATTTTGTGTGAAACTTCTATTCTATGTCCAACATTAACCC
This sequence comes from Pegoplata infirma, assembly GCA_963921195.1. NCBI lineage: Eukaryota > Metazoa > Arthropoda > Insecta > Diptera > Anthomyiidae > Pegoplata > Pegoplata infirma. The sequence goes on from OY992539.1 coordinate 196,062,335, forward strand.
CTCCCCCTAGCGGAACTGGCGATTTAATTTCAAAAATAGTGTTTTTAGACCAAATGTAACCATAATTCTACTGGCAATTGAAAAAATTCGACAAAATAAATTTTGTAGCATATATTATACACAATATTTACAGCTGATATGCCAACAACTCCAGATGTTACAGTAGCCACCTACGCAGATGATACTGCTATTATCTCAACAAGTCCTTGTAAAGCGGAAGCCTCTCTTCTCGTTCAAAATGTACTCAACCTACTCGAAAAATGGTTCCTAAAATGGAATATAAAAGTAAATTCCGAAAAGTCAAACCATGCTACATTCACATTACGTAGGGGAAACTGCCCTGATGTTAGTATTAATCAACAGGTTATCCCACAACGTGAAGTCGTCAAATACCTTGGCATGACAATTGATAGACGCCTTACCTGGAAACCACACATTAAGGCTAAACAAAATCAACTTAACATAAAAAACAAGAGACTTTATTGGCTCTTGGGACCAAAATCCCAGCTCAACTTAAACAACAAAATTAGAATATATAAAGCAATCCTTAAACCAGTTTGGACGTATGGGATACAACTCTGGGGTACTACAAGCAAATCAAACAGAAGTATACTAGAAAGATACCAATCAAAAACTCTAAGGTTAATCACAAATGCACCATGGTTTGTTACAAATAAGCATATACTTCTTGATCTTGACATTCCATCAGTTTCCCAAGAAATTCGCAACTTTAGTGAAAGGTATTTACAAAGACTAAGTGATCACTCCAATCCTTTGGCAATTTCTCTCCTCGATGACAGCAACGAAATAAGAAGATTAAAACGAACCCATATATTAGATTTACCATTTAGAAGCTAAACCCTAAACTGTAAATATGTAACATAAAAATCAAAAGAAAAAAAAAAAAAAAAAAAAAAACTCATTTTCTCTTTTTGTACATATTACCATATTTATGAATTATACGCATAAGTAGTTAGAAATTCTTTGTATTAAAAGTATTTTATATAAAACTATAATTTTTTGTATCAAGTTGTGAAGTTTATTGGAACTTTGCACCACATGTCAATTGCTATTAAATTAAGAAATTTGCTTATTGTTTTGTTTGTTAGACAGATCGCAAATAAAGATATATTATATTATAAAAAAAAAAAAAAATATATTAAGGCTTGATTTCTCATATAAATTTTGAGCATATTCATAGGCTTAAATTTTAAATTAGTTGTAGCATTTCTTAAGGATGGATTTTTTTACGAAATTTAAAAAAAAAAACCGTGGGAATAAAACCATTTTTTATTATAAAATTCCCAAAAATATTTTCAATATAAAATCAATAATAGCATACAACATAAAATTCTGCAGAAATCAACACCATAAAATTCTTAAGAATTTTGTATAAATAAAATTTATGAGAGTTATACATTGTGAAAACCAAGAAAATTTCACATTATTAAATTTTAAAGAATTTTAAATCATTAAATTCCAGAGATTTTCATATCGTTAAATTCTAGAAAGAATTTGCATTAAAAAATTTTTGAGAAATTTTGCATCAAAAAATTCAAAAAAATAAGCATTTTAAAACTTAAAAACTAGGCGTCAGAGATTTGTTTGAAAAAAAAATTGTATGAGATTCTTTTAAGATATTAAATTTGTTGTTGCGGGTGCATTTAAATGATCACGTTAAAATATTAAAGCAGTAAACTCTCTTTTTTATGTAAAAAAATTTTATGGGAAAAAATCTAAAGAATTTCGCATTATTAAATTGTAAATAATTTTGAATCAGTAAATTTTAGAGCCTTTCACATCATAAAGTTCTAAAAAATTGTACAGAAATATGCATTTACAATTTTGAGAGAAACTTGCTTTTTTTGTACATAAAAACAAGGCGTCAGAGATTTGTTAAAAAAAAAAAAAAAAACGTTTGAATGCGACTCTTTTAAAAGATCAAAGTTGTTTTGCTTTGTTTTTTAATCTGGTAGTGCATCGGAAAGGCAGTGGTGCATTTAAGCGTGTGTATTTAGGAGGGCGCATTTAGACGGGCGCATTTAAACGAACATTTTAAAACATTCAAGCAGAGAACTATCTCAAGCGGACAAATTTAATTTTGTACTACTACTATTTTTTTTGTTTTTTAAATACTGTAAAAAATTATAAAAAATTTTGTAGCATATTTTAGGAAAAGATTTTACATTATTTAAAGGCAAACTTTTTTAAAATTTGATTTTTTTGCTGTGCGATAATCGGGGAAGGAATTTAGATTGTTTTAATTAAATGATAGCACTTATTGTTAGATATGTTTGATATCCACCAGTTGTGGTCAATCCAATCATTTTGGTTGAAAACCAATAAAGAAACATTTTTAATTTATCCGAGATCGATAAAAATTATAAGTTAATTATTTTCCAAGCTTTTGATGGATATTTATAGTTATTTTTTACATATCTCAAGGTCTGCATTTTTAATTAAATATATTTTTGCATAAAAAATTTTAGAGAAATTTGCAGCCAGAAATATTTAAAAAGTAGAGAGAAACTTGCACTTTTACAATTTAGTAATTTTTTGTACTTAAAAACGAGGCGTCAGTGATTTGTTAAAAAAATTTGTATTCGACCTTTTTAAGATCAAAGATGTTCCACTTTTTTGTTTTAATCTGCTAGTGCATCGGAAAGGCAAGGTTAATGGCAAGGGTTCGGAGAGCGCATTTATCCGTGTGCATTAAGGCGGGCGCATTTTAACGATAATTTTAAAAAATTTAAGCGGAAACTTTTTTAAGTGGGCAAATTTAAATTTAGGAGGGGTACCCTTAGACACAAAAAAATGGAATAGAGAAATACACAATGCATAAAACTAATGTAATTATAAAATATATTTTTTTTTTAAATATTTACTTCGAAAATCTATTACTAAAGTATGCTATAAAATTTTAAATAATTTGTTACTTCATCAAAAAAAAATGAATTTTTGGGGTGTCTTTTAATATTTTCCCGCTTAAGAGAGTTCCCCGCTTAAATGTTTTGAAATTATCGTTTAAATGCGCTCTTACAAATGCGCCCTTTTAAATGTGCTCGCCTAAATGCACCTTTACGATACGCTTGTAGACTAAAAAACAAAGTGGACAACTTTGACCTCTTGAAAGAGTTCGTGATTATAACCAGGGAAGGCTTTTTTATTTAATTAAATGAAAGCCCTTAGATATTATGATTGACATGTCATGACATCAGTTTGGTCAATTTTATTAAAAAGCAGCTTATAAGTAAGTTCTATAGGATTATTAGGGTTGAAAACTAATACACAAACATTATTAGTACATACTTGGTTAATTTTGTTTTAAGCTTTTAATGATTAATTCGTTTTATAAATTTGTTTAGCATTTTAAAAGCACACTTTAGGGACAATAATGGAAAATGTACTTTTTAAATCCAAATTATTAAACAACACAACAATAGTTTCTTGTAAAAGTTAGTCTTTTATTCAAAAAATTAAAAAAAAAAATTTCATGCATACTTTTAGGCAAAATTTTTCAAAATATTTTTATTCCCAAATATTAAGTTGTAATATTTTTCAACTTAAATATTTATGTTCTTAAGAAAACTTTATTTAATTTCAATCAAGGTTTTTATAGTTTATTTATTAGATAAATATTAAAATATAAATATAAAAAAGAAAACCTGTCAAACTTTGAAAGTAAATAATTCGTTAGCTTAATAAGTTAATACAAATGCAATTACATTTACATATATAATAATCATACATTTTCATAAACAATAAACAAACACACACGCACACATGTAAAACCCAAAACAAATACTTTTGCAAAAACTTTTTAACAGAAAATATAAACACAAAATAATATAAAATATTAGGAAGACAATATAAACAAAACAAATACATATAAAATTGTACATACACAAAATTTTCTGTCAAGTTTAGTAACAGTACATATGTTGACTTATCATATACATATGTGTGAGTTAGGTTTTGTATATGTTTAACAATGTGTATGTATGACAGACAATGTATGTATTGTTATAATAGTATTAGAGAAAACCAAAGTCACATATTTTTTTTTCAACAGAAAAATTAAAGTTTATGTTTACAAAAAAATTATTTTATTCATTTGCTGCTGCTAATTCTAACTCCATACTTTCGGTATTTTTGGTTTACAAAAAAAATATATATTTATACACAGTAAAATCTCTCCTAGAAAGGACACATTTATTTAAATGGAAATATTTGTAAAAAAATAAAAAAAAAAAAAATATTTTAGGTCTCCTATGATTATTGAAAAAATTTTCAACAACTTATTGTAGTCTTTTCTTAATAGATTTTACTGTATTTATATAAATAAATATATATTTAGTTAGATAAGTAGCTTATCATCTCTATTACAGTTGATGTTTTTTTTTTGTTTCCAAATAGGAAATTTTTATATTCCAACCAAATGGCCAAAAAGAGATTTTCATTGTTTTCAGTTAGTCAGTAAGTGCTGAAACCAAATGTTTTAGCAGGAAAAAAAAAACATAAAAATCTTAAGTACTTTTTTTGTTCTTTTGACTGTAAATGGCAAAATATTTTTGTGCGTATTTTGTATTTATACTCTCAGTTGGTTTAATCTTCTAAACAAACCATTAAATAACACGGCCTATAAAATTTATTAAAGCAAAATGTTGATATAAAAGGCAAACAAAAACATAAAAAAGAAAATTTTTCGGAAGAAATGTGATAAAAATAATTTAAGAAAATTTTTTATTTTAGTTAAATAAACTAAATTTTTGTTTTTATAAAATTAAAGCATACTTTTAGGGGTTTAAATTAAAAATATTGACTTATGTGTAGTTTTTTTTTGTAGCAGGAATAAAAATGTATTTATTCAACCTTTATATATTCAATTATAGGTTTGTTCTAGTTCGAGGCCCAAAAATTTTATTTATTATAGATTAGTTATTGCTTTAAAAAAGTTATTTATATCAAAGTACATCTGTACGGATCTGTTTCACCCTTACTACGGGATCATCAGCAGATTTATGAGAATCATTGTTGGTCAATTAAACCAGAAAAAAATTAGAAGGAAACAGATGTACTATGAGATCAGTAGGGCAACAGCAAACTAGCATTTATGAATTTATTTTCAGGCCTAAAACTATGCTATACAAAATAAGTGTATCGTAAAATTAAATAAATAAAAGCAAATGTTTTTAGTATAACAATCTAAAACCTTCAAGAGGGGGAAATCCGGAAAATCCATCATAATTCTTTATTTTTATTTAATTTTTTTTATTAATGATGATCAATTGATCAATTATTTTTATTTATTCTTTTCTATTTATTTACAACTCATTATTAATAAATTCAACCTAACCGAGAACTGGCAACACTGACCGTCGTCTCGTTGTAACGAAAAAAACCAAGGGTTCTGGTGGGAATCGAACCCACGACCCTTACGTTCAAAGGCTAGCACGCTACCAACTAGCCTACGGGGGCCCCCGTAGGCTGACTACTGTTTCAAATACTTTGTTGCATAGTTGTAGGCCTCAAAATAAATTCATAACTGCTAGTTTTCTGTTGCCTTAGGGATCAGTAACGTTTTTAAAGTAATAAATAAATAATATTTTATAAGAATATTATAAATATAATTTTTGGGCCTCGAACTAGATCAAAAATCAAATATATAAAACCTAAAAAATAAATTTTTATTTCTCTATATCTTGTGGTACAAACAAAATAAAGAAACCGCAAATACAGTCAATATTTTTACCTAAAATTCCTAAAATTATGCTTAATATTTTGGGCCTCGAACTTGAATAACACTCAAATTGAATATATTGAATGTATTTTTAATAGAAATTATCCAAAAAATGTATAAAAGTTTGTATTGTACACTCAAAATAATAACTCTGTAAAATACTCTGTAAAATGACTGTAATCTCAATTCAACAGATATTTGACAGAGTTTTCTGTCAAAATACAGATTTAAAGAAAATACTTTGAATTTTGTTGTGACAAAAAAACAAAGTTTCCTCTGTTAAATTACTTTTTACTTCGTAATCTTAATTTTACAGATAATTAACAGAGTTTTCTGCTTAAATACAGATCGTATTTTTTATAACCAAAAAAGTTTTTTGTTTTTAGTAGTTTTTGTTACCAAACATCAAAATTTTATCTGTAAATTTTTTTTTTTGAGAAAAAGTTAAAAAAGTAGCAAAAAAAGGTTCAAAAATTTTTTTTTAGAAATCTTATAAAAATTTTACAAAATAACATGCATTTAAATTTACAGAGTTTTTTCTGTAAATTTTTTTTTGCATCAAATGCATTTTACAAATATATGTAAATTTACATAGTTTTCTTTGCTAAATGGTGGTTTACTTAACCAATATTTTACTAGAAACTCTGTAAATTAACAGTTTTTTTTGTCCAAATCATTTTACAGAGATTTATAGTAAAATTACAGAGTTTTCTCTGTAAAAAAGCTTTCATATTTAACCAATATTTTACTTTAAACTCTGTAATTTAACAGTTTTTTTCTGTCAAAATCAATTTACAGAGTTTTTTAGTAAAATTACCAAGAAATGTTGTTAGCTGGAAAAGTATGGTGTACTCTGTTAAATTAGCAGAGTTTTTCTGTAATTTAACAGAGTTATTATTTTGAGTGTAGATAAGTTTATCTTTTTAAGAATTAAAGCATAATTTAAGGCATTTATAAGTAATGTATACTTTTAGACTAGGAACTAAAAAAAAATTTTTTTTTTGGGCATAGAACTTAAATAATGCCTTCTTTGGACTGGGAACCAAACACTCTTTTTTTTGGGCCTCGAACTTGAATAACACTCTAATTGAATATACACACAAAAAATTATTGGCAAAAAATTTTAAATTAAATCTATTGATCAACATAATTTAAATGAGTCAATCAATGTTTTGATTAAAATTTTTGTTATTTTTTTTAACTGTCGAATAACAAATTTTCAACATACCAGATTTTTTTTCGCTTTAATTTATTTGAATAGATTAATTCAAAAATATACAAAATAACCGGGTTTTACTTTTTTTATTGTTGGAAACATATTGAAAAGCAAAAAAGATGACTTTTTTTGATAATTTTGTCATAAGCTTACAATGCATTTGTTAAATCAATCATTATTTTGATTGACTATAAATAAAAAATTATCAAATTTTTTATCAAAATCGAAAAAAATTTTTGATTGAAAAAATTTTCAATCAATCACCTACAATTTGATGATTGGTATAACAATTTTTTTAATTGAAGGAATTTCAATAAAAAAATTGATTGAATGGGCGTTTTTGTTGATTGAAATTCGTTTCAAATTTTTTCTATGTATAAATGTATTTTTAAATGAAATTAACAAAAAAAAATTTATAAAAATTTGTATTGTAGATAAGTTTATCTTTTTAAGAACTAAAGCATAATTTAAGGCATTTATAAGTAATGTATACTTTTAGGGTTTCAGTAAAAAAACCGTTAGGCGGTATTTTAATTACTGCGACGCTTTAGTAATAGATAAATAATTTTAAATCCCTGCTTTGGACTAGGAACCACAATATTAAGAAATATAGGTCATATTTTTTAATTTTGAGTAGCTGAACAGGAATATTAAAATTGGTGAAACTGTTTTCAAGATATCGGTTTTTAAAATTTGCACAAAATGGCGGTTTTTTTCTTACGTTCAAAAAATTTTTTACAAAAATCTAAAAATTTATTTTGCTTTACACTTTCATAGAGCTAAAGACATTCTTTTATTTAAACTAAATTTGAGGCAAATCCGATCATTTTAATCCGTGGCACCGTTCGATCAAAGTGTGGGATTTTTGCAAAAATTTTCACCAAAATTTTTGATTTTTTAAAAATGAAAGAAATATAGATTTGAAAAATAAATTGTGTGAAAAATTTTTGTTTAAAATTTAGCAAAAAAATAAGTTTTGAAAAAAAATCGCGAAAAAAAATTTGATGAAAAAAAAAATCCGCGAAATTGTTTTTGTAATTGCTTAAATACACTCAAAATAATAACTCTGTAAAATTACAGAAAAACTCTGCTAATTTAACAGAGTACACCATCTTTTCCAGCTAACAACATTTCTTGGTAATTTTACTAAAAAACTCTGTAAAATGATTTTGACAAAAAAACTGTTAATTTACAGAGTTTATAGTAAAATATTGGTTAAATATGAAAGCATTTGGACAGAGAAAACTCTGTAATTTTACTTTAAAACTCTGTAAAATTATTTGGACAAAAAAACTGTTAATTTACAGAGTTTCTAGTAAAATATTGGTTAAATAAACCACCATTTTGCAAAGAAAACTATGTAAATTTACATATATTTGTAAAATGCATTTGATGCAAAAAAAAATACAGGAAAAAATCTGTAAATTTACAGAGTTTAGTTAAATGCATGTTAATTTGTAAAATTTTTATAAGATTTCTCAAAAGATTTTTTTTTATAACTTTTTTTGCTACTTTTTCAACTTTTTTTCAAAAAAAAAAATATACAGATAAAGTTTTGATGTTTGGTAACAACAACAAATACCACTCAAAACAGAAAAGTTTTTTGGTTATAAAAAATACGAAGTATTTTGCTTAAATCTGTATTTTAGCAGAAAACTCTGTTAATTATCTGTAAAATTATGATTACAAAGAAAAAAGTAATATAACAGAGGAAACTTTGTTTTTTTGTCACAACAAAATACAAAGTATTTTCTTTAAATCTGTATTTTGACAGAAAACTCTGTCAAATATCTGTTGAATTGAGATTACAGTCATTTTACAGAGTATTTTACAGAGTTATTATTTTGAGTGTACTATTCGGTTTTCAATTCTTTTGAAATATATCAACCAGCAGCCATATTAAAGCATTTTGTATATTTAGGTTATGTAGAATGTACCAAAATTTTCGAGGTGCCCTTACATTTTCGTTCATTGCGATTCAAAAGAATTGCAAATCCGATTTCGTCCAAATGCAATACTAAACTGCTAAGGGCAACAACAAGTTTCAGTCATACTTGTGTTATATTTAAGCCGTGATCGCCATTTCGAAAGTATTGAAATAACATTTCTCTTTGTTTATCATTTTAAATTTTACAGTGGAGTCAACAAAAAACAACAGCCTACTTTTAGACATTTTTAAAAAAATAAAGCCCACTTTAAAACATTTAAATATTTTTAAACCCAAAGCCTACTTTTAGGCATTCAACAAAAATATATCTTCCCTCACATTAAATTTCAATTTAAATTAATTTTCTAATCAAAATTCATTGTTTTGGAAAACTTTAATTCCTATTTCAATATATAATCCGCTTTATTGTAATAAAAAAAAAAATAGGAGAAAAGAAAATCTTAATTACACAATTAAAATACGTAAATCTAAAACAAAAATGAATTTGAGCCTTTTATTTTGCGTTTCTCCCTTAAACTCTATCTAACTTTATACATTCATACATATATTTTGGCTTAAAGCTTAACCGCATGTAATAATATTTTTTTTCCCGTATGACGCCTCAACAAATTTTTGTAGAAAAAAAAATACTCATCTCCTCTACTCTCCCACACCCTGTGTCAGTTGTGCTTGCAAAAGAAAACGAAAAAAAAACAACAAAATTTCAACACAATTCCCTCTAACCATTAAAATGCTAAAATCACTAATCCTTGCTAAAGGCATTTTCTCTATGTGTTCTCTGTGTTGCTCGTTGTATATTCATTTTATGTTCATTTTTAACCAGAGCTTTTTGGTGGTATTTTCTCTGTTGTGTTCCTTTTTTTGCGTAATTTTTGTAGTGTCATATTTTCCGCGGATTAAATATTATTTTCCACTACGTTGCATATAGTTAGGCTGTTGTGATTGTTAGGGAATGTCCACAAGTATAAAGTATGAAAATTATGAAAGAATTTTTCTTAAAGCATTTTTTGGCAAAATTACCAAAAATAGAAACGAGCAATTTAAAAGTTGAAATTTTTTTAAATGTTTTAAAAAAATAATTAACAAAGGAGAACGAAAATTAAAGCATACTTTAGGGGAAATAAAAAATGGCATAAAAATTGTTATAAATTTATATAAATTTAATAAATCCTTAAAGTATGTTAAGATTTTTGTAACAACGTTATAAAAAAAACTTTTATTACTCAAATAGCATAAAACTTTAAAATTTTATTAAAATTATTTAGAAATGAGATTATTAAATTTTTTTTTTTTTTTTTTATTTAAAAAAATTCTTTAGTTTTTTATTAAATATTTGTCACTTTCTTAATTGATCTATTAAATTAACTTGCAACACCTTAAAGTATGCTTTGCTTTTTTTTGTGTATATGACCTTAATTAATTGCCTAATTAGTTGTGTTAGAAAATGGTTTGTTGTTAAATTATTTCATGCATAAAATTTAAATTTTATCGTTGCCTAAAGCTAGGCGAATTTATACAAAATTATTATATAAATATAATGAAATCAAAAACTATACTTTAAAATTTAAAGCCGCGTAATAAACTTTTCATTTTAACGAGGTTACCAAAAGATATGCGTTTATAAATTAAAATGGAGCCCTAAAAATATGCAGCAAAAAATTTTATATATAAAAATATGTGTATTAAGGCGATAAAAAGGAGCTCGAGGCCTGGATTTTTCTTTAATTAAAATTCTTTTTTATTTATTTCAAACATTTTAATAAATTAGAAAAATGAAAAATGTATATTTCGCCCAAAAGTCATAATAAAAAATGAAAACTTTAAAAATAAAATGTTTGAGCTCGAGTTCTGGATATTTCTTAAATTAAATTCTTCTTTTTTTTATTTCCCTTCACCACTATTCGAGTAAGTAGCATCCTAAGGGAATCAAGTGGATTTTAATTAAAAATCGAATTAAAACAAATTAACGTTGTTTATAGTTAGTCATCATCAGGGACAGTATACCAAAAATATGCATTTGTTAATTAAAATGCCCTAAAAATATCCAGCAAAAAAATTTTAAACGTAAAAACAAACAAACAAATAAAATTTTTTACTTTTATAGCGGTTTTTTATTCAACCTTTCCAATGGAATTTAAAAAAAAAATTTGAGCTCGAGGCCTGGATTTTTCTTTAATTAAAATTATTTTTTTACTTATTTCAAACATTTTATTAAATATGAAAAACGAAAAATGTATACTTCGCCCAATGTCATTATAAAAAAAAATATTAATAAAATGTTTGAGCTCGAGTCCTGGATATTTCTTAAATTAAAATTCTTCTTTTTTATATCCTCGATTTCGCCACTCTTGGAGTAATTCAAAGGGAATCAAGTGGATTTTAATAAAAATAAACGAATTAAAACAAATTAACGTTGTTTATAGTTAGTCATCATCAGGGACAGTATACCAAGTATTATGAATTAAAATGGAGCCCTAAAAATATGCAGCAAAAAATTGTATATATAAAAATATGTGTATTAAGGCGATAAAAATATTTTTTTTTCTTTTTTACCGTGTTTTTATCAAACTTTTCAAAGGAATTTTAAAAATAAAGTGTTTGAGCTCGAGGCCTGTATTTTTCTTTTATTAAAATTATTTGTTTGCTTATTTCAAACATTGTAATAAATATGAAAAACGAAAAATGTATATTTCGCCCAAAGATATTTTAAAAAATAAAAATAAAATGTTTTGAGCTCGAGTTCTGGATATTTCTTAAATTAAAATTCTTCTTTTTTATATCCCCTATTTCGCCACTTTCCGAGTAGCATCCTTAGGGAATCGAGTGGATTTTAATTAAAAAACGAATTAAAATACATTATCGTTTAGTCATTATCAGGGACAGGACCTAAAAAACTATGTTTTAGAAAATATGCACTAAAAATCTTTGAAAAATGCAATAAAAACTACAAGAATATGCACTAAAAATTATAAAAGTAGTACATTTTGGAAAAAAAAATATTAAAACAAATATTTTTTTTAATAGTTTTTTATTTTGTTAGCTTACACCGCTCAACACTCATTGCCCGGTTTGAATTCTGGTGATCAATTTTAGTAGACTTTGATCTCCTGATTCCAAATCTGTTCTCCAAATTTTTCCATCACGTCCAGATTTTTAGTTATTGAAAATGCGAAAAATTACGATTTTTGCATTATTTGAAAGCCTGCACAGCAGCCATTGAGTGGAATACAAATCTGGTTTAAAGCGCAAAAGTATAATTTGTCTTTGGTCTCCAACATAGAAAACATTTTTTTTCTAATTATTGCGTTTGGTTGGGTTACAATTGCACAATTGAGATCATAGTTCAATTCTACTCTAACGCTTTATACCAGACTTTTATTCCCCCCAGTGCACAGTGCCACATTTGGCCAATCTAGCACGACAAAAATCAAAAAAAAAAGTTCCCCGATTTTTATGATTTGTTTGTATGTATTATAAAACATTCCTAATAACACGGAAATACTTATATAAGAACTATAATTCTATTCGTTATTAAGATGTGGGTGCTTAAAGTTGCATCTTGTAAAATCCTGAAAGTAGTGTTCATTATTTCGCATTAATTAAGTCGATTTTAAACGGTTGTAACTTTTTAACAGAAAAAGATATTTATACACTCTTTTTTGGTAATTTTAAAGAATATTTAAAGGCTTTAAGTGATATTTTTTCTTTTTTTTTAAAATTTTTTTTTCTATTTTTTATCAAATTTTTAATGTAATAAAAAATTTTGAAAAGAAAGTTATATATTTATTTTTTTTGATGGAATAGAACTTTTGTGTTTGGTCTCTATTGGTCGCCGGACTTTTTCAGACATATTGACCAATATTCATAGTACTTATTTCAACGGCTAACTTTTGCGACCGTCTGCGACGCCGACTACAGTGGGACGATATGTAAACCTTGTTTTTACATATTTTTTAAACATATTTTTAAAAAGTGGGCGTGGCAGTTGTCTGACCGCCCCCTTTTTTTGTGATATTATTTCTACAGTCCTTGAGAGTATATATACCAAGTTTAAAGAAATTACAACCAAAATTAAAATTTGTTTAAAAAGTGGGCGTGGCCGTTAACTGGCCTCCCATATTTTTCATAATGTTGTTTTTGAAGTCAAAACGAACATTTATACCGAATTTCTAGTCAATATAAATAAAATTGGATTTTTGTCGTCCTAGATTGGCCAAATGTGGCACTGTGCAGTGGCTGCTGTGCAGGCTTTCAAAAAATGCAAAAATCGCGTTTTTTTCGCATTTTCAACCGCGAATAATTAAAATTCTAGACGTGATGGAAAAATTTTCAGCAAAATATGCAAAAATATGAATAAAACTGAGAGTATAATTTATAATGACTAGCTATAAACAGCGTTGTTTTTTTTTATTTTTTAATATTTGTTTTTTTTTTTTTAAATTCACTGTATTTCCTATTCCCTAAGGATGCTACTCAAAGAAACTAGAAAAACATTGGAAATAAATAAAGAAAAATTTAATTAAAGAAAAATTCTGGCCTCGAGCTCAAACATTTTATATTTAAAATTAAATTGGAAAGGTTAAAAAAGAGCTATTAAAAAAAAATTGGTACTTTTAACACGTATTTTTATATTTAACATTTTTTGCTGCATATTTTTAGGGCTCCATTTTTATTCAAAAAATTTATATATTTAGTCAAACATTTTATTTTTAAAATTTTTATTTTTTACAATTATTGTTAGCGAAACACACATTTTTCGCTTTTCATAATAACAAAAAAAAATTTGTTGCTTACTTTTAGGGCTCTTATTTAATTAATAAATGCATATTTTTGGTTTCCCAGCTTCTAAAAAAATGAAATGTGTATTATGTAAAATGAAAAGTATCATAGTTTAGAATTTTCCACAAAGATCCTAAAAATATGCTATTCTTTTTACAAATTATATAAAAACATAATGCATTTGTGCATTTTGTTTCAATGTTGTTGCAAGACCATTTTAACTTTTCTAACATCAACACCACATCCTTTTTAATTCAATTCCTAGTTATGTATATGTCATCGCTGCTATAGGCTACCATTACATTTTTTTTTTTTTTAATAATTTCAAATATTTTCCAATTTTAACAACAATTTTACAAACAAAAACTTTGTCAGCGTCATCGTCTGATGTGTAAAACTTTTGTACGCAACTCTGTTTTTTTTTTTTTGTTAATTCCGTATAATATTTTAGTTTCTAAAAGTCTGCTTTTCTAAAAATAAAACCTTTACACATCCATACATTAACAATAAATTTCTACAATTTTTGTTGCAATCAGTAAAATCAGTCAACCAACAAACAAAATTTTGCTACTCTCTAGCAGACATGGGACTAATGTTCTATAAATACTAATTGAAGACCAATTGTCACGATATTACTTTTCGTTTTAATTAAAAATAATAATTTTTAAAAATATATTTTTTGTAATGCATATATTTAGGCAGAGCAAAAGTTATAGATTTTACTTCAGAAAGCTTAGCGGTTTTGTATTTTTTGAAGAAACATTTCTAAAAATGTCAAAAATCATATGTAAGGCAATAGAAAACCAGCAGTTATGAATTTATTTTAAGGCCTAAAACTATGCAACGACATATTTGAAACAGTATTCAGAAATCAAACATGTTTTTACTGAAATTTGATTTAAAACAATAAAGAATTATGAAAGATTGTTCTGATTTCCAACTCTTGAAGGTTTTAGAATGTGTTACTTCAACTAAAAACATTTGCTTTCATTCATTTAATTTTACGGTACACTTATTTTGTATAGCATAGTTTTAGGCATTAAAATAAATTCATAAATGCTTGTTTTTTGTTAATCATATGTAAGGCAACAGAAAACTAGCAGTTATGAATTTATTTTAAGGCCTAAAATTATGCTATACAAAAAAGTTTTTCGTTAAGTTAAATAAATGAAAGCTAATGTTTTTAGTTGAAGTTGACACATCCTAAAACCTTCAAGATGAGGAAATCAGAACAATCCTTCATAACTCTTTATTGTTTTAAATCAAATTTCAATAAAAATATTTTTGACTCCTGACTACTGTTTCGAATATGTTGTTGCATAGTTTTAGGCCTTAAAATAAATTCATAACTGCTAGTTTTCTGTTGCCTTAATCTTATGTAATAATTTTTTTTTTTCTTTAAGCCTAAAAGTGTGCTCTACTTTTTTACACAAAACATCGAAAACCGTTCGGCTCAGTAGTCTCGTCACAATTGGCCTTAACTGGCATTTGCATCATTATTAAACTTTTGCTGATTATTCAAATTTTGATTTTCTTACTCATTTCCATTTTTGTCGATCATCCAAATTTGGATTTCCTTATTCAAAAGTATAATTTTTGTAACATGTATATTTTATATTGTCCAAATGCCTCAAAAAAAAAACGCAAAAATTTTTTTAAAAATGTATGAATCTTTGAAAAAATTTTTGATGAGAGTTTTGAGTTTAGGGGCCTATAATACATAAACAATTAATCACGTTTCGAGCGCTGAGAATTTTTTTATTTTGTAAATTACTGTTATTAAGGATCTTTTTGGATTTTAAATAATTTGATAAAGTGTTAATAAATTTTGTTGGATTTAGTTCTCATTATTAAGAATAAAAGATGTCCATGTCTGGTTTTCATGTACATGTTCAAATTCGATTCATATTACTTTAACTATACTAAAACATAAAAAAATTTTCACTTATTTAGAAAAAATAAACACAATATCCAAAAAATACTTTAAAATATTATTTATTTGAATTAAAGACTTCAGAAATTTCTATTTTTTGTTGGTTTTTGACTAAAACCTATATTTAAAAAATATTTTAAATTAAATAATTAACAAATTTAAACTTGGGATGTATTTGAAAAGATTTTGATCGTCATCTTAACGTTCTGTTTATAATTGCTAAGATACTGTTAGATATGAAAAAATAAAAATACTCGAGCTCGAGGCCTTTTTTAATTATTTTAATTTATTTGATTGTTGTCGATATTTCGGCTTTCTTTAAAAGACATCATCTGGGCTTATAATGGGTATAATAAGTTTGTGCTGATGTTTGTAACTACCCGAAATATTGGTCCTAGACCTACCTTCAAGTATACCGATCGACTCAGAATCTCTTTTTGAGTCGATTTAGCGATGTCCGTCCGTCCGTCGTGCTTAAACCGATAGATGGACACGATACGCAATTTTCAACCAATTGACTTGAAATTTGAAACTTAAGCATATTTTGGCCCAAGGACGAAGCCTATTGAAATTTAAAAAAAATCGGTCCATGTTAAGACCTAGCCCCCATACAAACGCCCCTTTTGGATTCGGCTCAAATGACTCTAATAACTGTATTTTAATAGATATTGCTTTGAAATTTTACAGGTAATCAAATTTTGTATGCACAAATCATCATTCGAAATTTCAAAGGAATCGGGTCAGTCCTTCTGGTAGTCCCCATACAAACCACCCTCCCGATATTCACATAATTCCCTCAAAATTCCTAAAAATGGAAATAATCGATACAAATTTTATTTTTAGGTGTTAAACGTGTACTTTATTAAATCAAATTTGAATATAATTGGACCATTTTTGGACTTAATCCACCACATCAAAGTTTCGACCGATATTCAGTTTAATCGGTCTATTGGCAAAAAAATAAACCAGTTTCACTAAAATTTCATCTGTGTGTGTTTTCTACACTAAATAAAGATCTTACAAAAGATAGATTCAATCGGTGCATGTTTGGACTTGGTACCCATTTTCCGGAAACACTGGTTTAGGGTATTATATGGTCGGTCTTGCTTGTTTTTTTTTTTAATTTTGTGCGTTATTATTTCAATATTTAATCACAGATGATGTCTTTCAAAGAAAGACGGAATATAGACAACAAATAAGTCCCATAAATGAAAATAATTTAAAAAAGCCTCGAGCTTGAGTATTTTTATTTTTAGAGAATTTGTTTTTGTAGAAATAAATTTTATATATTTTAAATGTGACATAAACGCCTTGGCAGATTGTTGATAATAATATTTCTGATGTCCGCCAAAATGTATGCTATAGTTTTAGTTTTAAGTTAACTTAACAGAAAGTTAACAGAACAAATAAAAATTATTAATTTAAATATTATTCAAGTTTGGAAAGCAGTAATGTGTATTAAAAACCAATTATTTTACTCTAATAAAATTTTAATTTAGAAATTTCTTCTTAAAAAAAGCCTTGAGGTCGAGATATTTTAATTTTAAAGAATTTTTTTTTGTAGAAATAAATTTTATGTATGTATTTAAAATGTGATTTAAACGCCTCAGATTGTTCATAATAATATTTCTGATGTCCGCCAAAATGTATGCTATAGTTTTAGTTTTATGTTAACTTAACAGAGAGTTAAAAGAACAAATAAAAATAATAAATTTAAACATTATTCAAGTTTGGAAAGCAGTATTGTGTATTAAAAAACCAATTATTTTACCCTAATAAAATTTTAATTAAGAAATTTCTTCTTAAAAAAGGCTCGAGAATTTTTATTTTTAAAGAATTTTTTTTTATAGAAATACATTTTATGTATGTATTTAAAATGTGACTTAAACGCCTTGTCAGATTGTTCATAATAATATTTCTGAAGTCCGCCAAAATGTATGCTATAGTTTTAGTTTTATGTTAACTTAACAGAGAGTTAAAAGAACAAATAAGAATAATTAATTTAAATATTATTTAAGTTTGAAGCGCCGTATTGTGTAATAAAAACAAATTATTTACTCTAATAAAATTTGAATTTCGAAATTTCTTAAATTTTACATTTCTTATTCCAAAATTTAAATTATAAATGGTGTATCAACTACTACAAAATATATGTTTGTATTTGTTTTGCTTGAGTATATGTATATTAGAGTGTCCCTTATTTTGGAAATGTTCGAAATGTTGAGACGGTACCCGCTCATTTTTTTCCTTTTGACTTAAAAATAACTCAGGAAAAATTTTGCGCCCCTAGGACCACGCCTTCCCTACGCGACGGGGCCTTAAAGAGCGGGGCCTTAAAAATCATTTTTCCATACAAACCAAAAAAATTTTTTTTTGATTTTTAATTTTTTTGTTATTATTTATTATATTACTTGGTTTGCTTATTCACGACAAAAAATTTGATTTTGGTGGGATAAGTCTTTCAGCGCTAAAAAATTTTTAGCAAAAAAAAATTTTGAGCCGCCGGGGTCCTACAGTAAAAAATTTTTAAAAAATATTTTTTTTTAGTTTTGACCAGCAACGGTTTTAGCTGCTATGTTGCTTTAAATGATATATATTCCAAAAAAAAAATTATTCATATCTGTGACATCTTTATCTTTTTCGAAAAAAAAATTTTGAGCCGTAGGGATCCTACGGTAAAAAATTTTTAAAAAATATTTTTTTTTAGTTTTGAAAAGTAACGGTTTTAGTTGTTATGTTGTTTTTAATGATATATATTCCAAAAAAAATATTTTTCATATTTGTGACATCTTTATCGTGTATCGAAATAAATCAACAATGCATTTTTTACCCTTTTTTAGAACACGATAAAGATGTCACAGATACAAAAAATATTTTTTTATGAATATATATCATTTAAAGCAACATAGCAGCTAAACCCGTTGCTGGTCAAAACTAAAAAAAAATATTTTTTAAAAATTTTTTACTGTAGGACCCCGGCGGCTCAAATTTTTTTTTTGCGAAAAATTTTTTAGCGCTGAAAGACATATCCCACCAATATCAAATTTTTTGTCGTGAATAAGCAAACCAAGTAATATAATAAATAATAACAAAAAAATTAAAAATCAAAAAAAATTTTTTTGGTTTGTATGGAAAAATGATTTTTAAGGCCCCGCTCTTTAAGGCCCCGTCGCGTAGGGAAGGCGTGGTCCTAGGGGCGTAAAATTTTTCCTGAGTTATTTTTAAGTCAAAAGGAAAAAAATGAGCGGGTACCGTCTCAAGATTTCCAACATTTCCAAAATAAGGGACACTCTAATGTATATGTATTGTAGAAGTAGTAGATGTTTGATTTTCTGCAGCACTAAATATTGGCTTTTCATTATTGTAAATGAAATCTCCAACATACAAAAGTACTATACATAAAAACAACAACAACAGAAAACTTTTATACATATGATGGCTTTTTGCTGTTGGTTTATTCACTGTTCATTCGTTAGTAGTAGTTGCTGTTACTTAATGTTGCTGTTGATGTATTGGTCGCCAAATATTGACATACTACTTGAAATTGACAGCAAATGCTTGTTATAAAAGTATGCTTTACATTTTTGATTTTTTTTTTGTTAATGTTGTTGCTATTTATACACTTTTCTTTCTTTGAACCGTATATGTAGCTGTCAATTTGACAGCTTCTTTTTTTGAAGTACACAATGAGTAAATGTTTTCTTTTTTTGTAATATAAATTAAAATTTAAGATTTAAAGATTAATAATGTTTTTTTTTTTTTTTTAAATTCAAGTTTTATATTAATTATAAAATATTAAAGTATACTTTAAGGGAGTACTTTATTAAAGTTTGAAACATACTTTTAGGGATTTGATTTGATATAATGAAAACATTTTGTCATAGTTTTGTTGTTATAATATAAGTAAAAGTAGGTTAACTATTTTATATTAGAAGTTTTAACATATTTTTATAATTTTAATAATTTAAAGCATACATTTTGGGGTACATTTTTTTAGAAATTAAAGCATATGGGCTATTTTATTGGTAATTTACATGTAAAAATCTAAATTGAAGAGATAAATTTTGTTAAAAATTGCAATTTAACATAAGTTACATATAATCTCCGCTAGGGGGCATATCAACCCTCTAATGTCTTTTTTATACCCTACGCTTAGAGGTAGAGGGTATATAAAAGTTTGTCATTCCGTTTGTAATTCATCGAAATATCGGTCTGATATCCCATCAAATGTATATATTATTGGAAAAACATCGATTCTAAGCCGTTCTAGCAATGGCCGTCTGACAATTTTTTTTCTCTAAAAACTTTTTTTCACGAATTTTTAAAAAAAAAAATTTTTAAATAATTTTTTTTTTTAAGGAATTTAAATAAAACCGAAAGGTTTTTTGAAGCCCGAAAATTTTTGTTCATGTTTAATAAAAATCGTTTATTTATTTATTGAATTTTTAACATATAATTACAAATCATATACTAAATTAACCTAACCGAGACGGGTGATGGTGACCATTGTCGCGTTGTAGCGAAACAGACTTAGGGGTCTGGTGGGAATCGAACCCACGACCCCCAGTCTCGTAGGCTAGCACGCTACCAACTAGCCTACTGGGACGCCTACAAAAAAAAATCGTTTATAAAAATTCTAAAAAATATGTTGCATACTTTCAGGATGGGTTAAAAAAACATTTTTTAAGTTAATACCCAAAATCCAAAAGGTCAAATACATTTAATATGTGTGTGTTAATGCATAGATGGTAACTTTTGTTTTATATACATGACAAATTTATTAACATTAAACAAACTGTCAACTATGTACACCGTAAACTACCAATACATAAACAAAAAAGTTCGTATTTCTATAGTCTATTTACACTAGCATTAAATTTTTGTTAAGTTGGAAGTTATTGAAAAAAAAAAATTAACTATAAGAGGTCGATTCATAGAAAATTAAATCATTAATCAATTTATTCCATAAAAAAAATCTAATTTTTTAGAAAATTTAAAAAAAAAATAATAAAAACCTGTTGTCTCTAAAATAATAAATTTGGATTTTGAGACTTTTTACGACTGTGTTTATAAGACATCATGCCTTAAAATATGCTTTTATTAAAAATATTTAGAATATAGAAAATCTATATATTTGTTAAATGTTTGCCTAAATGTATGCTATAAAATTTTATGAAAAATCAAGTTTTAAAATATGCTTTAAAATATTGTAAACCATTTTAGGCTTGAATTTAATAACGAAGACTGCAAAAATATATGTTAAACTATTTAAATATTTGTTCTAAAAATGCTAAATATGATATCAGCATATATTAGGGTTTGATTTATTTTAAAACTTTAAGGTATACTTTTAGGGAAACAATATTAAACATATTTAAGTAATTTTCTAGTCAACACTGTACTCTACAAAATTTTTTTCAGCAGCAGTAAAGTATAGGAAAACTATTTTTACAAAGTAAACAATGTTTATTGTCAATATTAATTATAAATAGATCCTGTTTCGGATATTTTAACTTCAATAAATGTGTGTTGCATACTTTCTGGTGAAAGGCATAATTATGTTTGTCTTGATATATCTTTAAATAATTTAAACGTTTCTGTTATAATTATTATTTAAAAAAGATAAAACTAAACTCTTTCTCAAAATATGTTTATATTGAAATTTTGTATTATTTGAATAACAAATATTATAGCATACAGTAGGGCATGATTTATTTTAACATTTTAAAGCATACTTTTAGGACCCAAACATATTTTTGAAATTTTTGTTCTACAAATTTTATAGCATATATTAGGGCTTGAATTATTTTAACATTTTAAAGCATACTTTTAGGCAAAAAATATAAAAATACACATTTTTAAGTAAAATTCAAACCAAAACGGTAGAGTACGAATTTTTTAGGCAGGTGTAAATAGTTTGAAATAATTTTACTACCATAACTAACTTTATGCTAGATTTTTTATCATATATTTTACAAAAAACTTTGATTTGTGGGTTGTATATAATTTTTGTTGTTCTGTCTAGATATATCTTTTCATATATTAAAGTTTCTTTTATAAAATTTATTTAAAAAAAGATAAAATTAAACTCTTTCTCAAAATATACATATAAAATAAAAAAAAAATTTTAAAGCATACTTTTAGGCTCCCAAACATATTTTTAAAATATGTGTACTAAAAATTTTATAGCATACATTAGGGCTTGAATTATTTTAAAATTTTAAATCATACTTTTAGGCAAATAATATAAAAATACACATTTTTAAGTAAAATTAAACCAAAACGGTAGAGTACGAATTTATTAGGCAGGTGCAAATAGTTTGAAATAATGTTACTCTCATGCCTACCATAACTAACTTTATGCTAGATTTTGTATCGTATATTTAAAATTTTTGATTTGTGGTTGTATATAATTTTTGTTGTTCTGTCTTGATATATCCTTTCATATATTAAACGTTTCTGTTATAATATTTATTTAAAAAAGATAAAATTAAATTCTTTTCCAAAATATAAATATATTGAACATTTTTATTATTTGGATAACAAATATTATAGCATACAGTAGGGCATGATTTATTTTAACATATTAAAGCATACTTTTAGGCACCCAAACATATTTTTTAAATTTTTTTTCTACAAATTTTATCGCATATATTAGGGTTTGCTTTATTTTAACATTTTAAAGCATACTTTTAGGCAAAAAACATAAAAAATACACATTTTTAAGTAAAATTGACACCAAAATTTTTAGAGTATGAATTTTTTAGGCGGGTGTAAATAGTTTGAAATAATTTTACTACCATACCTACCATAACTAACTTTATGCTAGATTTTTTATCGTATATTTTACAAAAAAAAATTTTTTGATTTGTGGTTGTATATAATTTTTGTTGTATTTCTTTTTGCGTTTTTGTATATAATTTTGTTAAACGTGGTCATCATTTGTATTAAAGTCACGTGCTGGTGTACATTTATATACTTCTACTCCTTTTTTTTTGTGGAGAACATATTTTTGGAGGAATTTTTATCTCGTTACATGATTTTTTTTTTCTTTTGTGTGATGCGAGAAATTAAGGTGAATGTAATGTTTAACTTTATTGTTGTTTTATTTTATATGGTTAAGTTTTTACAATTTTTCTCCGGTTGTTGTTGGTTAAAAGGTAACATAATTTTGAAAACAAAACTTTGTTGTTTTTGGTGAGTTTTTTTTTGTATTTTTAATGTTTTATTGTATATGGTTAAAAGTTTTATATAAAGAATATACCTTCTGCATACTAAATACTTCAGTAAATATCATAAATAACATGTGCTGTTGTATATATGTGAAGTAAATACACCACTAAAATATATTATTGCATACTTTTAGGTAAACTTTTGGAATATATGAAATTTTTGGTTTGTTTTTTTGTTGATAAGAAGTTTAAGGCCATAGATAATGTCAAACTAAAGAACAAAAAAAACTGATAAGATTTGATTAACAATGTTTAAGAAAAGTTTAACAAAATCTTAAAGGCTTTTTTGTTTTTGATGTGACCATGATAAGGGAAAGATGTAAACCAATTTGGGACGAGGTTTTTTTGATATAAAATTTTTATTTTATTTGAAAATTAAAAACAAAAAAAATGTGTAAAGCGATTTTTTTTGAGCACATGGATTAAAAATTTTAAAACTGCATTTAACCACTCAAATAAGTGGACTTAATAAATCTTAAACACAACTAAAATTTAAACATCTTCAAATATTTCAGTTCTTATGTAATTTTTTTAAGTATTTTTAAAGCATACCTTAAGGAGCAAATTATAAAAAATTATATGACTGTACTTGCATTTGTTGTTGTATATTTCGAGCAATGCTTTAAAAATAAAATAGAACACAAGTGAAAGAGTTAAATTCGGTTGTGCCAAATATTTAATATCCTCTAAAATGTAAAAAAAATAAAAACAAGTGAGAGTGTTAAACTCGGCTGTGCCGAATCTATAATACCCTCCAACATATAAAAAAAATAAAAAAAAATTGCAGTGGCGTTTTTTTGGGGGGTCAGTAGGGGTCATTTGGGGGACACATAACCCCACACAGTAAATGTTTAAAAATTCATTTATTACGCTTTTTGATCTTAAGTAATACAATTTTATCATTATTTAAAAACATTTTTAATATCCACGCCCACAAAAGGGGGGCGGGCAAAAAAAAAATACTTTTTTTATTTCCTAAGTCTAAGTGCTGTCCCTTGAACTTTTTCTGACATCAAATTATTTCATTTGTTTAACAAAAATACAAAAAAATCCGTGAAAATATGGTGTTTTTCAGAGGTTAGTTAAGTTCTCCAAGGGGGAACTTTTTTCCCCCTAGTCCGATTTTGCCCATTTACGAACTTAAACTGCCTAGGACCAAAAGACATATTCCTGCCAAATTTAACGAGTCTATCTCTTTTATTATGGACTGCATCGTGTCTTATACTGACGGACGGACATACGGACATTCTAGAAAAGTCTTAGAATCGATCATAGATCAATAATATATATACTTTATGGGGTCCCCGACCGATATTTCAATGCGTTACAAACGAAATGACAAAGTCAGTATGCCCCCATACTGTAGTTGGAGGGTATAAAAAAAATGTGAAGGCATTTTTTGTTTTTGGAGGAGGTCACTTTTTCCTAAGCGATAAATCTTGACAAATTGATTTATTATAATAGGTGGCGCTGTTGTCGCATTATTAACATTTTTTGTATTTATGTTACGGCTGAAGTTCACAATATATATTTGTTAAACAAACATTCGTTTTCTGATCAAATTTGGACCCGGTAGAAGGCGCTGTTGTCGTCATAATTCCATTTTTCTTATTTATGGTACGATTAGGCTCAAATTTGAAAAATATATTTGTTAAATAAAAATTTTACGGCATTTCAGAATGTTTTTATTTTTCGTCATGATAAAAGTGTGTTTGAATGAATTTAACCGATAGGTGGCGCTGGGGAGAAACTATTTAGATATGTATATCTAAGGCGACCTGGGCTACCGGTTTTTAATACAAATTTATTAAAATAAAAAAAAATTCTCACTGTTAGGTTTTACTAGATTCGTTTTTATATAGCAACTCATTTTTAAAGGGCTCCTTAAGGATAATTATTTCTAAAAGACTTTAAAAATCCAAATAATTAAAAATCAGCAATAACTAATATAAAAAAATATGTTGCCACCCCATATAAAATAGAAAAACATTATTTAAAACTTTAATGACCTAAAAGTAGGCTTAACTAAAATCTTTTTGCCTTTCCCCCCATTTTTAAATATTTATTACAATTCCATTTAATCTTTTTAGAGTTCCATAAAAAATACTGTCATCTTAAAACTAAAACAAATAAATAAATTTTAATAGCCTAAAAGTAGGCTACAAATAAATTAACCTTTTTTTTCTGTTGCCCTCTTCCAAAAATAAAAAGACCAAAATAAAAACTCAATATCTATGCCATTTTTAAATCCCATAAACAAACAAAAAAATATATAAAAACACAACAAGAGTAGAAAGCAAAAAAAATATATAGAAAATGAAAAAACAAATAAATATTTGTAAAATAGTAACCTAATAGTAAACTTGGCCTTCTTTTATACAAAACTGAACTCCCTACAAGTATGCAGTAAAATGTTTAATTGTCTAACATAAGTGAAAGCTTAAAAAACAAAAGCATACAATTTAATACATTTCCCTTTTTTTAACAATTTGCTCTTTTTCTCTTACTCTGGTCCTCATTTTCAATTCCTCCTCTTCCTCCTCTAAATGTCACCTTATATTGTTGTCATACTTTATTTTTTTAAACAATAAATTTACTAATACATAAGCATTTGTTGTTATTTTTTTTTGTTATTATTATTGTTGTTGTTGCTTAAGTAAAATGAGACAAGACAAAGTATGCTACAAAATATATACATATGTAGTAAAGAGAATAGCACAAAAAGTAACAACAACAAGAATAAATAAAAATGTCAAGTACCTTTTTAAAAATTTCTTTATTACACTATTTTCTTCAGTTTTTTTAAATAATGCCACCCATACGAGTATTTAATACATTTACCCATACATGTTTAGTATAAAAATGTGCAAAAGTATATTGTTAACATATAGCATAAAGAAGGTTAAGTATACTTGACACTTTGTGTTTAAAGTTAAAATTTATGACAAAAGGTTAGGTTAAAATAAGCTCTTCTTTTTCTACATATTGTAGTTATTCGGTAATAAGATGAAAATAATAATATTAATAACAATATGAGATAGAAATAGATAAAAAACTATAAAAAATGTAAATATAACAAGATATAATAAGAGGTGTTAAAAAAAAAATGTATATATTGCTAATATCCAAAAGGGGATATGAAAACTATAAAGAAACCTATTGGAAAAAATTTTACTTGGAGGACAGTTTTTATTAGTGGTAACCCTAAAAGCTAGACATTTTTTATACAAAATCCTAGCGGTAATTTTATTTTTTTTGAGTTTTAGATTTTGAAGCACACTTTTAGGATAACTTAGTTTTTGTTGCTCAGATTTTTCATTATTTTTCCTAATATTTTTAAGAAAGGCAACAGAAAATTAAGAAAACGAGGCCTAAAACTATGCAACAACATATTTGAAATAGTAGTCAGAAATAATTTTATAGAAATTTGATTTAAAAGACTAAAGAATTATAAAGGATTGTTCTAATTTCCAACTCTTGAAGGTTTTAGAATGTGATACTTCAACTTAAAACATTTTCTTTCATTTATTTAATTTTACGATATACTTTGTAAAGCATAGTTTTAGGCCTCACAATAAATTCATAACTGCTAGTTTTCTGTTGCCCTGTTTGTAAGCATCCTTTTTGTGTTTTCTTGAATTATAAATAATTTTTTTGTTGCATATTTTTGGGATTATATTTTCTAGAAATTTTTTGTTGCATATTTTTGGGAAATTTTTTGTTGCTTATTTTTCTGTATAATTTATTTTTATTAAAGTAGTCTTGTTTAAGCAAGAATTAAAGTCAACCATTTTTTTGTTAACTATCTGTTAAAATCGATAATGTTTTTTGTTTTCATTTTTCTAAAAATTATCAGCCTTACCATAAATAAAATAAAATATATTTAAAATCAGCTTTTAATTTTATTTCCATACAATTTTTTTTTGTTTTTAAAATAGACTTTCAAAAAATGTATTGAAAATTTGAAATTTAAAATAAAACTTTTGTTAAAATAGACTTTTTGTTTTCTTGTGGTAAGGGCCTATGTTTATTAATCGTTGCCTATTTTAGAGCTGATTAATTAATATTTTTAACGCCTATACTCACTTTGTCATTCCGTTTGTAACGTATCGAAATATTGGTAGGGGACCCCATAAAGTATATATATTATTGATCCATGATCGATTCTAAGACATTCTGTGAATGTCCGTCTGTCCGTCTGTCCGTCCGTCTGTCTGTAGATGGCACGATGCAGTCCAAAATAAAAGAGCTATCCTCCCGAAATTTGGCACGAATATGTCTTCTGTTCCTAGGCAGGTTAAGTTCGGAAATGTGCAAAATCGGACAAGGGGGAAAAAAGGCCCCCCTTGAAGAACTGAACCAACCTCTGAAAAAATACACTTTTTTATATGTTTTTTTGTTAAATAAATGAAACATTTGGTATATTTATCGCAATGGGAAGGTGCGCTCTCAACGTCCCCCACTGACCCGATCACCCCCCCCCCAAAAAACGCCCCTGACAATTTTTTTTTAAATTTTTTTACATTTTGGAGGGTTTAAAGATTTGGCACAGCCGAATTTAACACTCTCATTTGTTTTTAATTAAATTTGTTTGTTTATTTTTTGGCAAATTTTTTGTGTTGTCTATTTTTAGGCCTCAAAGATAATAAATAAAGCGTTGTTTTGAAATAAATTTAAGCCATTAAAATATATTAGTTACACTATAATTAAATTAATTTGGGTTTACTACTATAAATTTAGTAAATTTAAACAAAATGTGTAATTATACCCTCCACTTAGTGATAGAGGGTATATTAGACTGCCCAGAAAAAAAGCGAAGTTTTTATTTTCTTGGGGGATACCTGCAAATTTTGTTCCTTTTTGTGCAAAAAAATTTCGGTTTTTTTTTGGGATTTTTAAAATAATATCTAGAGGTCGCGATCTCGCGTTTTATAACGATTTATTTTTTTTGAGTTTTTTATTATTTTAAATTGTTAAATATGATTAATATGATAAAATATTAATAATTTCAGACAAAAAAAAAAATAAATTAAAAATTAAATATCGCTCATTCCATGAGATGTCTCCCAGCATCTAATCAAATGTTCCTTAATTTATTTGAAATTTTGCACACATGAACACTATGAAGCTATTAAAATAAATCAGTTGTTAGTTCCGAGAAAATTCGTGAATTCGCGAATATATTCGCGTTCGCGAATTCGTGGATTTTCGCGAAACTAAAAACGAATTTATTTTAATTGCTCCATAGTGTACCTGTGTGCGAAATTTCAAATAAATAAAAGAACATTTGATTAGATGCTGGGAGACATCTCATGGAATGAGCGATATTTAATTTTTAATTTATTTTTTTTTTGTCTGAAATTATTAATATTTTATCATATTAATCATATTTAACAATTTAAAATAATAAAAAACTCAAAAAAAATAAATCGTTATAAAACGCGAGATCGCGACCTCTAGATATTATTTTAAAAATCCCAAAAAAAAAACCGAAATTTTTTTGCACAAAAAGGAACAAAATTCGCAGGTATCCCCCAAGAAAATAACAACTTTGTTTTTTTCTGGGCAGTCTAGGGTATATATAAGTTTGCCATTCCGTTTGTAACTCATCGAAATATCGGTCTTGGACCCCATAAAGTATATATGTTCATGGTCCCCGATCGATTTTAAGACATTCTAGCGATGTCCGTCTGTCCGTCGGTCCGTCTGTCCGTCTGTCTGTGGAAATGGTGATCACGACCAAAATACACGGATATGACTGAAACTTAACACATTTATTGGAAGTTCTCCTGAGAAGTTTGGTATTGCATATGAGCGATATCGGTTCAGCGGTTTAAAAGTTATGAACGAAAATGTAAGGACACCTCAAAAATTTTAGTATTTAACTTTTTTACTTGTTTTCTTTAAATTAGCATTTTTCTTTAAATAGCAGTATATAATTGAAATTTTGTTCAAATTTACACAATTTATAGAAGGAAATCTCATTTGTTGTTTACTTTGTTGCATTAACTTTATGTTGCCTACTTTTGGTCTCGTTAAATGTATCATTGCATATTTTTAGTACATTTTTGTAATTTTTTTTTGCTGCATATTTTTGGGCTGTACATTTTTATACCCTTCAACGTAGTGATAGAGGATTCATTTATCATTCCGTTTATAAAACCTTGAAATATTGGTCTTGGACCCCATAAAGTGTATATATTATGATCCTCGATCGATTTTAATTCGATCTAACAATGTCCGTCCGTCTGTCTGTCTGTAGAAATCACGCTGACTTTCGAAAGACTTTACTAATGCTCCTGAAGTTTAGCATAAAGATTTGTCATTTTCCTAGACAGGTTGGTATTGCAATTCAGCAAAATTGGTCCAGAGGTTCAAAAGTTATAAGCAAAAGACTGAATTTAGGCAAGGTTTTTTGCGAACTTACGAAAAGCAACTCTGAGGCTACTGTAGCTTGGCATATATAACACCGCCCGGCAGCCAATATTAAACATTAATCGGATGATTTACGTCTGAAAGTAGAGATCAAATGAACTAAAACTGCATTTACAGTTTTTCATTTCGTGATCCTGTTTCCTTTTAAAAAGACTTCAAAGCTTAAAAGGATACATTTTGTAAAATATTTTTGAAATATTTTTACTTGTTCTAGGATGACACTAGTGATGGCAAATGAAGGAGGAGGATCTCTCCTAATTGTTCCATTTTCTTATTTTGCCATATCAGGATAAAAGGATGTGAATAAAGTCATTTGAAAACAAGTGTGTTTTAATTTTTATTAAATAATAAAAATTAGTTATTTATTCGACCTTTTAATTGTGCAATGAAAAAGAGTTTATTCTGATTCGAGGCCTTTTCATGTTCTCCATTATGAATTAACATAACAAGTACTTATGATAACTCTACTTTCTTTATTAGGATATTCTCCCATTAAATACTCATAGAGTTTCTTGCTTTCAAAAATTTTGGTAATTTTCAGGAATGAATTGACGATCGTTTCGGGGGTGTTCCAATTCCCCCATCATCAGAATTCTTTAGAAAATAAGGTAATACTGTTAGCATGCAAATATCAAATATTCATATTCTAAATAATCTCAACTTAGTGAGAAAGCAAATATGATTTTCGAAGTTCCACCAGCATTACACCAAATATAATTTGAAAGCAAGTTTTTTTGGTTACTGCATATACTACCTTCGGTAGTTGTTAAATACAGTTTTTTGTTTTTGCCTTCTGTTATAGAAAACAAATTCTCTCGTATCAAGAGGGTTACCAAGTGTGTTTTAATTTTTATTAAATAATAAAAATTAGTTATTTATTCGACCTTTTAATTGTGCAATGAAAAAGAGTTTATTCTGATTCGAGGCCTTTTCATGTTCCCCATTATGAATTAACATAACAAGTACTTATGATAACTCTACTTTCTTTATTAGGATATTCTCCCATTAAATACTCATAGAGTTTCTTGCTTTCAAAAATTTCGGCAATTTTCAGGAATGAATTGACGATCGTTTCGGGCGGTCATTTGAAAACTTTATCAAAATATTTTGTTGAAAATTTTTAATAACATTGAAGGATACATTTTTGAAAGGATGTAACTTAAATCCTTTTTCTTAATTTGTTAAAATAATAAAATAGGAAAATTAGGGTATATCCCCCTCTTTCATTTGCTACCACTAGTGGCATCCTATGACAAGTATAAATATTGAAAAAATATTTTATAAAATTTAATTCTCTAAAACTTTGAAGTTTTTTCAAAAGGAAACTGGATCACGAAATGAAAAACTGTAAATGCAGTTTTATTTCATTTTGTCTCTAGTTTCAAACGTATATTATCCAGTTCGTGTTCAACGACTTTTTTCACTTTTGTCGGACGGTGTAATAACCGTGAATTTCAGATTGGTTTCAGCTTTTTAAGAACATTGATGAGTCAGAAAAATATTTTACAAAGTATTTTTGTAACTCAAAAATATTTTTACACTTTAAAACAAACTAACAATCGAAAAAAAATTTTACACTAAAAAAAATTTTTGTTAATTCTTTTTTCCATTAAAAAAAGTTCTTAACTCAAAATAAAATATTCCTAATCAAAATTGTTAATTTTTGTCACGTTAGAAAATTAGCCATCACTTTAAAAGGGCATTGTGGAGGGTATTCTTGGATTCGGCCAAGTCGAATTTAACTTTTCTACTTGCTTGTTTTCTGATTGCTCTGATATTGTAATGTTTGTTGCATATTTTTGGGATAATTTTTTTAGAAATTCTTTGTTGTCTATTTTTTGAACAATTTTTTGTTGTAGCCAAGTGTTAGTAAGAATTTTTTTAAAACTATTTTGAGTATCATTGCATAATTTAATTGAACATTTTTTTAAGATTTGTGTTGCATACTTTTGTGCTTTTTATACTCTCTACTTACATTAAGTGGTAAAGGGTATATATAAGTTTGTCATTCCGTTTGTAACTCATCAAAATATCGGTCAGGGACCCCTGTCTGTCTGTTGAAATGGCGATCACGGCCAAAATATTACACAGATATGACTGAAACTTAACGTATTTACTTGTTGGAGTCCCGAGCAGTTTGGTATTCCATTTGAGTGATATCGGTTCAGCGTTTCAAAAGTTATGAACGAAAATGTATTTCACATAACTTTAAGATACAAAATGCTTTTATTCGGCTGCTGGTTGACATATGTGAACAGAATTGTATACAGAATGGTATTTAGACAAGTACAAACATATTTTTTTTACAAAAACAAATAAATTCGCGGATTTTTTTTCACCAAAATTTTTTTACGCGATTTTTTTCAAACAATCGTGTTTACATTTAATGTGGAGGGTATAAACTAATTCGGCAAGGTCAAATTTTCGTTCTCCTAAATTTTGTTGGCATGTTGCAAAATTTACAACAAATTTTTTGGTGCCTGCTTTTGGGCTTAATTTTTGTTGTATTTGATCCTTAAGTAATTACTGTTTCTTAAAATAGATAACATTGTTTCTTAATCTTGCTGTCTATCTATAAATTGAACTGTAACTTCTTTTGTTGCCTACTTTTAGGGAAATGCGTTTCCTACTAATAGGTTAACCCCAATGAGAAAAAAAAAATCCAAAAGTAAAATTGTTTTTTTTGCTGTTTTTCTCATTGAACCTAACATTAATTTTTATCATTTTCTAGTACATCTCTTTGTTCAAAATTACTATCAACAACAAAAACAACTACAATGAAATTAACCTACTTTGTTAAAGCTCCTTCTCTTATATAAAAATGCATAAAAACAGCTGCCAAAAAGTATGCAATTATTTCTTAGTATTGAAATATTGCATAAGGAAAAAAAATAAAAAAATTTAACATGATAATGTTTTTAAAAAATTTTCCCAAAAAACTTTTTTATTTCATAATTTCGTATTTTTCATATAATTTTTTGAGCATTATTTTTTTTTTTTGGCATATTACCACCCACTAGATTGTATAAAGCAATTTAAAATTAATACTAATTTGTATAATTTCTTTTAAGTGTTAGTAGTTCACGAAAACACTCCGTATACATACACATGCTAAATGCATTCAAACATAAATGTGTGGGTAGGGACAGTTACTTCTAAAATTGAGTATTTATAAGTTGAAAAACTAGAAAGAAAAAATGTGTTGCCTACTTCAGGGCGCTTAAAAGTATGATGAATAAAAAAAAAACATAGTGCTAATATTAAAAAGCCAATTTTGCTAAAATTTGTAAATTTTTCGGAATTTTAACTGCGTCGATTTAACTACAAGCCATACTTAACATTTGCTGTTAAAAAAAATATTTTCTTCATAAAAGTGGTTCAAAGTGAACGTCCTTTTATATGACTTACTGTATATGTATGTGGTTTTAACATGACCTAGTTGAAAACTTTTTTTTTTGTTGTTGTTGAATTTTCTACTAAAGAGAATTTTTAAAAATGTTTAAAGTTTTGTTGATTAGGGAGGCAACAAACGAGAAATAGCACCAGCAGCAGAAATAGCAAATTAACAAACTAAATAAAGCGTTAAATTAGTTTAGTTAGTTGAGTTAGAGAAAAAATAAAAGAAAATACTTTATATCACGAAATTAGGAAAACGTTTTTTTTTATATTTTTTTTCCATTACTATTTCATTTCAACTATGGAACTAGTTAAAAGTTTATATTAGCGTTTTTTTTTACATTTTTTTAGAAAAAGCCTCAAAATATGCAGTAATTTTTGAAAATCTAAAATAAGTAAAAGTTTTATCATAATGGTAAATTAACGCATGGAACATATTTGAATTTTAATTAAAGGAAATGAAAAAGTTAGTAAATCATTGTTTTATAAATCTTTGAAGGGGGCTGTAATTTAAAAAAAGGATGTTAAACTCCCAAAAATAGGCAATATTTTTTAATTGCAGTTAAATAAAGCGTTAACGACAGCAGCTTTTTAAAAGGTAATTTTTTGTTTGCCTACTTTTAGGCTTAATTGAGATATTCTTGGTTAAATTTCAATGCTTTGACTTAAATTTTAAGCAAAATAATTGAAGAGAAACAAAAAAAGAAGTCGTTTAAATGGATTTATAAAAAGTTTGAAATTTAAAAATGTATTTCATTGTTGAAAATCAACAAATATTTTATTTTTGTTTCAAGTTTTCTCTGCAGTTATTTGATCACCCCTTCAAATATTATATATTTCATTTAAATCGACTTAAATTTAAATACGTTTCTCCTAGTTACAAAATTTACTTGAAATTGGTCAAGGTTTAGTTTTTTTTTTTTTTTTTGAAAGATTTGATTTAAATTAAATCTGTTGTCAAGAGTTTATTTCCATGTATTATATTTTTAATATTATCTGCTTTAGCTTTATTTAATATAATGTAAATTTTTTTTGGGTGTAACAATAGCTGTGTTTTTTTTATAAATTTTTCATAACTAATTTGAATAATTCTATTATAAAATTTAAATTTTAAAAGTCATTAAAGTTCGAATAATTAAAATTTTGTTTCATTTAAATTATATTAATTTATTTTGAATTTCGATTAATTTTTTTTAAGTTTTTGAATAAAATTTTTGAGTTAATTTACAGAAATGCGCAATTATGAGTTGAATAAGAAATATTTAATAAATCAATTTAATCCCATTTCTTTTTAAAAAGGACAAAAATGACCCCTTAAAACTAGAGTTAACTTGGTAAAAAAAACATGAAATTTTATAAAGCACATCAAAATTTAATTTAAAGCTAATAACACTGTGCTACGAAAAACACAAAATCAAATATACTTTTAAAATGGATAGTTAAGGTTGTAGGTCTCGTCGAAAAGATCACAAAAATGTCAATCAAGCTTCCCAGACACCCTCAAATTTTAAAGTTATTGTCAAAAAACGTTTTTTTGGGACTTTTCTCACTAAACCACGTGTAACTTAAACATTTTTCAACCGA
Source organism: Pegoplata infirma (assembly GCA_963921195.1). NCBI lineage: Eukaryota > Metazoa > Arthropoda > Insecta > Diptera > Anthomyiidae > Pegoplata > Pegoplata infirma. Next base: position 196,096,598 of record OY992539.1, read on the forward strand.
TTTTAATCTTTTCAACTGTTTTGTATGAATTGGTCTATACTTAAAGGAAAATTTGTATTGATTTTTTGAACAATATCTAATTTTTTGTTATTTTTTGAAAATTTTTTGAGTTTATCGATTTTTTTCTGATATAGTTTGTTTAACAGCATTTATATTAATAAACGTATTCCTAAAGAAAATTTTATTGTGAATACGATGAGCTTTATGCCAAAAAAATTGGATAACAATTGACAGAGTTGTGATAATTTTTCTAAAAAAGAAAATTAAGATTTTGTATGAAATTGCAGTGCGGATAACCCAGGCAAAAAAAATAAAAAAATAGAAAAATAAACGAACATACTGAGAGGTCGCGTATCATTATTTTAAAGGTTTTTGACCCCCTGAATTTGAATTTGACCTTGAAATTGCGCTATCTTATTAAGTTTTTGATATATCAATTTATGTTAAATATCTCAAAAACCTGACGAGATAGAGCAATTTAAAGACCAGATTCGGATTCAGCGCGCCAAAAACCTTTAAAAATGTTGTACATGACCATTTATGATAAATTTATTTTTTGCCTGGGTTATCTGAACGGCGATTTCCTGCAAAATCTTAATTTTCTTTTTTAGACAAATTATCACAACTCTGTCAATTATTATCCGATTTTTTCAGGATAAAGCTTATCGTATTTAGAATTAAATTATCTTTAAAAAACGCTTATAAATATAAAGGGTGTTAAACGAACTAAAGCAGAAAAAAATCGATAAACTCGAAAAATTTTTAAAAACTAATAAAAAAAAATTGATTTTATAGAAAAAATCAATAGATATATTTCTTTTAATTATTGACCAATTCACACATTTGGAAAGCCCTATCCTTTTTCTATCCAAAACAGTTTAAAAATTAAAAATCGGTTGATAATTTTCTGAATTACACAAGGTTTAGTGAGAAAAGTACCAAAAAAACGTTTTTTGACAATAACTCTAAAATTTGAGGGTGTCTGGCAAGTTTAATGGGCATTTTTGTGATCTACTCGACAAGACCAACAACATATACTATGTCACATCAGAAGTATTTTTTCACTGTAGCACAGTGTAGTTATATTTACACAATTTTTTGCGAGATTTTTAATCCACCTTGGGGAAAAACTCAATAAAACTATGATTATTTATACTTTTATATTTTAAGCATTTTGCGCATGTCACAAACTTTAAATTTTTGACAACTCACAATGAATTTTTAGGAGGAAAATATTTGTAAAACATTTTACCCTATAAGTAGACGTTTTATCAGACTTCTGAGCTAAATTTTTGAAAAGGTACCAAAATGATCCCATAAAATGGCAGCTAGAGGGTTAAAATGTTCCAGGAAAAGAACCGCCATACAATTTCACTACAGGCATCCAATCATATTTTTAACCTTAGATATGCATTTATTGTTTTTTTCTTTTTTTAAATTCCAAATGCTTTTGAAAAAAATATTAAAAACTTCAGTGGGCCATAAAAAAGATATTCAGACTTTCATTTGGCATTGGAGCCATTGAAGCTCAAGGCGATGACCCAAAATTTATTGCAAAGTGTAATTAAGCTGTGTTTCACCATACCACTACGTCGTTTTATCGACGATTTCTATAAAAAATAGTAAGATTTTACTGTAGCATAATTTTAGGCATTTTGTAAATATTTTATCCAAAAATTAAACCCAGCAAAACAATGAAATTTAGGATTTTTTTTTTTAATATATCTACTTAAGATTACATAAATTGTTGCATCTGTTTATATATTTAGCAATATGTAGAATTTTTTGTCGCTTTTAAATAACAATCATATATTTACTACATGCCTAAAATTATGCTATAAAAAATTTTACTTTTTTATAAAAATCATACGACTCAGTGGTATGGTGTAAACGTAGCTTTAAGATGTGTTTACACCATCTCCCTAGTGTCCCCCGCGGATCTTTATGGAATTGGTTTTATTTTGTAGATCAGAAAAAATAAAGGGACACGTATTTTTTTTAGCGGCCCAAATTCATATTTAGGATATATAGTATCTCCTATACTATGCAAAGAAACCTAGTCATGTTACATACCAAATGAAAGGTCTTTGGAAAACCTACCTACGTGATCTAAAAACGTGTCCAAACATGCACAACTTTTCGTCATATTGAGTAAAATATCAAAATTTTAGGACATTTTTGTTAATAAGTCGAAAAATATTAACTTCTTTGGCCCGTTGTTAGCACGGCGAGAGAGGTATTTTTAATACCTTTAATCTGATACCACATATGCCTACTTTAATTTTGTTTAAACAGGCTTAAATCGTAAAAAACTGAAAAAGGTAAATTTTCCCCCATACAAATCGACCGCCTCTAAAAATGAGTTTGGGCCGCTAAAAAAAATACGTGTCGAATTAATTTTCGTTCTTAACAACATATACAAATTTCATGAAGATCGGAGGGTGACACCAGGGAGACTTCCCTTTTAAGTCGTTTTATTTTCGACGATTTTTATAAAAAAGGAACTTTTTTTTTAGCATAATTTTAGGCATTTTGTAAATCGACTTAATATTAAATAAATTGTTATATTTTTTTATAAATTTAGCAATATGTAGATTTTTTTTGACCCTTTTAAATAACAATCATATAATAACTACATGCCTAAAATTATGCTATAAAAAAATCTTGCTTTTTCATAAAAACCATAAGACTCAGTGGTATAGTGTAAATGTAGCTTTAAGCTGTGTTTACACCATACCACTGAGGCGATTTATTTTCGATTATTTTTATAAAAAAAAATAAGATTTTGCTGTGGCATAATTTTAGGCATTTTGTAAATATTTTATCCGAAAATTAAATCCCAGCAAAACAATGACAATCATGCTTTTTTTTTAATAAATCGATTTAATATTAAATAAATTGTTATATTTGTTTATAAATTTAGCAATATGTAGAGTTTTATTGTCGCTTTTAAATAAAAATCATATATTTACTAGACGCCTAAAATTGTGCTATAAAAAATCTAGCTTTTTCATAAAACTCATACGATTCAGTGGTATGGTGTAATCATAACTTTAGCAGTTATAAAAATGCCATCTGCTTTTTCTAACTTCTAAAAAATTATTTTTGTTTTTCTAGTTTTTTTAAAGCATACCGTTAGGCGAACAATGACAAAATTTCAACAAAATGCATCTAATACAATTTATATAGATTTCAAAAATTTAAATGGTTAAAAAACGCAGCAATTGCTTAGAGGTCTTGGTATTTATTTATGTAAAAATGTTTAGAGGTCTTGGTTTTTTATTTATTTATGCTTGTTTGTTCTTTTATATAATATTATTTTATTTTTTAATTTTTTTTTCTATAGTACGTTGAAATGCTATGTTTTTTAGTACTCTTTAGAGACTCGTAAAGTATGAAAACTTGTTAAAGTTTGTTAGAATTTTTCCAACATTTTAAGTGTTGTTGTTTGTCTAGTTTTATTTTTTTTTTACTTTTTTCGTTTTGCTTGTATTGTTAAAGAAATATTTTTGATAGACCTTTTTCCCAAATGATTTTTTTTTAAATAAAATAATAAAAAAATGTAAGAAAAATATAGAAAAAGAAAAATAAAAAAAAACAGGCCAAGATTCATTTACTTGAAGCATATTTTTAGGGATGTTAAGGTTGTACCTATTCAATGTATAACTGTAGGCTCATATGTTTTGAATTTGAAATGTTTGAACAAGTTTTCGTAAGAAAGTTGTTTAAAAACAAATAAATGTTAAAAAACAAAATTTCTTTTTTATAATTTTGTTTAACTAAAAAAGTTTTGGTTTCTTTTAATGGTCATATTTTTATTATTTTTTGGTTTAAATTTATAAAGTCTGTTAAGTTAGCATTTACTTTAAAAATACAAAAAAAAAAAATCATAACATACTATCAGGCGGTTTTTTAAAATAATATACATAACTTTTTAAAGTAAAATAGATTAACCACATTGGTTTTCTGGTTCGTCTTTGTAAAAAAATTAAACAAATTTCTCAAATTTCCAATAAGCGCCTAAAAGTATGCCATATTTTCTAAAAACTGTTTTCTGAACAGTTTTAAACAAAGCCTTTGAAATTTTTTTGTCAAATTAAGTAAAAATCGTTAAAAAAAATTTGAAAATGCAATTTCTTTAATCTTTTAAACTAAAGGTTTGTTATAAATTGCCTGTTTAATATTTAAAAAATTTTCTTTATTATAATATTTCACATTAATTTATTTTTTCTTTCCTTTTAACTTCTTCTTCAAAGCAATTAAACTAAGTCAACCTATTTTCGCTTACAAAAAAAAAAAAAAACACGGAACAAACTTATACCTTAATGACCATAAAATTCTATTGCACAAGCAACAAAAAAATGAATTCACACAAAATTGTATGGCTCTTTTTAATAGCAAAACATACCTGTTAATGTTCAACATATTTCTAGACTGGGCTGGTTTGGTTGCTCAAAAACAAAAAGCAAAAAAGGCTTAAACTTCTAAAATTTTTTAGCCATTTTTTTTTCATAATATTTTTGTTATATAAAATGTTTATAAAGTAGAACGAAAAAAAGAAAACAGTTTTATAAACTGTAAAGCACATAAAAAGGGTCGGTACACGTAACCAGGATATTAATAGAGACACTATAGTTAATTCTGTTTTATTACCAAACTGGAGTAGTAGTAGCAGATGTGGGGTGGAGGAAACATAAATTGCATAAATAATGGTTATTACCAGGAAATAAAGAATATTTTTTTAGTTTTTTTAATTGAAGTTATGAGTTATTCTTGAAAGAATAATAAGCATAAAAAAGCTTAGCATAACAAACCATTAAAAATTGCTCCTAAAAATATGCAATGGTATTTGGTAATATTTTTTTTTTATTTTAAGTTAATAATTAGTTCATGTTTTTCAGGTTTTTTGTATATAGATTCTTAGGGTATGCAACAAGAATCTGCTAATTAGAACTTGAATTTTTTAAAGCATATGTTAAGGCAAAACGAAAACTATATATTTTACTTTAAAAAAAGCTTACTGCTCCTTTAGATTTTGACCATTTAAGCTATATTTACACCATACCACTGAGTCGTATTATTTTTATGAAAAATCAAGATTTTTTTATAGCATAATTTTAGGCATGTAGTAAAAATATGATTGTTATTTAAAAGTGACGAAAACTCTACATATTGATAAATTTATAAACAAATATAACAAATCTTAAGTCGATTTATTAAAAAGAATCACAAATGCCATTATTTTGCTGGCATTTAATTTTTGGATCTTATATTTACAAAATGCCTAAAATTATGCTACAGCAAAATCTTACCATTTTATAAAAATCGTCGAAAATAAAACGACGCAGTGGTATAGTGTAAACACAGCTTTAACCTATGTTTACACCATACAACTGAGTCGTATGATTTTTATGAAAAAGCAAACATTTTTTATAGCATAATTTTAGGCATGTATGAAAAATATAATTGTTATTTAAAAGTGACAAAAACTCTACATATTGCTAAATTTATAATAAACAATTAAACTCATTATTTTGCTGAGGTTTAATTTTCGAAAGATATACATTTACAAAATGCCTAAAGTTATGCTACAACAAAATCTTACTTTTTTATAAAAATCTTCGAAAATATGGGATATGGTGCAAACACAGCTTTGGCGGTATACACAAGTTTGTCATTCCGTTTGTAACTCATCATATATATTATTGATCAGTGATTGATTTTAAGACATTCTAGCGATATTCGTCGGTCTGTCCGTCCGTCTGTCTGTTGAAATGGCGATCAAGGCCACAAAATATTACACGGATATTACTGAAACTTAACATATTTACTTGTTGTTGCCCTAATAAGTTTGGTATTGCATTTGAGCAATATCGGTTAAGCGGTTCAAAAGTTATGAACGAATATATAAGGACACCTCGGAAATTTTGGTTGCATCCCACATAATCTAAATTTACAAAATCCTTTAATTCGGCCGCTGATTGACATGTGTAAACAGAATTATACGCAGAATGGTAGTTAAACAAGTGTAAACATATTAAAAAAAAACTTTTCGTGGATTCTTTTTTTTTTACCAAAAAATTTTTTTCTGTGGAATTTTTCTCAAAAAAAAGTTTTTTTTTTTTAATTTTTTTTTACATTGTGGAGGTTATCAATACATTCGACCATGCCAAATTTATCTTTTTTACTTATTTATGACTACAATTATCCTTTAAAGAGTTCAGTCTCAAATTTTGTACGCTAAAAAAATACGGAAACGTTTACCCTCCTTTTAAACTCTTTAAAGTTTCATAAAGAACGACGATTGCACAGAAAAAAATAAAAAAAATATTTAATTAAAAAATTCGTAGATTTAATTAAAAAATTAATTAAATCCGGACCAATCACTAAAATGCGCAAATAAATTAAAAATATTTGTATGTCGTTAATTAAAAATAAATGGATATTTATTTAATTAAAAATTTAATACTATAAATTAAAAAATTTAATTAAAATTTAAAAAAAAAATAATTAAAATTTTAATTGTATAAATTAAAAAAATTAATTAAAAATATATTTAAAAAAAAATAATTTGTAAAAACATTCTTTTTGAATAAAATAGTTTAAAAAAAAATATTTCTTCAAACTTTACCAAATTTATTTATGCCGTAAAGACATAGTCAGTGAGATGATTTTATAAAGTTGATTATAAACCTTTCATATACATACACATAAAACTATAAACAAAATGAGAATTCAAAAACCTATGCGAAAAATAAAAAAAACGTTCAACAAACTTTTTATACTTATGTATTTTTTTTGTATGTAATACAATGCAAGAGAAAAACACACACTCGCACACACACGGAAAACAAAACAAAACAAAAAATAAGTAAAGCTAGAAATTTAATTAAACATTTAATTATATAAATTAAATATTTAATTAATATTAAATTTGAAAACAATTAAAATATTAATTAAAATAAAGTTAAAAATTTAATTAAACAATTAATTATATTAATTAAAAGTTTAATTAATATTAAATTAAAAAACAATTAAAATTTTAATTAAAATAAAATATACGATATTATTTTCTGTGTGCCATTTTTAAAATTTTACTTTTAAGTGTTCATTTTCATGGCGAGTGTACTAAAATAGTACATCTTAATAGCAAGAGTACTAAAACTATTTCGTAAAAAAAGTACTAAACATATTAATTTTTTTTTGAAAAAGTACTGAAAATTTTACTTCTAAAAAAATAGTACTTTTTTTTTGAAAATGTTCTAAATCTGCTACTCTTTTTGAAAAAAAAAAAATCATAAATATTTTTAATTAATTTAAAAATTAAAACAGAATTATTAAAAATGTACTAAAATTACATTTTGTGCATAAATTATAACAGATTTTTTTTAAAGAGTACCAAATACTGTACTTTTACTGTAAAAGAGAACTCAAAATAGTATATTTTCTTCGAAAGATAACTAAAAAAATACATTTTTCGTAACATGAAAAACTAGTACTTTTTGGAAAACGTAAAAAGTATAGTACACTTTTGAAAAAATCATGATTTCAATAAAAATTTACTAAAATAACATTTATTGCACAAATTATAACAGATTTATTTGAAAGAAAATTTTCTGAACTTGAAAAAGTACAAACTACAGTTCACTTTTTGAAAAAAATCATAATTTCAATAAAAATCTACTAAAATTATATTTATTGCACAAATTATAACAGATTTATTTAAAGGAGTATCAAATACTGTACTTTTACCGTAAAACACACCTCAAAATAGCATCTTTTCTTTGAAAGATTACTTAAACTATGCATTGGTCTTTACATGAAAACTGGTACTTTTTGTTTTAAATAACTTCAAAATCTAGTATTCTTTTTCAAAATCATATATCATTAAAAACGTACTTAAATTACATTCAGTGTATAAATTATAGCAGATTTTTTTTGAAAGATTACCAAATACTGTACCGTTACTATAAAATAGTACATTTTAATAAAAAGAGTACTAAAAAAAGAATGTCTTTAAAAAAGTACTAAATATTTGACTTTTACAAAAAAAAAACTAGTACATTTTTTGAGAGAGTACAAAATGTAGTACTCTTTTTGAAAAATCACAATATCATTTAAAATTTCCTAAAATTGCATTTAGTGCACAGTACTGTACTTTTACTGTAAAAGAGAAAGAAAACTTAAAATACAAATTTTTCTCGACATGAAAAACTCAAACTTTTTTTGAAAAAGTAAGAAGTACATATAATACACTTTTTTAAATAATCATAATATTAAAAATTACATTAAATGTACAAATTATAACAGATTTTTTTGAAAGAGTACAAAATACTGTATTTTTACTGTGAAACAAACCCCAAAATAGTATATTTTCTTTGAAAGCTTACTTAAACTGTGCTTTGTTTTTTTACATGAAAAACTGGTACTTTTTGTTTTAAATATGTGCAAAATTTAGTACTCTTTTTAAAAATCATAATATTGTTAAAAATGTACTTAAATTACATTCAGTGTATGAATTAAAGCAGATTTTTATGAAAGATTACCAAATACTGTACTTTTATTGTTAGATTAAACGAGAGTACTAAAAATAATACATTTTAATAGCAAGAGTACTAAAAACAGTATTATTTTTTTTTTAAGTTCTCAACCTATTGAATGTCTTTGAAAAAGTACAAAATATTTGACCTAAAAAAAAAGGTAGTAATTTTTTTTGAAAAGTACAAAATCTACTACACTTTTTAAAAAAATCAGAATATCATTAAAAATGTACTTAAATTACATGTACAAATTATAAGAGATTTTTTTAAAAGAGTACCAAATACTATACTTTTACTATAGAAGAGAACTTAAAAAAGTATCTTTTCTTCGAAAGATAATTTAAAAATATATTTTCTTAATAGGAAAAAAGTACTTTTTTGGAAAAAGTATAAAAACTAGCGCTCTTTTTGAAAAAATCACAATAAAATTACATTCAGTTCACAAATTATATTAGATTTATTTGAAAGAGTACAAATAGTAGTAGTTTTTTTAAAACCAGTTTGCCAAAACTACGTCCCTCGTATTATACAAAATGCATTTCAAGGGGGGTTGGAGATATTATTAATTTACTAATATACTACTAATACTTTCTGTCATACTTGTTAAAGTCATAAGAATCAATACTCCCAAACCAATAGAAATATATTTACACTGCTACTACTACAACTGCTACGTATTGAAACTTAGAAGCTTACAAAATAAATAGAAAATTAATTTCCAACAATTTCCTATAGAAGATTTTAACTAACTTTGTGTGTATGTATATTAGAGTGTCCCTTATTTTGGAAATGTTAGAAATCTTGAGACGGTACCCGCTCATTTTTTTCCTTTTGACTTAAAAATAACTCAGGAAAAATTTTACGCCCCTAGGACCACGCCTTCCCTACGCGACGGGGCCTTAAAAAGCGGGGCCTAAAAAATCATTTTTCCATACAAACCAAAAAATTTTTTTTTGATTTTTAATTTTTTTGTTGTTAATTATTATATTACTTGCTTAGCTTATTTACGACAAAAAATTTGATTTTGGTGGGATAAGTCTTTCAGCGCTAAAAAAATTTTCGCAAAAAAAATTTTTGAGCCGCCGGGGTCCTACAGTAAAAAATTTTTAAAAAATATTTTTTTTTAGTTTTGACCAGCAACGGTTTTAGCTGCTATGTTGCTTTAAATGATATATATTCATAAAAAAATATTTTTTGTATCTGTGACATCGTTATCGTGTTCTAAAAAAGGGTACAAAATGCATTGTTGATTTTTTTCGATACACGATAAAGATGTCACAAATATGAATAATATTTTTTTTGGAATATATATCATTAAAAACAACATAACAACTAAAACCGTTGCTTTTCAAAACTAAAAAAAAATATTTTTTAAAAATTTTTTACCGTAGGATCCCTACGGCTAAAAATTTTTTTTCGAAAAAGATAAAGATGTCACAGGTATGAATAATTTTTTTTTTTGGAATATATATCATTAAAAGCAACATAACAACTAAAACCGTTGCTGGTCAAAACTAAAAAAAAATATTTTTTAAAAATTTTTTACTGCAGGACCCCGGCGGCTCAAATTTTTTTTTTGCGAAAAATTTTTTAGCGCTGAAAGACTTATCCCACCAAAATCAAATTTTTTGTCGTGAATAAGCAAACCAAGTAATAAAATAAATAATAACAAAAAAATTAAAAATCAAAAAAAAAATTTTTTGGTTTGTATGGAAAAATGATTTTTTAGGCCCCGCTCTTTAAGGCCCCGTCGCGTAGGGAAGGCGTGGTCCTAGGGGCGTAAAATTTTTCCTGAGTTATTTTTAAGTCAAAAGGAAAAAAATGAGCGGGTACCGTCTCAAGATTTCCAACATTTCCAAAATAAGGGACACTCTAATGTATATGAATGATAAATGTATATTAAGGTGGCAGCTTACTGGGCGTACTCAACCTAAAAATATCTCCGGACCAAATAAGTGGATTTATTTTTTTTGGCTTTAAATTAAAGGCAACAAAATGATTTATCAGCTCTGCATACAATATTTTTTAATCTGATTTTCGCCTTACAAGCTTTTAATCGATATATCAACAAATTTGCATCAATTTTACCGAAATTTAGATAAAAAGTCAATTCTATTGTACATTTTACAAAGAAATCATTTTTTTATTCATTTCTTTGTTTACAATTGAAGTCTGATCTTTATTGAAGAAAATAGTGGGGTTTAAAAAAAATCTGTTGAAAATTGTAAAAGTTACATGCATTTGAGTACAAATACCGAAATTCAGATTTGAAAAGCTAGCAATATCTCGAAAACTGTTATACTTTTGCTTTAAATTAAAGTAAATTAAATGATTTAACCACTCTGCGTACAATATTTTAAAATCTGTGTTTTGCCTAGAAGCTTTCAATCGATATATTGACAATTTTGGTTAAATATATTCGAAATTAAAAAAGTCAATTATATTGTAAATTTTATAATAAAATAATTTTTGTTAAATTTATTTTTCTGTTTACAGCTCAAGTCTGATCTTTTCCAAAGAAAATAGTGGGGTTTAAAAAAAAAATCCGTTGAAAATTGTAAAAATTACATGCATTTGAGTACAAATACCGAAATTCAGTTTTGAAAAACTAGCAATATCTCGAAAACTGGTTTACTTTTGAGACTTTGGACTTCATTTTCAGATTCCGAGCGAGATTTAACATGGAAAATAAATGCAAAAATATCATAGATCACTAGAACTCTCTGTAAATTAGTGTTAGTAAAGGAAAAAATGGCCTCGAGCTAGAATAATATTACTTAAAATATAGTCTTTGAAAATTTGAAAAAAAATTTAACCCAAAAATAAATGTTTGCCTTGTCCACATGTGTAAGAATATTGGGGGAAAACTCATACCAAAATCAATTATATTGAATATAAGAAAATAAACTTAACACAAACTTGTAGATATATATTCATATATACACATATAAAGATATTGAATACTATACTTATACATTGTATTTGGGGCAATAGAAAGTCATAAAAGTCGCTTAACTTAATGCCAAAGTAATAGAAATTGATAATATCCTAACACACCCAATATAAACTTCATATAACATATATTCCAGCACACACACACACAGACAATTACAGAAATATACTCATACTACCAAAACAACTCACGCAATTTATTTGAAGGTTGTATTTTATTTTTTTTTTCTTTTCTATAAAATTATATATATTTATTTCGGACAATTGTCAATTTGATTGTGTGTTTATTGTTAAGATGGTACAATAAACTTACAAGAAGGTTCCTACTACTCTTTCCAAACAAACACATATTTATGTTCCATAAGCTCTGCGATATATATTGTATGATTATAAATACATAACTCATGTTTACTGTTTTTAAAGCTGAAAAAAAATTTTTGTTTTCTGAAGGCAATGGAGAATTTTTAAGTACTCTACTGGAAATTGTATTACTTTTGAAATAATTCCCCCCCCCCCCAATCAATTTTTAAAGTTAAAATACTCACATCGTATATTTGGCGCCCAACGTAGGCCTCTATCAAAAAACTAAACTTTGTCGGAATCGACTTTAACCTCAAGTTGCGAACACTGCAAAATCAAAATCTTCCTTATAACCGTTTTTGAAAAAATCGCGTTCAAACTTTAAAAAATTGTCATTTCAAACAATTTTTTTTGAAAACGATGAGAAATATGAAAAAATACTCAAGGCAAAACTTATTCCTCGGAAAAAGTGTAATAAAACTGCAAAATTACATTTTCCGATAACAATGTATTTGTTGCCAAAAATTTCACTTTTAAATTCCGAGTTTAAAACTTTGTCTTTTTGGCGCCCAACGTAGGGCCTTAGTAAAATATCACACTTCGTCTGATACAACTTTGTCCTCATGTTGCGAACACTGTAAATGTCCATCTTAATAATGTATCAGGGGTGCCCCTTTACTATATTTTGACAAAAATCTAAAATTTTCGCCAGAGCCGTTTTTGAAAAAATCGCATTTAAACGTTAAAAAATTGACATTTCATACTCAAGAAAAAAATTATTCATTGGGAAAAATCTAATAAAACTAAAATTTCATAAATTCACATTTTGAAATTGCAATATTTGTGTGGCCAAAAATTTCACTTTTAAATTCCGAACTAAAAGCTTTGTGTTTTGTATAGAAAAACAAGTGAGAGTGTTAAATTCGGCTGTGCCGAATCTTTTATACCCTCCAAAATGTTAAAAAAAATAAAAAAAATTGTCAGGAGCGTTTGTTTGGGGGGGGGGGGGGTGATCGGGGTCCGTCATTCTAGCGATATTTGTCTGTCCGTCTTGAAATGGCGATCGCTGTCAAAGATGTGATTGAAGCTCGACATGCTTAGTTGTTATTGTTCCAAGAAGTTTGGTATTCCATTTGAACGATATCTGTTCAGCGGTTCAAAAGTTATGAACGAAAGTGTAAAGACACCTCTAAAATTTTGGTACATTCAACTTAACCTAAAAATACAAAATGCTTTAATTCGGCTGATAGTTGACATATGTGAACATAACTGAACACCGAATGGTATCAATATGCAAGAACTGCTCTTTTACTTTACAAACAAGACTTTAAAAGAAAAAAGAAAATGGCGCCCAACTTGGGGCCTTATCAAAAACCTAAGTCTTTGCGTTTTAAAAGAAAAAAATCTTTTTATTATTCCAATATTATTATATTTATTCAACCTTTAAATTTTTAAACCTATATTAATTGACAAGCTCGAGGCCGCAGTTGTTTTTTAATAAATTTTTTATTTTACTTATTTATTTTATTTTTCAATATTTTCCCATCCACTGGAATATTAAAAACGAGTTACAATTATTTTTATCAAACACACAAATATTAAAAATAAAATAAAATAAAATAAAATAAAATAAAATAAAATAAAATAAAATAAAATAAAATAAAATAAAATAAAATAAAATAAAATAAAATAAAATAAAATAAAATAAAATAAAATAAAATAAAATAAAATAAAATAAAATAAAATAAAATAAAATAAAATAAAATAAAATAAAATAAAATAAAATAAAATAAAATAAAGATTGTGGCTATTATTCATAATACTAAGAGTACACTTATTGTAGGTTCATTTGACAGATATTCATGCAATATCTGTCAAATAAACCTACTTTAGTTAAATTTAAGTTTTTATGAATAACCTGCTAAAAAAATGATTAAAAAACTACTATGGCCTCGAGCTTATCAATTAATATAGGATTTTTATTATTCCTCCAAAATTTGTTTCCAAAAAAACAAAGTAACAATATAATCCTAAATTTTTTTGAAACCGTAGGGTGCCTATAAAAAAATCTATAAAAACACTTTGTCAATACTCCACAACATATTATTTATCATGAACAACAAAAAAAAAAACTAAATATTTATATATTTTCTATTTTCAAGTATTTTTGAGATAACAGCAAAAAATAAATGAATAGAAATTTATAAATAAAAATATTTGTTGTTGAAAGCATCATCATCATCAGCAGCAGCAGATACAGTTGAAAAAAAAAATATATAGAATGATTGTCCTTAAAGATGACTGGTTTTAGGAGCATGTCTTTTTAGCTGGTAGTCGTTAAAATGTGTTTGTTATGGGAGGGCGTTTTTCCAATACTAATACGCAGCAGAGCTTATGTTATGAACAAGACAAAAAAAAAAATAAATATTAATAAATAAAAGAATATAAATTCCTTAAAAAATACCAAAATTATGTGCGTTATACCAGCGATTCAATGATAGCTTTATATAACTTCCCTTTTTTTCAGTATGATAATGCTAGAAAAACAGGATAAGGAGGAGGGAGGTGATGAGAAATAAGAAAATAAAATAAGAATTTTTATTGATTTTTTTTATTTAAACTGTTTAAATATTTTCTTTTTAAAAGAAATGATTTTAAGATTAAAGCTTTAATAACTGATTGGGAATGAAATTTACCACCCAAACTTTTAGTGGAGTTTAAGTGAATGTTGTAATTCTCCCCAGTCGGCAAAAAAAATCACACCTGACATACTGCTGACTCTCCCTTTATGAAATCGCTGACATCTTCATACAATTTTTCAAAATGTCATCAATGACATGTCAGCAGTTGGTCAGCGGTTGTTTAAACGAATTGTTAGTGGCCACCGATACTGGTGGACACTGCTGACCAACTGCTGACATGTCATTGATGACATTTTGAAAAATTATATGAAGATGTCAGCGATTTCATAAAGGGAGTGTCAGCAGTATGTCAGGTGTGATTTTATTTTGCCAACTGGGTCGTTAAGTTTAAAGTTGCTTCTCCGTAAAGGATTTATGGTTAAAACTATATTTTTGTTTAATTCTTTTTTTATTTTTAAATTTTAACATTTGACCATATTGATTTATTTAATAATGTATGTGTTTAGTTTATTAGTACCAGTATGATACTTGAAACATTTTATAATTCTCATTAAGTTTAAAGTAGGTTCTTTATAAAAGTTTTATGGTTAAAACTATATTTTTCGTTTAACTCTATTTTTTTGTTTTTAAATTTTAACATTTAAACCTATTGATTTATTTAATAATGTATTTATGTAGTATATTAAAATGATACTTCAAAAAATATGATTTTTTTGTTTAAAATAATTACTGGTGATATAAAAATCTACACTCAGCAAAGTTTTACAGTTACAACATAGTAGTTTATAACATATTAGGTAAAAATACTATAGTTTCTCCAGTTGTTTTTGAATACGTAGTTTTTATTTGTAAGATAGTTGTTTTTACTAAATATCACAGTTACTTTTAGCACTAACAAATAACTAAATATTAAGTTGGTTTTACTAAAAAGCGTAAAGCAACAACATTTTTAGTCGTTAACAGCCATTTTTAGTTCTTTCTTTTTTCTGAAAATCTGGATAACCCTAAAACAACTACATTTTTAGTTAGTTTAACTGTAATTTTTTAGCAGGTTTTACCTATAAATTTTAGTAGGTGTTATATGTATTTTTTTTATAATTTTCTGTTAATTTTTCCCACAAAATTTTTTAAGTGTTTATTACCAATTAGTTTGTTGTTATTTTTAGTAACACATTTACTAACCACAAAGTTATGACAATTAAATAACGTTTTAATAGTTATTTATGAAAATATATAAAAAAAACAGTAGAATTTAATTGATAACATGTGGTTAATATTACAATAGAATAATATTTTAATTGATATGAAAAAATAAAAAAAAAATGTTAAAAAAATTCAATAATTTAGAGATTTGTTTTTAATTATTTAAAAAAAATAAAAAGACATATTAAAATTTATTTTCTTTCTCTGATTTTTTCTGAGTTTTCCAGTCGTTTTCATAACACACAAAAGAAAATTTCCAATGAACGATTTTCATAGTATTTATGAACAAATTCATACAATTTATTAACTGTTTTCATAATATGTACTTATAAACTTTTTCATAGTATTTATGAAGAAATCATAATATGTGAAATTTGAGAACTATTTAACATTTTTCATAAATACTATGAAAAAGTTCATAAATTTCATAAAGAGTTCATAATTTTTATGTAGTTGTTCATAAATACCATGAATTTCGTTCATTGGCAAATATTTTTTTTTCTGTGAACTTTTCATAGTTTTATTAAATTTGCTTGATTTTTTGTTATTCCCCCACTTATTGTTAGTGATGTAGGGTATATATAAGTTTGTAATTCCGTTTGTAACTCATTGAGAAATCGATCTGGGACCCTATATTATTGATCAGTGATCAACAGATTCTTGCAATGTCCGTCTGTCTGTTAAAATGCCGATTACGGCCAAAATATTAGTTAGGTATGACTGTTACTTTACATATTTACGTGTTGTTGCTTTGAAAAGTTTGGTAATGCAGTTAAGCATTATCGGCTTAGCGGTTCAAAAGTAATGAACAAAAATGTAAGGACACCAAGAAAATTTTTGTATATTCTACATAACCTTAAAATATAAAATGTTTTAATTCAGCTGCTTGTTGACATATGCACACAGAATTGAATACTGATACCGTTAAAATTTAGCTTTTCTACTTGTCTAAATTTGGCTAACAAGGGAAGTCTCCCTAGTGTCATCCGCGAATCTTTATGGAATTCGTTTTGTTTTGTAGATCAAAAAAAAATAAGGGAAACGTATTTTTTTTAGCGGCCCAAATTCATATTTAGGGGGTAAAAAGGAGGGGGGAAGACAAGGCCATTTTTCAGTTTTTTTCGTTTATCTCCTATATTATGCAAAGAAACCTAGTCATGTTACATACCAAATGAAAGGTCTTTGGAAAACCTATCTACGAGTGCCAAGGACGTGTCCAAACATGCACAACTTTTCGTCATATCGAGTAAAATACCAAAATTTTAGGACATTTTTGTTAATAAGTCGAAAAATATTAATTTCTTTGGCCCGTTGTTAGCACCACGAGATAGGTATTTTTAATACCTTTAATCTGATACCACACATGCCTATATTAATTTTGTTTAAATAGGCGTAAATCGTAAAAAACTGAAAAAGGTCAATTTCCCCCCATACAAATCGATCCCCCCTAAAAATGAGTTTGGGCCGCTAAAAAAAAAATACGTGTCGAATTAATTTTCGTTCTTAACAACATATCCAAACTTCATGAAAATCGGAGGGTGACACCAGGGAGACTTCCCTTGTAAGTAGAATTTAAGTTTTTAAAAAAATTTTCAAATTTTTTTAGTTTCCCAAATTTTTAATTTTTTTAATACTGCTCTGATCTCGAAACGTGGCTATATTTTATATATTATAGACCAGTTAACTCAAAAAACTAATCAAAATTTTTTTTTTCACGAATTCAGTTATTGTAAAAGATTTAGGAATCCTAATAATTTACCTTCATTTTTTAGTTTCTCTTATAAGTCTGAACTTTTACAAAGTTTACAAAGATAACAAAATTGGTTTGATGAAAATCTATGGGTTAACTTCGAAGTTATGGCAATATTCATAAAAATCTATGGGTTAACTCCGAAGTTTTGACAAATTTTACGAAAAAGCACACAAAAAGCACTAAGGAATTTTATTTTTGATTTGTTTTAGGTTTTAATTGATTTTTTCTGATATTTTTTTTCTAAATTTCCTGGTAAGTTCTGAATTTTCAGTATTTTTTATTACGATTTTAA
Organism: Pegoplata infirma; assembly: GCA_963921195.1. Lineage (NCBI taxonomy): Eukaryota > Metazoa > Arthropoda > Insecta > Diptera > Anthomyiidae > Pegoplata > Pegoplata infirma. The sequence goes on from OY992539.1 coordinate 196,114,280, forward strand.
AATTTTATCCTAACAAAAAGGATTTTTTATTTATTTTATTTATTTATTTACCTTACATTAGAAGTATTCGATCCTCTAAAAGATTTCTAATTTCAAAGCTTTTCAATTTGGTTAAATATATCTTCACTGGGAGACAATAATATTAAATTCTACAAAACTAACTTTTGCAAAATTCATTAAAGTGTTTTCTATTAAAGTTTTTTTTTAGAAAAAAATATTTTCAAATCAAAATTTTTTGTTTCAAAAGTAATTACTTTTAAATCAACATTATTATTTCTATTTCGTTTTAATAAATCACTCATTTTTCGGGTTAAAAGATGTCTAATTACATTTCCTATCTTTCTTTTTGATTTTTTTTTTTTGGTATTATTTCTGTTAAATGAGTTTGAAAATCTTTTTTTTTTTTTTTTGAAAAGTTTATTTTACAAGTAACAAGAAAATTATTATCTTTTGTCAAAATAGACAAAAAAGAGGTTTAGTTTGCAAGTATTTTTAACTTTCCAAATAATAAATACATATTTTTGGGGAGGTTTATTTAAGTCTGTATAACAATTTTTTTTTTTTGTATTTCTTGTCTTTCTAGTAATTAATCATCATTATTTTTGGAAGATACTTTTTTGTCTGGTTTGGTACAAAAAAAAAAGCTTTAAAGGGTAAGTAGATATTATTTTGGTATCTAAATGTAATGGATTTTAAGTAATAATGTTAGCCAACGAATATTAAAACACGCTACAAAACTTTTAAATTATTTGAGGCAGGTTAATTGGAGATTTAATTAAGCTTTAGACTTATTTGGAATACTAAATTTAAAAATTTAATAGTCATATTTTTTAATATTTCAAAAAAAGCTTTAGAAAAGCTTTTGTTTAATTGTGTAAAAAAATTACAAATTTTTAAATTTTAGTTATTTTTATTTGTAAATTTAGTTTGATGTTTATACATTAAAATTAAAAAAAAAAAGCTTTAAAGCTTTCGTTTAGTTTTGTAAAGAATTTATGTCTGGTAGTTTTAAACTTACAAATTTTTATGCGGTATTAATATTTTTCAAATAAATTAAAAAAAAGATCTTAGAAAAAGTGTCCGTTAACTTTTGTTAAAAGCTTTGTCTTAAAGGGGCGATAGAAGATTGTCCAAAAGATTTATAATTTAAAAGCTTTTAAATTTGGTAAATATATCTCTGCTAGGGGCAATGAATTTTAATTCAACAAAACAGCGATCTACAAAAAATCTAATTTAAGATTTTTAAAAATTTTTAAAAAGCTTCAGAAAAGCTTTTGTTTGATTTTTTAAAAAATAACAAATTTATTAATTTTAGTCATTTAGTCTGACGTTAATATTTTCAAATATTTTTAAATATTTTCTTAAAAGCTTTAGAAAATCTTTGAAGCTTTCTTTGGGTTTTGCAAAAAATTTATATCTGTTAGTTCTAGACGCGTAACATATTTATAGGCGATGTTAATATTTTACTAACAAATTAAATAAAAAAAGATCTTGGAAAAAGTCTTCGATGATTTTTTTTAAGAGCTTTGTCTTATAAAAACTAAAAAACAAAATAAAAGTGAAAGCCTTGTATTTAGTTTTATCAACTTTGGATAGATATCTCATAAGAGATCGTCCAAAAGACTTAAAATTTAAAAGCTTTTACATTTTGTTGAATACACCTTCGGCAGCAGTCATTAAACTATTAAAAAAAAAATATTTAAAAAAGCTTTTGTTTGATTATGTAAAGAATAACAAATTTGATATTTTAGTCATTTGAACACTTAATTATGCAATAGATATGTTTGAAATACTCAATTTTCAAATTTTATGTTCATATTTTTAAATATTTAAAAAAAGCTTCAAAAAAGCTTTTGTTTGATTGTGTAAAGAATGATAAATTTGTTAATCCAAGTCATTTGTAGTCTGATGTTAATATATTCAAATATTAAACAAAAAACATTAGGTAAGCTTTAAAGCTTTCGTTTAGTTTAGCAAAGAATTTACATCTGTTAGGTCTAGTCACGTTACATATTTATGGGCGATATTATTATTTTACAAGTAAATTAAAAAAATATCTTGGCAAAAGTTTTCAATGACTTTTCTAATGAATTTTTAAACTTACAAAAAATAAAAAACATAGAAAAATAAGAGTGTAAACATTTTATTTAGTTTTATCTACATCGGATAGAGGGATTGCCCAAACAATTTTTAATTAAAAAGCTTTTAAATTTTACAAATCTGATATTCATATAAATAATAAAAAAAAAATATTTAAAAAAGGCTTTAGAAAAGCTTTTGTTTCATTTTGTAAAGAATGATAAATTTGTTCATTTTAGTCACTTGTAAATTAAGTCTAATTTTTATGCTTTAAAGTTTTAAAAAATGCTATAGGTAAGCTTTAAAGCTTTCATGTAGTTTTTTTTTTTTAAGAACTTATATTTGTAGGTTCTAGACGCTTTACATATTTAAAGGCGATATTAATAGTTTACAAGTAAATTAAAAAATAGATATTGGAAGAATTTTCGATGTCTTCTGTAAAGAGCTTTGTCTTTAGGGGTCATAAAAGATCGTCCTAAAGATTTCAAAGCTTTTACATTTGGTTAAATATATCTTCGCTAGGAGGCAAAAAAATTATATTATACAAAAAAAAAATCGAATTTCAATTTTTTAAAAAATTAAAAAAAGCTTCCGAAAAGCTTTTTTTGATTGTGTCAAGAATGACATTTTTTTTTAATTTTAGTCATTTGTATATTTAGTCTGATGTTTGTATTCTAAAATACTAACAAAAGCTTAAGGTAAGCTTTAAAGCTTTCTTTTAGTTTTGTAAAGAATTTATATTTGTTAATTCTAGAAGCTTTACATTATTACACTCAAAAGAAAAACTCTGTCAAAAAATCTGTAAAACGACTTTCAATTTGAATTAGCAATCTTTTAGCAGATTGTTCTGCTGAGAAGGATATTTTTGCTAAAATCTCTGTCATTCAGTTTAAGAAAATAACAGACATTTTACTATGTTTATACTGATTTTGTTTGCTGAATTTCATAATTTTTTCAAGAAATTTTTTTTATAAAAAAAAAAGCACAACAGATTGTCAGCAGATTGCTCTGCTGAAATCAGCAGATTATTCTGCTGAAATCAGCAGATTGTTCTGCTAAAATCAGCAGATTTTTCTGCTAAAATCAGCAGATATTTCTGCTAAAATCAGATTTCTCTGCTGTCGAACAACACACATGTTTAATAACTAAAACGCCAGATAAAAGTATAAGCTTACGTGGCGTAGTGGTTAAGAAGTGTACTTTCAAATCGGAAGGTGGCGAGTTCGATGCTCGCTGGCGGCGTATGTTTTTTTTTTTTTTTTCTTGTTATATTTATTCACCTCTTATGACAGATATTTAGCAAACCGTGTCTGCTAAAATCAGCAGATTTCTCATATGGCTCAAAATGGGTGTATTTTCAGCAGATTTTTCTGCTGATTGGACAGAGAATTTATTTTGAGTGTATAGACGATATTAATATTTTACAAATAAATTAAAAAAAGACCTTAAAAAAGTTTTTGATGACTTTTGTAAAAAGCTTTGTTCTACAAAAAATGAAAACAGCGATCCACCAAAAGATTTCTAATTTAAAAGCTTTTAAATTTGATTAAATATATCTTCGCTAGGAGACAATGAAATTAAATTCTACAAAACCGCTCGACGCAAAAATTAAAATCCGTTTATGATTATCATTAATGAGAATCTGCCAAAAAAAAAAAATTCTAAAGAAAAAATTTCTAAACCATCCCTTTTGTTAAAAGAAAAAAAAATTTGAAGTGTGTTTTAAAAATTTTTTTTCTTTGTTATAAATTTGAAGTACTTTAAATTTTTTTCTATTTAGTTGTAAATGACATTAACAGACATTAAGTGATATTTAACCATAATATTTGCTGATGTTTATGTGTTACTAAGCTGCTTAATATTAACCCCCTTTTTTTGTTGTTGTTTCAAATTTTTTTTGTTGTTGTAAAATATTTCATCAATCATTAGGAAGACAGTAAAAGTAAACCAGAATACCCAAAGACCTTGAATAAAATACATCAATCTTCTGTGATATACTATGTGAACCAAAAACTAAATATTTTTGTAAACTTACAAAACAAACAATGATAACTTTTTGGTAATCTAAGACATGGCCTATATTATATTTAACTTTTACTTAAACTAAACATGTACTCTGTGTTAAATGCACTCAACAAAATTGAGTTAATAAAAGCTGAATTAAGTAAAGCTTTTGCTTAAATTAGCAAATTGGCAAAAAAAACTTGCAATTAGAAAGGTCTGTGCTAAATGCACTCAAAAAAATTAAGTTTCAGAAAGCTTAAATTAGTAAAGCTTTTGCTTAAATTAGTAAATTCGCAAAAATTAGCAATTAGAAAGGTTTTCAAAAAAGACTTAAACGAGCAAACGTTTTGCTAAAGTTAGAAAATGGGCTAAAAAATTTCAACATTTTAAATTTGCAAAAGCTCTGCTAAAAATCAAATCGTCTTAATAATTTTTTTATAAAAATGCTAAAATTATCAAAAGTTTTAGTCAAATCGGCAAATTTGCTAAAATTAACGAAAATATGCTTATTATTACCGTGGGGGTATTTATGATCTTGTAATAATATATACTTTGCCTTTTTTCGCAACTTTTTCGGTCACTCAAAAGCTATTTTATTAGTTAATTTTTAAAATATCAAACAATTTTGTTTTTTTTAAGTGTACCGTCTTCAAACATATACTTATCAATTATTTGTAACAAAAAGCTGTCAAGTTTTGGTAAAACTACAGTTTTTGTGGTCAAGTATATGTATATAGGAAGATATTTGTACATACAATATAAATCTTACAATGTCATATTGTATTTAGATGATTGTTTAGCTTTTTCTATTAAAATATTACTATCAACAGTGGCGGGTACAGCTTTTGGGTTTGGGGGGGGAATTTTTTTTTTTTACTTCGAAAAAAAATTATAAATTTACCTATGTTGGACGGGCAAAAACAGGGATTCTTTTTTTTAAAAAACCTTCAAATTCAAAAGTTTTTGCTGTAGGAGGTTTGTTTTTTTCATGATCATAAGTATTTCGTTTAGATCATTTTGTTTTAATTTGTCTAAAAAGAAAATTGTACATTTTCGTATACATAGAAATACTCTCAGATTCTAACAAATTTGACGCATAAAAAGTCAAAATCTAAGACTTCTTCTTTACAAAAAATGTCTCAAAATCTGAGACTTTTTTTGTATAAAAAATTTTCAGATTCTAACTTTTTTCCACAAAAAAATCTAAGATTCTGAAACCTTTTATAGAAAGTATCTTATATTTTAAAGCATTTTTAATATATTTTTCTTATAGAAAAGGTCTCAAGTTAGTATATTTGTTTCGTACTGAAAAAAATGTATATTCTGAGACCTTTTTTCTATAGAAAAAGTTTCAGATTCTGAGACTTTTTTCCTAAAGAAAGAGTTTCAAATTCTCAGACCTTTTTCCTATAGAAAAAGTCTCAGATTCTTAGACCTTTTTTTGTGAAAAAAGTCTCTGATTCTGAGACCTTTTTCCTATAGAAAAAGTTTCAGATTCTTAGACGTTGATCTTTTTAGAAAAAGTCCCAGATTCTGAGACCTTATTCCTAAAAAAGTCTCAGATTCTCAGACCTTTTTCTCATAGAAAAAGTGTTAGATTCTGAGAGCTTTTTCTTATAGATTTTCCTAAAGAAAAAGTCTCAGATTCTAAGACCCTATTCCTATAGAAAAAGTCTGAGATTGTGAAACTCTTTCTAAAAGAAAAGGTACCAGATTATGAGACCTTTTCTTAGCTTTAGTCTAAGTATGAGTATAAGATTCTGTCACTTTTTTTCTAAGATTTTGAGACCTTTTTCCTATAGAAAAAGTCCTAGATTTTGAGACCTGTTTCCTATAGAAAAAGTCTCAGATTCTGAGACATTTGCCCTATAGAAAAAGTCTTTAATTCTAAGATTCTGAGACCTTATTCCTATAAAAAAGTCTTAGATTCTAACAATAAGACCTTTTTCCAGAAGAAAAAGTCTCAGATTCTGTGACCTTCATCCAATTGAGAAAGTTTAAACTTCTGAGACTTTTTTTCAACAAAAAAAAGTCTCTGACTTTGAGACATTTTTCTTTTTAAAAAAGACTAAGATTCTGAGACCTTTTTCCTTAGAATAAGTCTGAAATTAAGAGATTCTGATACCTTTTTCCCATAGAAAAAGTCTCAGATTCTTATGCCTTTTTCATTTCGAAAAAGTCTCAGATTCTTAAACCTTTTTCTTTTCAAAAAAGTATCAGATTCTGCGACCGTTTTCCTATAAATAAGTCTCAAATTTTAAGACCCATAGAGAAATACTCAGATTCTGAGACTTTTAGAATTTGTGAATTCTTCTTCAAAAATCCGAAAAAGAAAATTTTTTAGAATGTGATAAATTTTAGAGTTTCTCTGCACCTTTTCTATAAAAAAAAGTCTCAGAATCTGGAAACTTTTTAATATGTCTCAGATTCTAAGACCTTTTTTCTTATAGAATAAGTCTCGAATTCCGACACATTTTTTCTATAGATAAGTCTCAGATTTTTTACTAAGAAAAAATTTTCAATCCTCAAATATTTTCTTTTAGGGATTTTAGTAGAAAAATTCTCAAAATATAAGTACTATTAAAAGATACCCAAATTCATAATAAGATTGACATATATTTTTTCACAGAAAATTTTCAGATTGAGTCACATTTTTTCCTTTAAAAATTTAAAAATTTTCCCTATAAAAATTTTCAGAATTTTTTATATGAAAAATTTTCGGATTTCGAGATAATTTTCATTCGGAATTTTTTTTTGAAAATTTCCTTCTTTCTTTTTTTCTCCTTTTTCTTCCTTTTTCTTTCTTTTTTTTCTCTTTTTTTTCCTCTTTTTTTTTCTTTCTGAAATTTGGTCTGGGGGGGGAAATTTCCCCTTTTTCCCCCCCCTTGTACCCGCGCATGCTATCAAAAACATCTATTCTTCTCCTTTAGCCTCCCAAAAATAAATAAGTGAAGACATTTTTCTCAATTTTTTTTTTTTTTTGTTGGGGGAAACCTCAAGTAGTTTGAGTTATGACTTAAGCTGACATTTCATTAGTAGGCATTATTTAGGTTTACTATAATAGTTTTTTATTACCAAAGAAAAAAAATATTATATTCCTTAACAAACAGTCATTAGTAAATGTCAAAAACAATATTTCTTGAAATGAAATACAAAAAATATAATAATTCAATTAACAGAAATTATATAAATTTCCTTTTGAAAACATTTTCATTTAGTTGTAAATTTTTCTTCTTTAGCTAGATAAATGTATATCTTGTTTAAATCTCTCTATCTCCCTAGAGATATTACCTAAGAAATATATATATTGTGTAATATATTTTGTAATTTACATAATTTAAAATATTTAAAATTATACAATTTTTGGTTATTTTTGGGAAATCTTATCTGTTTAGAAAGTGTTAATAAAATTGATACCTGTTTTCACCAAAAAAAAAAAAACAACAAAACTCCATAAAATCTCAAATTACTTTAGGGAAAACATACACATAATTACACAAATTTATTTATGTATACAGATATATATGGGCGTTTATCAAATTATAATCATGCATAATTTATGTTAATTATAAATTAATTTATAATATTAAATAAACATTTAAAAACATGTATCAAAAAGATAAATAAATGAATGCATCAAGCGGAAAATTGATAAAAGTTTATAAAACAAACATAAACATAAATTTGAATTAAATTGACAGTAAACAGTGATATAAATTTATTCCATAAACAACAAAAAAAAAAAAAACTGCATTAAACAATATTTGATAAATTTAAATTAAAAATAAATAAAAAAAATTATGTACAATAGAAAACGAAATTTTATGGCATAAAAATGTGGTATTAAAAATTTATAAAAAAAATGGGTTTGTCAACGCCAAATGGCAGTTTCTTTCTGGCATTTTTTCAAATTTCAAAATTAAGCTTTTTTGAGATTTATTTGAGCTTTTCTGGAAATGGTTTGGACTTTTCTAAATTTTTATTAGGCTTTTCTAAATTATTTTTAATTAACCTTTTCCAAGCTTCAAATGAGCTTTACTGTAGTTTTATTGAGTACTTAATAATTATTTTTAACTTTAATAGAGCTTTTAAGATCATTATTTTTTTTTGTTGTAAATGATTTTTTCTGAATTTCAATATGGAGCATTTTTTTTGAATTTTAGTTGGACTTTTCCAAATTTTTATTTTATTTCACTTGGGGTTTTCTAAATACCATTTTCAGTTAAGCTTTATAATTTTAAAATGAGCTTTTCTAGACTAAAATTTGGTTGCAAATTTTAGATAGTTTCTGTTGAATTTCAGATGGGCTTTTGTTTATTTGAATTGCACTTTTTGTGAATTTTAATAGGGATTTTGTGTACTTTAACCTATTTTTATATAAGGCTTTTTGAACAACAGTTTGACTTAAAAATTTTTTAAATAAAGCTTTTCTGAAAATTTTATGCAATTAAGTTTTAATTGTGCTTTTTTAAATAAATTTTAATTAAGCTTTTCCGAGCTTTAAATGGTTTTGTTTTGTATTTTAATTAAGTATTAATTATTTTTGAAATTTATTAAAGCTTTTCAGATTAGTAAATGGATTTTTTTAGTAATTTAACTTCTCTGAATTTTAATAAGAATTTTCTCTAATTTTATTGAGGTTTTTATTTATTTTAGCTTTTTGAATTTAAGTTGGACTTTTCCTAATTGTTATTTTTTTCACTTGGGTTTTTCTATATATCATTTTGAATTGAGCTTTATAATTTTCATATGAGATATTCTAAACTAAAATTTTGTTTCAGACTGTAAATAGTTTCTTTTGAATTTAAAAAGGGCTTTGTGCACTTTTATTAAGCTATTTTTATTAAAGCTTTTTGAACATCAGTTTGACTTAAATTATTCAAAATTGAGCTTTTCTGAAAATGTTATGCGATTTTTTAAAATTTTATTTGGGCTTTTCTAAATTAATTTCAATTAAGCTTTTCCGAGCTTTAAATTAACTTTTTTGTATTTTAATTATTTATTATTTTTAAATTTTAATTGTGCTTTTCAGATTAGTAAATTAAACTTGTGTTTTTTATACCCTCCACTTAGTGATAGAGGGTATATATAAGTTTGTCATTCCGTTTGTAACTCATCGAAATATCGGTCTGGGACCCCATAAAGTATATATATTCATGATGCCCGATCGATTTTAAGACATTCTAGCGATGCCCGTCTGTCCGTCTGTCTGTCTGTCTGTCTGTGGAAAATGCTATCACGGACAAAATATTGCACAGAGATGACTGAAACTTAACATATTTATTGAAAGTTCTCCCGAGAAGTTTGGTATTGCATTTGAGCAATATCGGTTCAGAGGTTCAAAAGTTATGAACGAAAATGTAAGCACACCTCAAAAATTTCAGTACTTTCAACATAACCTAAAAATACAAAACGCTTTAATTCGGCTTCTGGTTGACATATGTGAACATAATTAAACACCAAATTTTTTTTTCGCGGAATTTTTTTTTAAAAGTAATTTTCTTTTAAATAAAGTTTTTTGCAATAATCTTTTTGAAATTGTGGAGGGTATCACTACGTTCGGCAAGGCCGAATTTTACTTTTTTACTTGTTTAAATGTAATTTTGAATTGAGCTTTATGATTTTCAAATGAACTTTTCTAAACTGAAATTTTGTTATAGATTTAAGATAGTTCTTTCCGAATTTTATAACTTTTTTGAATTTTACACTATTATTAAGCTTTTTACACTATTATACAGCTTTTTTAATTAAAGCTTTCCACATTTTTATTAAGTTTTTTTTTCAATTAAAGCTTTCCACATTTTTATTAAGCTTTTTTAATTAAATCTTTCCACTTTTTATTTAAAGCTTTTTTATTTAAAGCTTTTCTTAAGTAAAATTTAGCTTTTTAATTGAGCTTTTTGAGTTACTGTTGAATTTTTTTTGTAAATTTAATTAAGGTTTTTTTTAAATTTTTTCTGAATTATAATATGGCTTTTCTGAATTTCTATTGAGCTCATCTAAAAATAATTAAAGCTTTTTCATAATTTTAACTTTTCTCTTTTTCATTGATATTTATCAATAAGAATTTTCTGAATTTCGATTAGTAGTGGTAGAGGAAATATAAAAGTTTGACATTCCGTTAGTTAATCATCGAAATATCGGTTTGGGATCCCATAAAGTGATCAGTAGGGATGAGATTTCCATGAAAATGCATGTTTTTTGTCGATAGTCTAAAAACGATATCGACCAATTATATTTCCGAATCGAGAAATTTGCGTTGAAATTTTGGAAAAAATGCATATTTTGGTTTTAAATGCATATTTTGCGCATTTTTCTAACTTTTAAGTGCATATTTTTGCATATTTTGGCATAAATTAGCAACAACACAAATTGAAATTTTAAATTCAATTTTTTTTTTTAAATTTTAAAAATTTATTTTTAAAATAAGAAAAAAAATTTTTTTCTTTTAATTTTAATAGATCGTCTAAATTTCTAAAAAAAATCTTGCTTATATTAAGTTTTAAATGTTACTATTTAAACCTGGCGTTATTTTTTGATTTTTAATAAGTTTTTCCTATGAAAACCAAATTTTTGTTGCACACTTTTTACTTCTTAGTGCATATTTTTAGGTTTTTTAGTGCATATTTTGAATTTTTTAGCGCATATTTTAAGCGCATATTTTCGATTTTTAGTGCATGAAAATCTCATCCCCAGTGATCAGTAATCAATTCTAAGACATTCTAGCGATCCCCGTCTGTCTGCTGAAATGGCGATCATGGCCAAAATAATACACAGATTTGACTGTTACTTAACACAATTACTTGTTGTAGTCTCTAGAAGATTGGCATTACATTTGAGCTATATCGGTGAAATGGTTCTAAAGTTATGAACGAAAATGTAAGAACACCCCCAAAATTTTGATATGCTCTACATAACCTAAAAATAGAAAATGCTTTAATTTGGCTGCTGGTTCAAATTTTTGAACAGAATTGGATACCGAAAGGTATTTAAACAAGTACAAACATATTATTATACCCCAACAATTTTTCCCTTAATTTTTTTTCCTCAAAATTTTTTTTCGCTAAAAGTTTTTTTTTCAAAATTTTTTCATTTCAAAAGTTTTTTCACGAACGTTTTTTGCCAATAAGTTTTTTTTTTGGAAAAATTTTAAAAAATATCAAATATTTGGATTTCCAACAAACTTTGAAAATTTATTGCTTAACAATTCGAAAAAACACCTCTCTGAAATTTTAACAGCGTTTGTTTTTGAAAATCCATGGTGTCCTTGCCAGGAAATAAGAACATTTCAATATTGTTATTAAAATTGTTTGTTGAAATTTTTTTGAAAAACTCTTTTTTCTTAAGTTTATATATTCATAATTTTATTTTCAATATTGTCACAGAAAGGGTTTTCATACAATTTAAGGCTAAAGGCCGGGTTAGCCATAAAACGTAACCGTAACGTAGACTCTATACAATATTCAACAGGTTCTCTCTACATTTTAGCGTGACATACAATACCATGCGTTGAAAAAAAAACAAAACATAAATAAAAATGTTCTGTACTATTTTTGCTTACTGAATATTGTATAGAGTCTACGCTACGGTTACGTTTTATGGCTAACCCAGCCTTAAGTTATGCACCCGTAACGTACGTAGCGTAAAGAGGTTTTCGTTATATGAGAACAAATGAGAGCAATTATTCTTTTTTGCAGACGGTTACGTGATTTTCTATTTGATTTTGATCGCTACACTACGTTAGGGGACAGTTACGGGTAGCTAAGCCAGCCTTTACGGTTTCCGAGTAAAACAGGATAAAAACAACTGCCTAAAAGTCGTTATTAGCAAAAAAAAAAATAACTTTTTTAAACGCCCAATCTTCCAACGAATTAATTAAAAAATAATAAAGTCTTGCATCGTTTATCGTTGATTCGGCAGTCAAATTTTCCATGGCTTCCTCTGATTTTTTTGGAGGGTACAAAATATTTGGCGGAGCCAAATTTAATTAACTCTCTTACAGAATTTTTATTTGAGCTTTTTTGAACTTCAGTAGAGCTTTTATGTTTCTAAACTGAGCTTTTCGGTTTAACAATTGCAATTTTCTAAATTTTTGAATTTCAGTAGAGCTTTTCTGTTTCTAGATTTAGCTTTTCTGTTTAACAAATTAAAATTTTCTGAACTCTCCCGGGCTTTGTGAAATTTTCTTAATTATGCCAGATATTTTGTTAATTTTCCAAAAAGCCATTTTGTTACACCATTATTTTTTTTTATAAAAAAAATATAAATAAATCATTATATCTGTGTCATGAATTTTTTATCAAAAATTCTTTCATCTCAATTCCCTGACGATCGATTTTTTTTTTTTTTATTTCAACAATAAAAAACATTCATCACTTTTGTTTTTTATTATTTTTTTTGTTTAATTACCAACCAAAACGACCTTGTTTGTGTCAAAAAAAGCAAATTGTGACATGGAAATATAAAAAAAATACTACAGAGCAATAATTTAATTTTAAATTAATTTTGTGGTTAACCAACGTCCAATGTTACTCTTGGCCAGTTCAGGTCATTTATGGTTTATGTTTCTTTATTCTTTCTGTTTATTTTTTTTTGTAATTTATTGAGATTTTTTTTTTAAATATTTTTTTTTTGTTTATTGTCAGCAACAAACAATTGTCAATTTTGGCCATAGTGAAAATATTATAAAATTTTTGCAACACTCTTTTTACGTTATATTTATTTAAAAGCTTTACTCAAGGGAGAACTTTAAAGCAAAAAAAAATTTACATAATAATTATAACAACAAAAACAATGCTGAAAACAGTAGATTCAGCAGTTATGAGAAAAAAAAGCTTTGATTTTTGACACTTAATAAATGTTTGCACACTTAAAAACAAATTAGGTCAGCTGTTAAAGTACTTTAAAACACAGAGGAAGTGTTGAGAGAGATTTTTTTTAATTTAATTTTAATTGCATATATAATTTTGCGTGCATATATTTATATATGTATGCAATTCTCAGTGGGTTTATAGAAATTGAAAATATATACGTTACTGGATAAAATTTATTGTTTAATAATATATTTAAATAATTTTAAATGGAATATGTTGTAAATATAGGTGTAAAATGATATAAAAAGAAAAAATATTTACGTGAAAGTTTGAAAGGTGAGTTTTGAAAAGACGGAGAGAATTTTAGGAAAACCATTAGAGAAATAAATATTATTATAGAGAATTATTTTTTTTGTAATGTTTAAAATTTCATAATTTTATTAAAAATTAATATTTTTAAAACATTTCTTTTAAGAATTCTTAGTTCTAGTGATTTTTATTGATTAAAGGAAAAACATATTAAAATTCTGAAGTTTATTTGTTATTATCTTCTTAAAACCTAAGCTCAAAGCCTAATTAGGGCCTGGTTTTATCTACAAATACTGATACAAACTAAAATTTTCCATCTTTTTTTTCTTCTTGAATCCTTGATATAAAATAACCCCTTTAAACTTATTTGAATTTTTTTATTATTTTTTCTATCTTCAAAAACTTCTTTAGGCAGACATTGTTGGGTTGTTGAAGTATGACCATAAGAAACCGTATGTCTTTTAGAGCTCTTTATAAATGACTTTAGGTTTTTTTCCTTGCATGGCAAAGTCCTTATAAATGCACAAAAAAATGTGTAAAAAAATTAAATGAAATGAAGTAGTTTTGTAGTGGTCATATCCTCTTTACGCTAAACCAAAGTAAAAAGCCAATTCATTATAAGAAATCAACTACCACATACCTTGATATCTAGAACGTATTCATTTAAATTTAATTTTGTTAATTAATTACTTAAAGAACATGAAATGGAAAAAAACTACAAGAAACGAAATGAAGATTAAAGTATAAAGATTACGAGAAAAAGGAAGCAATAAGTGGAAAAAATAAGAAAAAAGAACTAAAAATTGGGGGAATAAAACTTTTTTGGTAATTTTGAATAAAAAAATTTAAGCCTGATTTTATATTTTTTTACAAAATAATTGCACAAAAGGTCCTATTAGAATTTTTTTTGGATATGAAACTAATGCAGAACTTAAGCCAGTATGACGCTGACTTTTTATCAAAACTTTTCTTAAATTTTTTGATGGGTTTAATATCAAAAAATATCTAAATTATAAATAAAGCCCTTATGTTTCGGTTTTTTTTAGAATTTGTTCTTCACTACAAAATTCTTAATTGAAAATTATTTGTTTTTTCTATTTGTTTAAACTTTTTTGTACAAACCCCCTTCCTAAAACTTAGAGCTTTTGTATATAAAACCATTGCAAAGCTTAAGCCAGTATGACGGTAACTTTTTATAAAAGGTTTTTTGAATTTTTTGTATCCTACAAATCAAAAAATATCAAAATTATAAATAAAGCCCTTATGATTCCGTTTTTTTAGAATTTGTTCTTCACTAGAAAATTCTTAATTTAAAATTATTTGTTAGTTTTATATTTTTGAACTTTTTTTGTAGAATCCCCCTCCCTAAAACTTAGAGCTTTAGCCATTATACTGAAATTTCTATGGTTCAAAACTTTTTGATAGTAGTTTTTTTTTTTTTTTTTTTGTGGCAACTCATCTCTTTTGTATTATAATCAACTGTTTGTCATTACAAATGAAGTAATTTTTTCCAATTTTTTTGTTTTCTTTTTATAATGAAGTTCCTTGTCGTATTAGTAGAGTATTTTTTTTTTTAAATATTGCTTAGTAGTGGAAGCCGCAAAATTAAAGCCGATTTGCGTTTGGCCGCAACAGACAACAGCCATAAAAGAAGCAAAAATTGTATTGTGCACCTTTTTTTATAATTTTTGTTGTTGTATGAGACAGAACAACAAAAAAACTCTAAACCGCAAATAAGCCAGAAAATAAAGGCTTATTTAACTTCAATAATAATATTAACATTACGTTCAAAAGAGATTATAAAAGCGCCATACATTTACATAAATTTTGTATTAAAATGTTAAAATAAACCAGCAAAATTTGTAATTAAAAAGTTCTTAAACAAAAAATTTAAAAACAAAATGTAAAAAATATTATTGGTTTATTTGAGAAAAATTTTTTTCTGGAAAAAAAATTTGGTGAAAAAAAAGCGCGAAAAAATTTGGTTGGTAAAGAAAATATATTTGTTCTTGTTAAAATACCATTCGGTATAAAATTTTGTTCACATATGTCCACCAGCAACCGAATTAAAGCATTTTGTAATTTTAGGTTATGTAGAATGTATTAAATGTTCAAGCTTCTTTTACATTTTCGTTCATAACTTTTGAACTTCTCAGGACATCAGTAAATGTGTTTAGTCCCAGTCAGATGTGTGTAATGGTTAGGTTAGGTTGGATGGGCGTTCGCCATTTGGCGAATTCACTCGGAGGCCATAAGGCCCATTGTGATTCCCGTAATCATATTTCCCTAATAATACTTAGTAATACTTTGTCCGTCATTGACATTTCAGCAGACAGAAGGACATCGCTAGAATGTCTTACAATCGATCACTGATCGGGTCCTAGACCGACATTTCCATGAGTTACAAAAGGAATAATAAACTTATATATTCCCTCCACCAGTTTGTGCTGATGTTTGTAACTACTCCTATCTTCAAGTGTGCCGATCAAGTCAGAATCACTTTTGAGTCGATTAAGCGATGTCCGTCCGTCTGTCAGTCCGTCCATCTGTCCATGTAAACGCTGTTATCAAGATACAGGTCGCAATTATCAATATATTTGGCTGAAACTAAAGCTTATTTTGTCCCAAGGATGATCCCCATTGAGATTAGAAAATCCATGTTTTGATAAGCGTATTTTTTAGAATTTGGCAGACAAACTTATTTATTACACTGTACAACACAAAAAAAAATTACAAGGTCAGACCAAAAAATTTTGATAGAAGAGACAAAAAAAAAAATACACGTGTATCGGCGTTTTGAAAGTTTACATCTGGGTTTCATTTTAGGGGGAGGTGAAGTTTCCCCCAAATGCAAATGTTGTATTGTAAATCGTCTTTGAATATCGAGTGAAGCTTATGTTTAAAGTATATGATGTGTTCAGCAAATTTATATAAAATGATACGGAGAACATTTTTGTGGAATATATTAACCCTCTAGCTCCTCACGATAAGGGTCTTTTATGTCCTTCTTTTAAAAAAGAGCAAAAAACACCATTAAAACAGGGATTTAAGGGGTTTAAATGTTCCGAAAAAATATTCGCCGTAAAATTTTACTATAAGTCCTTGAATACACCAAAACGGAAAACTCAACCAGAAAGTCAGAAATAAGACACAACAAAAGAGATCTTAGGGTTAATTTCGCACTTATTAAGAAAATCGGGTAAAGCTTACGTTTAAAGTATATGGTGTGTTCAGCAAATTTATGTAAAATGTTATGGAGAACATTTCTGTAGAATATGTTAACCCTCTAACTCTTCAAGATAAGGGTCTTTTTTGTCCTTCTTTTCAAAAAGAGCAAAAAACACCATTAAAACAGGGATTTAAGGGTTTTTAATGTTCCGCAAAAATATCCGCCGTAAAATTTTACTATAAGTCCCTGAACACACCAAAGCAGAAAACTCAACAAGAAAGTCAGATATAAGACACAACAATAGAGAGCTTAGGGTTAATTTCGCATTTATTAAGAAAATCGAGTTAAGCTTACGTTTAAAGTATATGGTGTGTAAAGCAATTTTATGTAAAATGTTACGGAGAACATTTTTGTAGAATATGTAAACCCTCTAGTTCCTCAAGGTAAGGGTATTTTTTGTCCTTCTTTTGAAAAAGAGCAAAAACACCATTAAAACAGCTATTTAAAGGGTTAAAATGGTCCGCAAAAATATTTGCCGTGAAAGGGCCTTATAGTAAAATTTCACGGCGAATATTTTTGCGGAACATTTTAACCACTTAAATCCCTGTTTTAGTGGCGTTCTTTGCTCTTTTTTAAAAGAAGGACAAAAAAGACCCTTATCTTGAGGAGTTAGAGGGTTAACATATTCTACAAAAATGTTCTCCGTAATATTTTACATAAATTTGCTGAACACACCATATACTTTAAACTTAAGCTTTACCCGATTTTCTTAATAAATGCGAAATTAACCCTAAGCTCTCTATTGTTGTGTCTTATATCTGACTTTCTTGTTGAGTTTTCTGTTTTGGTGTGTTCAGGGACTTATAGTAAAATTTTACGGCGGATATTTTTTGCTCTTTTTGAAAAGAAGGACAAAAAAGATCCTTATCTTGAGGAGTTAGAGGGTTAACATATTCTACAAAAATGTTCTCCGTAACATTTTACATAAATTTGCTGAACACACCATATACTTTAAACGTAAGATTTACTCGATTTTCTTAATAAATGCGAAATTAACCCTAAGATCTCTTTTGTTGTGTCTTATTTCTGACCTTCTGGTTGAGTTTTCCGTTTTGGTGTATTCAAGGACTTATAGTAAAATTTTACGGCGAATATTTTTTCGGAACATTTAAACCCCTTAAATCCCTGTTTTAATGGTGTTTTTTGCTCTTTTTGAAAAGATGGACAAAAAAGACCCTTATCGTGAGGAGCTAGAGGGTTAATATATTCCACAAAAATGTTCTTCGTATCATTTTATATAAATTTGCTGAACACACCATATACTTTAAACGTAAGCTTCACTCAATATTCAAAGACGATTGGCAATACAACATCTGCATTTGGGGGAAACTTTACCTCCCCCTAAAATGAAACCCAGATGTAAACTTTCAAAACGCCGATACACGTGTGTTTTTTTTTTGTCTCTTCTATTAAAATTTTTTGGTCTGACCTTGTAATTTTGGAAAAAAATTGATTTTGTTGTGCAGTGTTATTCGCGAATCATCATTCCCAATTTCAAAGAAATCGGACCAGTTGTACTTGTAGCCCCCATACAAACCACCCTCCCGATATTCACAAAAATTTCTCGAAATTAATGAAAAAATTATTTATTTGATTTAAATTTGGTTTGTTGGTCTTACATGTGTAAATTGGTAACCTTATCAAATTTAATTATAATTGGATAGTTTTCGGACTTACAATCAGTATAAAAATGTTGACCGATATTCAGTTAAATCGGTCTATAACAACAAAAATAAGTCAATTTCGCTCAAATTTTATTTGTGTGTGATTTCTACACTATTTAAAGATATAGCTGAAGTTTGATCCAATCGGTCCATGTTTGGACTTGGGATCCATTTTCCGGACTTGGGATCCATTTTCCTGAAAACATTGGAGTGTGGTATTATATGATCGGTCTTGACTAACTATAATTTTCTTACTTGTTTTATCACGGTTTCGTTTAAAAAAATTTTTAATTTTTTTAATTTAAATTTTTAATATTTTTTCTCACAATAGACTTAAAATAATTTAGTTAATACAAGCCTTCTAAATGTTTTCCCCTGTTTTCGTTTTTTAACAGAGAGGACGTGTTCCTCATTCCCCTAAATAGAATGGCACAATTATTATGTTCTCTATTAAATGGGTGAAAGATATAAACAAATTTTAAATTCGCGAAAAAAGTGCTGCAAAAGCACTTTTGAATTAGTAAAACAAAGCGTCTTCAGAGCATTTGGAAAATAGTACTTTCAAAGTGCTTTATTTTTTGTAACATCATCAATTTCTCCCTGGGTAATGTATGAAATCTGAATGAGACCTCTACCTTGATTACTTTTTCAGATAGCGGCATTTATGTCTGATCACTTTTGTCAAATATGAAAGATTTTTTAATTTTCAGGATGCCTGAACATTGGTACAATCCCTTTTTGTTAAAGCAAAACTCAGTACTCAAGTTCATTAAATTTGGAGGGGGAGAGGTCAAGTCGTCGGCTTAATTGAGGTGTTTTAACTCTGATATCTGTTTCGGATAGTGTCATTTAGTCTCATCAGCTATCTTTGTATTTCTTTTAGATTCATACTCTCAAAAGAAAAACTCTGTCAAAAAATCTGTAAAACGACTTTCAATTTGAATTAGCAATCTTTTAGCAGATTGTTCTGCTGAGAAGCATATTTTTACTAAAATCTCTGTCATTCAGTTTAAGAAAATAACAGACATTTTACTATGTTTATACTGATTTTGTTTGCTGAATTTCGTTATTTTTTCAAAAAAATTTTTTATATAAAAAAAAAGCAGAACAGGTTGTCAGCAGATTGCTCTGCTGAAATCAGCAGATTGCTCTGCTGAAATCAGCAGATTGCTCTGCTGAAATCAGCAGATTGTTCTGCTGAAATCAGCAGATTGTTCTGCTGAAATCAGCAGATTATTCTGCTGAAATCAGCAAATTTTTCTGCTAAAATCAGCAGATTTTTCAGCTAAAATCAGCAGATATTTCTGCTAAAATCAGATTTCTCTGCTGTCGAACAACACACATGTTTAATAGCTAAAACGCCTGATAAAAGAATAAGCTTTCGGAGCGCAGTGGTTAAGAAGTGTACTTTCAAATCGGAAGGTGGCGAGTTCGATGCTGGCTGGCGGCGTATGTTTTTTTTTTTTCTTGCTATATTTATTCACCTCTTATGACAGATATTTAGCAAACCGTGTCTGCTAAAATCAGCAGATTTCTCATATGGCTCAAAATGGGTGTATTTTCAGCAGATTTTTCTGCTGATTGGACAGAGAATTTATTTTGAGTGTACTTTATGTTAATTAAATCCAAAACAGAATACATTGTTAACTGATGAGACTAGAATGGGATAAATATGCTCATAGCTTACTGTTTTGCTCAGGGTTAGGAGTCAGAGATTTTGTAGATATTAAGCAAAAAAAATATATATTCTTTAAAATTCTCATTAAGTTTGTAATACAAAAAAATGTATAAAAACAAATATGTTTAAGTAAGAACTTGCTCTGGTTTGTTCTTTGTTTTGTCGTGCAAAAGTTTAGTAACCTTGCGTTATTTTCTAGTAAAATTTTTGTATGCTTGAAATTCTCATTTGGTTTATGAAAAGTCGATTCAAAAAATATAATGATGCACTTTTTGTGGTGTTTGATTTATTCTTAAAAAAAAAACTTTGCTGGGTTTTACATTCAAGAAACTTCATCTTACTAAGAATTCTCTACAATTCCTTAATACAAAAAGGAAGTTGCTGGGGCAAAGTAACAAAACAGAAAAAAAAAATTAAAAAAAAAAAAATAAAGAAATCATTGTTAATCATGTTCAAAAAAAAATATAATTCATTGAAAAATATATTTAAACTCTTTTGTATAGTAATTGAGCGAAATACGGCTTTGTGCATAAAAAAAGAAAAATATAAACTGACCTCAAGTCAGTATTGAAAATTACCTTACAATACTGTACTACATAAAGCTACTCAGAAACGTAGCACGTACCATGATGGGCTTCAGTAGCATGATAAATAAGACGGGAAGAAAAAAAGAAGTACAAAAAATTACATATGCCAATGTAACCAGGGAGGGTTATAAAGTATTAGGAGTCTCATTTTTTTCAATGCAGGTTCTTTTTTTTCATATCTTCTGGTCTTTTTTTTTTGCATAAAATACGTTCATTAATTCTTTGTTGATTTCCGCGTGGGGGTTTTTAGTTTTAGTTTTTTTTTTTTACATTTC